>JAWZYV010012619.1:600000-1168505 GCA_038373885.1 Cheiracanthium punctorium
TTACGGATGGTATTCATTGAAACAATACTTCCGGATGCCTGTTGAAACTCCTCGCGGATGAGGGCCATCGGTTGGGTGCGGTTCTTCCGAATTTCTCCGGACAGCTCTCGTCGGTCTCTATCTCCCAGTTTCGTTAGTCTGCCGACTCGGGGCACATTCCGACAATCACCGCTCACCTTCCACTTCTTAATCACATAGGCCACTGTCGATTTTGGGTACTTCAGATCGCTAGATATGTCCCTTAAGGATCGGCCACATTACCCAGTAATTATATCTTTCTCGAAATCAGAGAGCTCCGAACTGCGCGGCATCTTGCATGCGACTCATGCCGATGCTGTTTCCTACACGATATATACCGGCGGAGGCGGTGACATACCCCAGGACCGCAGATATCGTCATTTGCATAGGTGTCCAAATACTTATTGGTAGACAGTGTATAAAAATAGCTTATGGTTCTAATGAGCATAGGATAGACAAAAATTAGGATGATACATAATATGCATGAAACGTGAAACTACCAGTAGATTAACTTTGAAGGAAAGACATGATGGCAAATCGCTTTATCGTCAAAGGCGGCTGGTACATTTGAATGATTAATTTTAAAAGATTTGACTTGATAGATTATTTATTTATTAATTAATTTTTGCTTTCATATTCTAAAATAATTATTATGGCATGTGTGAACACTTGACCATCAGTATAGACTCAGTGTTATTTTTTCATCAGATGTTCCTCTTATATTTGTTGATCAGTGACTAATATATCCTATGCCTGAAAATTACGTTATAGTACGGTTAAGACAAATGGTTTTGTTGGAGCATAGTAAAATCAAATTAACATAAGCTTTGTATAAAGTTCAATGAGAACAATCGCAGAAGTTATTTGGTACATTTAATACAAACTTTTGTTAATAAAAATATTCTGTTATAAAAAATCATTAAGCTATTTTGCTGTTTATAAAAAATGATTTGAAAAAAATCTAGTTTAATAATTTTATTAGTTAGACTTCCAAATTAGAGATTAGTAAGATTAGTCAGAAAAAATGTATACTATTGAGAAGTTTATGCTGTTTCAACAGTATAATCATTTAGCTACTACAGGAATAAAATATCTATAACTTCAAAATAATTAATAATTACGTTTCATATATTTTTAAAGGAATGAATAAGAAATGAATTAAGAAATTGATTTAGTATAAATTATGACAAATAACTTAAAATTAAGAGGATGAAAACTTTATGTTTTGTCCACCGTAAATTGATTCCTAAATATGTTGACGTGAATACTAAACGCAAATAAAAATGTAAGGCAGCGTGTCTCTGGGGGCAGGACCCCCAAGGGTGGCGCAGAGCGTTTGCAGGGGGGGGGGGGCGAGAAAAACCAAAGAGCAAGTTGTGATGCATGTTTTTAAAAAAATCATCTTATTTATTCTCCTTTTTACTCAAAAATATACCCGTTTTCGCTTAAAATGTTCATTCAAACTTTACTGATAACATTATTTTGTAGAAAATTCGATTAAATGTTCATTATTAAAGATTATGGTTGGTTGGTTGGTTGTGTGTGATTACGACAATGCTACACTAGGGCAATCTGCCAAGGAGGGGGGTTGCCTTGGAAGGAGGACTTTCTAAGGGGTTCTAACGCGTATTCACGTTACATCTGGAGAAAACCTACCAAAACTCCAGACCGTTAGATCGACAGCCGCGCAATGGGACCCGAACCCGGGACCTTCACACTTCGGCCATCTACCATTTTCAGTGGCATAACCACTGTGCCATGGTGAGGCCTGTTAAAGATGAAAAAACTGAATGTATGCTGAAAAATGTGAGGGGGAGGGCGCCACTTTAAGTTACCATTGTTGGAGGGGTGCGACGTTAAAAGGTTGAGAACCGCTGGAGTAAGGAATTCACAGTTGCGTAGCGTAGGGGTGGGCAGGGGAGGGCTGCTCGCCCTCAGCGTCACTTTGCTAGGGGTGCACTTCTTTTGATTTCATACAGAAGTAAGAAATTATGTGCCGCCAGCTTTTAAAGAATGTATATTATTTTTCATTAAAAAAGTAATATTTAATGAATTTCCAAAGTACATAAAGCCGATGTTCGATACGCCAGGGTGGATTTGGGCGTTGCATTAGGTGCTTGAGCTTGAAAAAAAAAATATATATATATTTATACCTTTTTGGTTATCTTTGAGCAAAAAAAAAAACCTTATTTTTGAAACGTTTTTCAATCTTGTATTTCTCCCTAGGATTGTAAAACCCCTTGTGAACCGGTGACATTTACACAAACACCGACTCTTTATTTCTGGTAATCTTGCTGGTACCCACTTAATTGTTGTTTCACTTTTTTTTATGAAATAGCGTTCAGAAAAAAAATGTTTCATCTAAAAATTCCATAAAAGTTTTTATGTGTTTAAACAAAATAAATTAAATAAAGGAAGCCATTTTCCTCATGCGAAGAAAAGGCCATTGACTAGTTCCTGACAAAAGCAATTAACAAGAAACTTTATTTGTGTAAAAATAGTCGTTTTTAAAATTTACACATATTTAAGTAATCGCGTATTTCAAGCAAAATTTAAACTTATAAATCTAACATTTATTTCAACTTTAAAATTTTTTTTACAAGTATCAATATTTAATAATTATGTATCATAAATGGAACGTATGATATGAAAAAAATGGTAATTATATATAAATAAATGAAAGGGGCCCCCAAAAATGTCTGCAGGAAAGGGGGCCTCGGATGTTTGCGTTACGCTACTGATATCGAAGGAACCCTCATCCAGGTCTCTTAATTTGTTGGTAAATTAATGAAACTAAGCATGTCACCTGAGCAAATGTTTGCGCCGTTTTAAAAATGTATCCATTTTTCAGTATTTTTATTGCTTTATGAGCGGATAAAAGACCACATTTAGCATTAGGGAATGCAATCCGGAAAACCGGCCTATCCGGCATCATTAGGCTTCTACCAGATCCGTTGACCGGATCCGGAAAGTACTAAAAATGGAAGAGACTACATGCGAAAATGGAGGGGCTCTAGGACAATACTTGTCTTATATTCATGACTACTTGCTGAGAATAAAATCGGGCCTTTTAAGCCGCTGACTGTACTTGTAACTCTCTAAGAAGTCCAATGGCAGATGACGCGATTAACGCTATTTGTTTCCTACGATCCTTTTTCAAAAGCCAAACTTGATTTTTTATATATCGATATAACCAAAATTATTATTTAAAGAAAGATTGTTAAAAAATACTCGATATTGTGATAACTGTGTCATACATTAAGCAAATATATGATAACTGTTATCATTATTATAAGACTGCTTAGCGTGACGAAATTACATAATTATTGTGAACTCGTGTTGATTGAGTTAGATTTAGGTAATACTAGCTGAAGTACCCGTTCTTCGCACGGGAATGAATGGACTTTTTGATATTAATATTTGTTGTGATTACTATTTATTGTAATAAAGAGATATAGCAAAATGGATATCGCGTTATATTGTGTTCAATAATCATGCATACTGAAATTCAAGGCAATCGTTTTTACTGTGCAGAAGGCGATGCGGCGTAGCACAATCTAGTGGCGAGTTTTAGCAAAACGGATACGGCAAAAATATTCTTCGCATTCAGATATCGATGTATACGAATTTTCATGACGATCGGCTGAATAGTCTTGAAGTTCATGTGTTGACGCGACATCTAGTGTCAAGTTATAGGAAAATGGATCGTGCCAAACTCTTCCCCGTGTTCAAATATCTATGTATACCTATTTTCATAGCGATCATTCGCACAGTCAAGAAGTGATACACTGCAGGGCCATCTAGTGGTTAATTAAAGTAATGATTTGCTACAGCGCCGTCATGTGGCGAGTTATAGCAAAATGGATAACGCCAAAATATTCTCATTGTTCAAACAGCTATGTGTACTGATTTTCATAGCCACCGTTTGAATGGTCAAAAATTTGGCCTGCTGCAGCGTCATCTAGTGGTGAGTTGAAATAATAATGCATTGCAGTGTCATCTAGTGGCGAGTAACATCAAAAGTAACGCAGTTAGAATATATTCTTCGTGCTCAAATGTGTAAGTATAAAAAAATTTATGCCGATCGGTCGAACGGTATAGAAGTTGATGCTTTGCAGCGCCATTTAGCGGCAAGTTACAGCAAAATGGATAGTGAAAAATATTCTCCGTGTTCTAATATTCGCGTGTACCAAATTTCATCGAAATTGGTTGGACGATATTCGCATAGCAAACGGCTAAACGGAATAGAATTCGACGTTATGCTGCGCCACCTAGTGAAAAGTTAGAGGAAAACGGATAGCATAAAAACCTTCTCCATGATAAAAGACTTAGGTGAACCAAATTTCATGGTGATCGGTGAAACGGTGCTGGAGTTTTTCAACCTCCTACACACATACCAACATTCATTTTTATCTATAACCAGTCTTATTATACGTATATACCAGTCTCAAGTAAAATTCAGTTTCAAATCTAAGCCTCGCCAAAGTGCCAGCATACGCCATTTTGCAAGAGTTTTTTCAGGGAATCATTCGAAGCATTGACTTAGCAGCAATCAAAATGGGAAATGGTTCGACCGCCAGGCATTTATTTGAAAAGTGGAATCCCTTAATATAGCCGCATTTTTTAAATTATCAACTATACCATGTTTTATTCATCGTTACCTCGATGTACTAAATGCGAAGATTTCAATTTTCTGAAATTTGGCGGATTTCCCCCAAGTTAAATCAATGTACTCAATTGGCGAGAATTCTGAAGCTACATCGCTTGAAATGCCCTAATAACTGCATTATTTCTGCACGGATAGTTAAAATTTAATGCTGTATTCTAAGAAAACCTATACACTTGTTTTCAAAAATGCTATTCCCTTAAGCTCTCAGTAAATTGCGCCAAAAAGCCTAAAACTGTGCAAACCGCTAGAACTCACTCTCTAAAAATCGGCCTAGCAGCCATTTTTTTTTTTGCCAAACTAAAAAAAATTACATATTAGTCTCGGATATCTTCGATCCTCATTGTTTTGCGTATAAAACATTTCATTCCTGCTCTCATTTCTTATGCGCACACGATATTATAATTAAAAAAATAACCTAAAAAAATAAACTAAAAAAATCATTATTATTCTTTTATTTTTACTTTAAGAATTTAAAACATTTTATTCGGCAAAATCGCCACACATGGCAACCAAGATGCTTATTTCACACACTTTTTTCACTACAGGGGTTAATATTACGTAAAACTTTCTGCGTGGAGAACATAAAAAATCTCTTAAATTCCGGGAACGGAAATAAAGTGGAGTTTCAAAGTTTTAAAGTGGACTATCATTTATTCTATATTATTTTACATATCTGTGTAAAATTTCAGGCTGACAGGTCCATTTTTGTGGAATTGTATACTACCCAAATCAACAAATTGACAAACAGAATTTCATTTTTATTTATAAGACTAGCTGAAGTACCCGTTCTTCGCACGGGAATGAATGGACTTTTTGATATTACGATTTGTGGTGATTACTATTCATTGTAATAAACAGATATAGCAAAGTGGATATCACGTTATATTGTGTCCAATAATCATGCATACCGAATTGCAAGGCAATCGTTTGTACGGGCCATGTGGCGTAGCGCAATCTAGTGGCGAATTTTAGCAAAACGGATACGGCGAAAATATTTTTCGCATTCAGATATCGATGTATACGAATTTTCATGACTATCGGCTGGACAGTCCTGAAGTTCATGTGTTGACGCGACATCTAGTGGCAAGTTATAGGAAAATGGATAGCGCCAAACTCTTCCCCGTGTTCAAATATCTATGTATACCTATTTTCATGGCGATCATTTGCACAGTCAAGAAGTGATACACTGCAGGGCCATCTAGTGGTTCAATAAAGTAATGATTTGCTACAGCGCCGTCAAGTGGCGAGTTATAGCAAAATGGATAACGCCAAAATATTCTCATTGTTCAAATAGCTATGTATACTGATTTTCATAGCGACCGTGTTCAACTATCTATGTATACCAATTTTCATAACGATCATTTGCACAGTCAAGAAGTGATACACTGCAGGGCCATTTAGTAGTTAATTAAAGTAATGATTTGCTACAGCGCCGTCAAGTGGCGAGTTATAGCAAAATGGATAACGCCAAAATATTCTCATTGTTCAAATAGCTATGTATACTGATTTTCATAGCGACCGTTTGAATGGTCAAGAATTTGGCCTGCTGCAGCGTCATCTAGTGGCGAGTTAAAATAATAATGCATTGCAGTGTCATGTAGTGGTGAGTAACATCAAAAGGAACGCAGTTAGAATATATTATTCGTGCTCAAATGTGTAAGTATAAAAAATTTTATGCCGATCAGTCGAACGGTATAGAAGTTGATGCTTTGCAGCGCCATTTAGCGGCAAGTTACAGCAAAATGGACAGTGAAAAATATTCTCCGTGTTCTAATATTCGCGTGTACCAAATTTAATCGAAATCGGTTGGACGATATTCGCATAGCAAACGGCTAAAGGGAATTTCAACGTTGAATTCAACGTTGTGCTGCGACACCAAGTGGCAAGTTAAGGAAAACGGATAGCATAAAAACCTTCTCCATCATAAAAGACTTAGGTGAACCAAATTTCATCGTGCAACGGTGCTCAACGGTGCTGGAGTTTTTCAACCTCATAAACACATACCAACATTCATTTTTATCTATAACCAGTGTTATCATATATACCAGTCTCAAATAAAATCCAGTTTCAAATCTAAGCCTCGCCAAAGTGCCAACATACGCCATTTTGCAAGAGTTTTTTCAGGGAATCATTCGAAGCATTGACTTAGCAGCAATCAATATGGGAAATGGTTCGACCGCCAAAGAGTAGCACGCATTTTTTTGAAAATTGGAATCCCTTAATACAGAGGATTTTTTTTATATTATCAACTACAATGTGTTTTATTCATCGTTACTCCGATGTACTAAATGAGAAGATTTCAATTTTCTGAAATTTGGCGGAATTCCCCCAACTTAAATCAATGTACTCAATTGGCGAGAATTCTGAAGTTAGATCGCTTGAAATCCCTTAATAACTGCATTATTTCTTCACGGATCATTAAAATCTAACGCTGTATTCTAATAAAACCTTTTCACTTGTTTTCAAAAATCTATTTCCTTAAGTTCTCAATAAATTGCGCCAAGCTGAAAACTGTGCAAACCGCTAGAACTCACTTACTCAAAATCCATATTTCAGCCATTTTATTTTTTCGCCAAACTAAAAAAATTTGCACATTAGCCTCGGAAATCTTCAATTCTTATTGTTTTGCGTGTAAAGCATTACATTCCTGCTCTGATTTCCCATGCACACGATATTATAATTTAAAAAAAAAAATAACCTTACGAATATAAACTAACAAAAAAAAATCATTATTATTCTTTTATTTTTACTTTGAGAATTTAAAACATTTTATTCGGCAAAATCGCCACACATGGCAACCACGATCCTTATTTCACACTTTTTTCACTACAGGGGTTACAATTACGGAAAGCTTTTTGCGTGAAGAGCATAAAAAATCTCTTAAATTCCGGGAACGGATGGACTTTCAAAGTTTTAAAGTGGACTGTTATTTATTCTATATTATTTTACATATCTGTGCTAAATTTCAGGCCGATAGGTCCATTTTTGTGGATTTGTATACGAATCAAATCCACAAACAAACAAACAAACAAACAAACAAACAGAATTTCATTTTTATTTATAAGATAATCTACGCTTGTTTTTAAAAATACCCTCTCATTAAATTGCGCCAAGCGCTAGAATCATAGAAAATCTGACACACTTTCAGATTTTTAAATACGCACTAAAGTGCTATATATAAAAAGAGTTATAATCCATAGGTCTTCCCTATTTTCGTTCCTTCTTTCATTAAGTTGGAAAGTGTATCATTATTCATGAGTGTGATTAAACAAAATTAAAATTGATATTTCTAACATCCTTTTTTCTGGATGTAATACATCAGATGCAGAAAAGCTGCTCAGAAAAATACACAATTCCAACTGAATGAAAATTTCAAAAACTTATACGCAGGTGTATTCATAACCCAAATAGCAGACGATTAAATTACGATAAATAGCGCCAAGCGTTAGAATCCTCCTCAAAATCGCGAGAATGCTGAAGATAGATCGCTTGAAATCCCTTAATAACTGCATTATTTTCGCACGGATCATTAAAATTTAACGCTGTATTCTAATAAAACCTTTGCACTTGTTTTCAAAAATCCGTTTCCTTAAGCTCTCAGTAAATTGCGCCTAGCCGGAAACTGTGCAAACCGCTAGAACTCACTTTCTCGGCATTTGAGCCATTTTATTTTTTCGCCAAACTAAAAAATTTAAACATATTAGCCTCGGAAATCTTCAATTCTTATTGTTTTGCGTATAAAACATTTCATTCCTGCTCCGATTTCCCATGCACACGATATTATAATTAAAAAAAATATAACCTTACGAATATAAACTAACAAAAAAAAATCATTATTATTCTTTTATTTTTACTTTGAGAATTTAAAACATCTTATTCGGCAAAATCGCCACACATGGCAACCACGATCCTTATTTCACTACAGGGGTTACAATTACGGAAAGCTTTTTGCGTGGAGGACATAAAAAATCTCTTAAATTCCGGGAACGGGTGGACTTTCAAAGTTTTAAAGTGGACTATGATTTATTCTATATTATTTTACATATCTGTGCAAAATTTCAGGCTGATAGGTCCATTTTTGTGGATTTGTATACAACTCAAATCCACAAACAAACAAACAAATAAACAAACAAACAAACAAACAAACAAACAGAATTTCATTTTTATTTATAAGATAAGAAACTTAGATAATGTAATGTAAGTTATAAGACAATTTTCATGGATGGCGTTTGCGAGCTCTATTAAGACTGAACTTAACTAATATACTAAATATTATACATATAAATATAACATATATAATTAAATATATTATTATAAAACATATAAAATATATTATTATAAAATATTTTATATAGTATACAGTAACGCAAGTGCTATTCCATTAATATCTTTTATATTGTTCTGATTACAAATAAATTTTCCTATTATATTTTATCTAATAATAATAATAATAATAATAATAATAATAATATATAATAGCCTAGAATTTATATTATATAATATAAAGATTAAAATTTAACTAGTTTTTCTAGCTAATAGATTTCCATCGTTCATTTTATTCCTAATTGTTGCTTATAATAGAGTTGATAATAAGTTGATTTTCTTAGAAATAAACGGTCTTTTTTTTATAAACTTTATGATACATTCAGTTAACATCTCTTATACAGTTAACTTTGGAACGAAAGAGAAATCATTTGGATATGGACAATCCGACCGGATTGAAATTAGTGCCGGATTGCAATCTCTATTAAGCAAGAAACGTTTAGCTGGTTAGAAATGTAATGTTTGCAACGAATTTTACGAGTTAGCAGTCTTGAAACCTGACAATTCTTTGTACTTATCACGATAGGGGTACATAGTTTTCCCCTTTAAAAGAAAAAAAAAGAAGCACACAATTTTTAATTCAAAGTAAAACAATTAAAAAAATCTATTTCGAAGTTTTTGCTTTCCGAAGCTGTTTAGTAGGCAATGGAGGTAGTATGCTTATACCAAGGATCGAGCATCCCCTCCCCCACCAAGGTCTACCTTATTATAATATCACATTTTGAGGAGGGGGCGGCATTTTGGTCTGCCCCGGGCAGCAGAAAAACTGCGCTACGCCACTTCGAATACACATTTGCTTTCAAATCCGCATTCGAATTTTGCAACGCTATTATGAAAATAAACAGCTGTGCTCTTAAAAGCCTGTAAGAAGGGTTTTTATTTTATTTTATTTCTTTCTTTTTAATCCTTTTGAGCTATAGATATGAGTAATTACTTGGAGTGACATTTTACATTAAAATGTAACTCTATCTGTTTCGGGATTTTTAAATCACGTTTTCTTGGGTTGTTTAACTGCACTCGGAACAGAATGCTTCTATCTTTCAATCTAAAGATTATAGCTAGAGTTTACATTACATATTAGAGCAAGTTTCTGTTAATTATACAGATTATATATACAGATTAATAGTTGCAAAATTGTGGGCATGGTGATGAAAGAAGAAGCAAGACTACTTTTCACCGATGGCACATTTCTTTTTCTTTTATTTCCCCCCTCCCCTTCCCAGCAACATCGTGTCAAATTTTAATTTCTTCCTATTATTTATTTCATTTATTATGAATTTTTTCAATTAAATGAGCAATATTCCACTATTTGCGCATGTAGTAAATTCTTAGGATCGTTACTACGAAACTGATTTTCATTCAAATAAAGAATTTTATTAATAATTTTCAAGAACAACAATAGTGCTTTCGATAAATAAATCCTTTTTAAAATCCGATTTTGGAAATCTCATATTTTTCCTGACATGACATGCATATTTTGTAACAGATAATATATAAAATAGTTATTGTATAACAGAAGCAAACAAAATTGCTTACATATTAATTATTTTAATAATTATTCACCAGTTTATAAACGCCTTTAAAGTTTCTGATCAGTTTTTAAGGATGATTAACTTTACTGAACAAAAAATTATGGTCATTAACCATTACTCTAATTTCAGACTTATGTATTAATGTGACTTAGTTTATAAATGTTCTAAAATGAATTATTGCTTTTTGGAGGTTGATAAAAATTACCAATGAATAGAAAACATGAAATTTCACTAAAAAGATAAATAAATAAAAATATAAGAGCACAATGGAAGTTGAAATTTTATAAGTTACACACCTTCTACAATAAATATATCGTTATATTCTCACCAAAAACTCATAATACGTTTTGCAGTAAAACAAATGAATAATTAAAAAAAAAAGAAAAAAAAATCAAACTTTCCCACTTTCCGCTTACATTTTCAAGTTGATTCTCCATATTCTATCTAGATATTTATTTACATATTATTTAAGAGATTCAAATTTTAGATTTTTTTTCTGTGTTTTATTTAATTTAATATTTTGCAGTTTCATTAAACATTTTAGGTTATCCATTTTCACTTCTTCGTATTCATGCCCGTCACTTCGCATAGCGAAGCTGCGAAATATGTTATCCTATGAGAAGTACTCTTTCATTCATAACATTGACAGTTACTACTTATTTCGTCTCGGTTTTGCTCCTCATCTAGTGGCATGATGCATAATTTTTCTTTTTCCAAATTTTGATATTTTCCCCGCAAACATTTTGAATACTTAATTGGAATTTGGAAAGCTAATTTATTATGACAATAATTAAGTGTTACCAGGAAATGGACAAAATTTCGGACAGGAAAAATAACAAAATTTCGGAAAAGGCAAATGGTCGATATCGATACGAGGCTATTTCAGTCACGTGTCGGTGGGACATATAAATTTGGACCAATCAGATTGAAGGATGAAGTGTCAACAGACTCTACTGTTGTAGTTGATTGGTTGAAGGTCACGTGTTGGTTGAAAAATTACGTCACAACGATAAAGTCCATTATTCATCCTTCTACTAGCTAGATGGTGGAGAAAAACCAAAACGAAATACTAATAATTGTCGATGATATGAGTGAAAGAGTTCTCATAGGATAACATGGGACTTCCCAGCTTCGTCTCTACTGTACGGGTATTGCTTTAACGCTTTGAGACGCAACCCTTCCCCAATGCTGAAAAAAGGGAAGCCGTTGCCATCGCTCGACTTAACTACCAGCAAGATGGCGGACGATCGAAACGTTCATCGCGTGCCACAGATCTAGAGACCCTTTTTTGACGCAGCTGGCTGTGCCGGGCACAGCCAGCTGTCGAGCGATGGCAAGGGCTGTCCTTTTTCAGCATTGGACAATCTATCCAGCTGTTCTCGCATTCTTCCCTTTTTCAGCAGATGTCTGTTCTGTTAAAAATAATCGTGACCATTTTTTAGGGGAAATGACGTGCTAAAAAGTAAAGGATTCTCGTGGAGCTATGTCACCCGCAACTATTTTTATAGAAATCCAATCTATTTTTCGTGACTGGCAACAGTCAAAACGTCAGAGTTCGGTGTTCCCAGAGCGGGAACACTGCGCTTTAAAGGGTTAAGGGTGCTCCACCTGAAGAGCTAGCGTAGTCGCAGGACTTTAACAGCTTGAAAAACAAACCAATGATGTTAAGCATTCGAAAAAATTTCATAATGCTTCTTCACTATGTACTATGAACAGACACTAATACGGGTGGGGATTTCTCCGTTTTTTGGAAATATCGCGAAATTCCGCATGTTTAGCATTTTTTTCTGCTAATTTCTTCACTCATAGGTTCATTCTCAAAGTCAGTTAGTTCACAATGCAATTTGCAAAGTGACATTCTAAAATTTTTCGAATCTCTAGCTCAATTAAATTTCTTAAAAAGCTATTCAAAAGTTGCATGACTTTCAAGTGAAACACCCTTAAATGTTTAATCCCTAGGTCAATTTTCCCTTTAGAAAATTTCGTTCCCCGTCCACTTTCTTTATCAGCAAGTATCATCTTCCCACACGCAAAGCTTCTGTTACCTGTGCCGGCTCCCGAAAAAAATCTCAATCTATTTCTCCCTCCAATTTTTCAACAGTTGGACAGAAGGTGTGTTGCCTAGGGTAGGTACAGTACAGACAGAACGAAGAATTGATTTAATGGGATTTTCCTTCAGGAAGGGAGCTATCCCAATGTGGATGTGTCCGCGGATGATAAATTGTCCCGCACCAGGTGGGATGCGGATTTTGGGGGTGTCCGGAGACTTTTGCGTACCCTGGAAGCCCTTTATCCAATCTCATCTCATACCAGGTACGGTGTCAAAAGGTCGAGGGGGTTGCGCTGAAAATCAGGGGTCTGGGGATGATGTTGAAGTTTTGAGTGATTGCCAGACCCCCGTAGGGGATTGAGTATGTAGTACCTCGGGAGATAGTATAGGTAAACAAAAACAGCAGGGAAGATGCTGATATTGATCACGTGGAGGTATTTTAGGTGTTTTAATGATTTAGTATCTGTTGATTAACTGTTTTCGCCTTAACGAAAAATAATGAAAAGTAAAAAAAAAAAAAACGTATAATAAAAAACACTTGTTGCTCTATGGAACGAAAAGGGATGGGGTTGCATATTAGCAAGCATTCTTAAAGTTTGAGGCTTGTAAGTAGTTGCTTGTAAGTTAAGCTTTTAAGTAGTTGTAAAAATCGTCTTTTAACATTCCTTCATTTATAATTTTAAAAGTGCCATCAGAAGAGTAATAATAATCATTATTCCTCCCCCAAAAATCTATTTAGTGCAATAAGCTATATGTATCAAATGCAACTGAAGGTAAGTCTGTGCGTTCATGCAAACAAATAGATGAAAAAATAAAATTACCTAAGACTGACAAATAAACTTTATTCATGTAATATCATTTATTTTTCTTTACTATACCGTTTTTATTATTTTAATTAGCATATCTTTTCATTTTTTAAACATTATAATATGAAGTACTAAAAAATAAATTCCAAAATATAAAAATAGATAGATCTCAAAAATTGACAGTTCATTTATAAAAAGAGATAGTATAAGTTTTAATAAAAGCGTCTTTTTAAAAAAAACAAATTTATCCAAAGTCCTTGAAAAAAAAAAAAAAAAAGAGTCTCTGTTGATATTAGCACTGAAAATCTACCTACAAAATACAGTAACTACTCAATAAAATATTTTTATTTATTTTATTGAAATATATAAATAATTATTTTAATATTTTAGTTTTTACTGGGCCCTTTAACATTGCTTTCAAGGAAAAAAATGAGTGATATAATAATAAAATTGGAAAATTACACCAAATTCAAGCTATTCCCCCAAAACATATGACTGACATACTTATTAAAAAGTCGAGGTAACGTGCTTATATAACGTGCTCAATAATTTAAACTACAACATTTTCTCAACTTTTATCCGACCCCTCCCCTCGGTATATTGCCTCCAGGCGATCAAATAATAGACTCTCGGTGGACCCTAGCAATGAAAAGCCCCCAACTTCTTTCAATTGTTTCCTAGGACACCAACAGCTTCTGTGCAAACTCTTCTTTAGCTTGGACCTTCAACAAACTGCTTGTTTATTGCGTACTCTTGCAGAGGAGGACAACAATAGGCATCAAATGATGAAGACGTAGAGACCAGACGACAGTTGGTCCAGGGTAGGGGTTCGTGACACATCCACAACGCTTCGTGAAGTAATATCTTTTGAAAAGGGTTGATGGCCATTGTTGGATAGGATTAAGATGTGAAGAAAGATGGTAACTTTCTTTTGAACCCGGACGTCAAAGCATGTTTTGTGCCAGGCCTGTTAAGTTTGAAAGGGAATAGGGAGGAAACAGGAAAAGGTAAGTTGGATGGGAGAAAAGTGCACAGCAAAAAGTTATTTGCCTTCGTGAAATTCTTTGTTGTTGTTTTCCCCAGCTACAGGATGAAATAAAGTTTGAAATGAAATTTACAAGCATTTAAGAAAATTGTTTTCTTTTTCTTCTTTTTTCAAAAAAAAAAAATATAAAAAATGCTATAAATAAGTGGAAATATATTACAATAGGACAATACAAAATGGAAAAGTTTTATCAATCAGTTCATACACCAATTTATCGTGCAAATGATATAGCACTATTGAACACTTTTTTCAGAGAGTCTTAAGAGATTTTATTGAAGTAGCTTTAAATAAGTGTGATCCCCTTCCTTCCTGTAATATGTATTCAGTAAAGCAAATGCTTTTACTATGAAGACTATTCGGATGCATCCAACTTAAGAGTATATGTTGCTACGAGCACGTTCCGTTTGGCAAAAAATTGCCAACTGAAATTTCACTGTATTTTGGCTTAGAATCATCCCATGGATCTTAAAAATAACTTAGAAATTTTATAATTTTATACTTTTCTTTATGCATTGTTTACGCTCGTAAAACTAATTTATGAATACTACTAATTAACTGTGAAGAAATGAATTATTGATATACTAAGACGAAAAGTGTTTTGAGTGATTAACATATATTTTTATATGTTAGATTATCAAGAAAAGTAATTTTTGGGGAATTTATTTATTGCCATACTTTATATTCTTAGGAAAATAAATAAATAAAACAAATTAAATTCATTTATTTTTATAATGTTACGAATCTCTAATAACCAAAATAGCTTTAATAACCAAGCAAAGAAACATTTCAGAGTAAGGAAAAAAGGAATAAATATCTGAGACAATAAACTTTAAATATCATCACTTGAGCAGTGGCGTACGGGCGAGGGGGTTAGGGTTAATCCCCCCCCCCCACACACCTTCTTGAAGGAAGTCTAAGTACTCTTTATCAGAAGAATTGAAAAAAAAAAAAAAAAAGAAAAAATTCATGCAAACTTAATTTCAAATAGATTTGTTTTATGATGACGTTTTCAAAGTTGAAAATTCTATAAAATCGATTAAACTTGGTGCATTTTTGTATTTTTATGTAGTAGTTAAGATTTCTTTCTAAATACAGTGTTTATTCGGGTAAAAGTCGCCCTCGCATAATAGTCGCACCCGCGTTTTGAAGCAGAAAAATTCGTCAAAATATTTTAACTGCATAGAAGTCGTAGTCACGTATTTGACCTTCCCTTCATCTAGAAAATTAGTATGTGCAATTTTTCCGGAACTAGTACTCATAATGGATTCATTTGACGTCCTCAGTGAAAATGATTTATTATAAATTGTGTACTATGTTACTTTTGTCGAGATTTTCACAATGATTATTTGGGATTTTTATGTCTATAAAAATATTACCATCAAAAGAAAAATGCCTGTTTTTTTGCATGCAATGGACAAAAGTACTATGTAATAAACAGAACATGATTTTTTAACGTTTCGTAATACACTAATTTTATTTCCATGTATTTTTTATACAAGTAATGTTTTATTGTCAGAATGTACAATATTGTGTAGTAGACTTCCTCGCATAATAGTCGAAATCTAGACTTTAACAATGAAAAACTGAAAAAAAAAAAAAATAAATAAATAAATAAAATGATACTATTACGCCAGTAAACACGCATTTTTAGATATCCGAGGTTAACATCAAACGGATCAAATGTGTGTGTTTCTAAATATAAAAATAATAAGTAACAGACAAACAAATTTCCTAATTTTTCTGTATTCTACAGAGACTTATCCAACAATTAGTCGATTCTCTAAGCTGCAGCCGGGTGGTCAAGGATTCTGTTTTCTGATGATATACTTGCACTTCTATCCAATCGAAATCATTTCTTTTGAACTTTTTTTTCTTTTTTTTTAAGATGCAAATACTGTTAATTAATCTGTAAAGTTGAAATCAACGATCTTATACCGAAAAAATAAATGAACAATTAGATGCACACATATAATGCAATATTTTGCTTTGCTTTTCTCATCATTTGTTAAATACTATATAATAAAAGAACTGAGTTTTCAGTTGACATATTTGCACCTCTATTATTCTTTATCTATAACTCCTTTACACATTCAACATTCTTGTAATATTTGTTTAATTGAAACGCGCATTTTAAATTCTTTTCAACAAAGTTGAAAAGTGTTTATGATTTCAGTTTGTCTTCCTATCCGTCCGCACATGTTCTAACCAGTAGCACATCCAGGGGAGGGGCTAAGGGGTTCAGCCCCCCAAAAGAGATTCCTAAAGGGTAACATTCTGTTTTATTATACACTTTAAATAGATAAAAATGATCATATTTTATAACTTAGCCCCTCCCAAAAGCTTGCACATTGGTTTAGACTAAAATTTTGATTTATAGTACATTTTAATTGGGTGAAATAAGCTTCTTTAAAAAGTTAGCCCCTCCCCCAAAAAAATTCTGGATCCGCCACTGGTTCTCACCATCCCTGAATATTCCCGGATTACCACTAAATTTATACCTGTTATGCATGCGCCCTACCCTGTACCCTATTGAAAAGGGTGTATGCAGTAATTTTTATAGTTCTTTTATGGAAGCACCCAAAATAATTCCAACACATTATGCTGTATGAGCAGTTAATATTTAAAACGTATTTTAGAGGTATCTGGTTGTTTCAAGCAAAAAAAAAAAAAAAGTGATATATATTATTAAGGATTACAAAATAATGCTCTCCATCGAAATGAGTGCCTGCAGCATTGATGGTTCTTTTACAGAAGCAACGATGGACGCGAGACGAGAAGTAGGACTGTCTGTCTCTACTCGCATTACAGCTGTAAATCCTTGTCTCTCTCGTCTCGCATCCATCCTTAAGGAGCACACAAAAGAATTCTAATACATTACGTACGCTCTGAGGCAGTTTAGAGAGATTCATCCATTTCATGAACAACACAACAGACTAGCACAGCTTACTTTTCATTTATAAAATAAAAATAAAATAAAAGTGTTTTTTTTTTTTCTTTTTTTTTCTCTCTCTAAAGCAAGATCTCGGCAAATTAAATCAAGAGTGCAGCTTCTTATCTCGAAAATCTGGCTAAATTTGACGACTAAGTATGTATCATCAAATTTGGTTCCAAAATATTGCTGCGCTGGAAAACGTTTCATAATCGATGGGTTTGGCTGGAGTGCTGTGGGAGCGTTTACGCTAGTGGGAGTTGGTGCACATGAAATCCGTCGCCGATCCAATGTCCTCCATGTTGAAACGATACCTTTGGGGGTGACGATTTCAGGTCCTAGGTCTCTCACCTAGTATTGGTTCAAAATTGCGAGACCTCGAGCTAAGTCCTCTCGCTGAGGCTCATTAGCATGGAAACCGCTCCCTTTCGCCCATCGCCGTCCTTTCTGGGGGATCTGGCAACGCTTTGCGGATGACAGAGAGCATCAGCAGCAGCAACAACAATGTACAAAAATTAAAACGACAATTACTATGCAATATTTTGTTTTGAGTTTATGTTTGTTAAAATACTATAACAGAGCACACACACACAAAATAAATAAATAAATGAAATGAAATAAAGTAAATAAAATAAAATGAAATGAAATAAATAAAATAAAATAAAACAAAACAAAACAAAATAAAATAAAAATGCGGCCAGACACCAGGTGAGTAAAGCATAGTAGAAGATGACAAGGAATGCGTTTTTTCTGGATAAAGGAAAATATAAAGATTGGCCGCGCTATTGTAGAATGGATTAAGGTGTAAAGATTTCTTAACCTTTTCATCAAAAACGGAGGGGGACGTTCCTCCATTGTTGATAGGCTTTTGTAAAAGTTTGGGGAGTTGGGAAATACAGTCGTGCCATTGTGTACGTCTAGGAATAAAATAAATCGTTTTGTAAAGTAAATCTTAGGTACCGTTTACTAACAGTTGCAAGGATAAGCATATTATAATCTATTAGAGCATCATGGTTGATATTGAATACTAGTAAAATAACCAATCACTACAGGAAAAATAAATAAGTAAATAAAAACGCTGAAGCCAGAAAAAAATAGATAAATTTTGCACCAGTAATTTAAAAGTATACTTTCTGTATGTTTTTAAATTTTTTCTTTGAACATGTTATTCAAAAACTGTATTTTCTTAAACAAACTTTCAAGAAGATGTTATGCTGTACAAACTGTACAGAAAATGTTCCTACGAGATATAATGGCATTAATTTATTTATTAACTATTGTAATAATTCATCGTGTAAAAAAGATATTAGTTTCGGTGGGTTGCAAATTAGTCACTGGCGTGAAGAGCCTATACATTCGTTGTGATCTACTTAGAAAAAAAAAAAAAAAAACCCTTCTGCATTTGTCTTTTATTTTCTTATTTATGGTAAAGCAGACTTGATCATGCTATGGCAAGTCCAACGTATCAGTTTGAAAAACCAATACCCTACATTCTGAGCGATCATAGCTTCTTATGTTATTCATTTTTACTTATTAGAATATAATATTTTCTTTTGGAAAATATCTCCTACAAAATCAAGGTCTGTTAAATTTTACTCTTATAAGAAATTATCAATTTAAACCTTGATGATTTTCAGAAGCGAGTATAATATTTTACGCAAATCAGGTTCTTTTATCGCATAAAATATTTCTTTCTTTCTTTTTTTTTTTTTCTTTTTTAAGCAAAGTAGTAGGAAGCTGAAAGTGCATCCACTTTGGTGATAAACATCAGCAATAGGCCGCTAATGTAATCGCAAAAAGTATCTGTAGGTCAATTCGTTCCTAAGCAACGCAGTGTTTTGCTGCTCACATAAATTAATTATTGGAGAAAAAAAAAGGTATTCTTGTACAATTAATTATTGCTTCTTGTTCTTAACCTTAGAACAATAAAAGTCTCGTTTTTTGATAGAGCTCCTGTTATCTGGAACTTCATTAATTTTAATAATAGCGATGAAAATAACATAAGCATCGGGATTAGTGCGGACCAAGGCATGGAAACGCTGCAAAAATTAAGTTTGAGTTTGGGAAAGACTTAGTTATATGCACATAGAAAAAAAAAAAGGAGAGTTTTGACAGCGTTCTTGAAATTCCTTCGCTTGGGAAGTTTAAATTAGCCATCGCGATCATGTTTAATTCTAAAAGAAAAATTGCTTAAAAATTATTATTAAAAGAAAAAAATATTCAATTAATTTTGAAATTCCGTCAGCTAACTATGAAGGCACAAAATACTTAAGGCAAAAATCTTGCTTAAACAAAAGAAGAAAAAAGGGAATTATTACTGAACTTCTTAAAATTTATACTGGAAAATAAAAATTAAAAAAAAAAAGTATAGGAAGAAGTGGTTTTATTTTCTTCATAAATGCAGAACATTTCTGTTAAAATTTTTCATTGAAAAATTTGACTAAAGTTAAAAGATAAGTTAACTAAAAAATTTAAAAATAGTTTAAAACTATGCAGGTATTTCTTTTAGGAAAGAAAGCCTTTAATCAGTTATTATGAAAAACAACATGATCTTTTTTAATAAGTTTATTTTGCAAACATTATTAAATAATTTAGTTTTCTGGCGAATAATAACTCAATTTTACTGTGAAATTTCAAGTTGTACAGAATAAAATATACCATTAATTTTCGTGATTTCGATCGATCTAAAATTCTTCTCGTTTTATGGTATTGCTACATCTTAGGAGTAATTAAAAAACATAATTTTATAAAAAAAATTCTGGATTAAAAAGGGAAAAGCTACTAATTCAAAAATGAATTGATGTTTGAAAGATCTCCTTGCATTTTAATCTGATTCGTAGTTATTTATAACAAACTAGCTGCGTTGCCCGGGTGCATTAGGTGTTAGGGCATAATTTGCAGAAAAAGAAACTGTCAGCTGTGATGTCGATCACTGATGCACTAATATGTTTTGTTTTCCTTAAATACACGTATTTTTTATTTATATGTGCTTTATACATTTCTAACTATATAATTTTGCTGTAGAAGAAAGACCACGTCTACTTAAGCATTTTCTGCTAACTTTCCTGAAAAATGATTATTACACCAGTTATCGATTAAAAATAAGGTATTTAAGCAAAATCATTATCAAGAAAATAAGTGCATATTCGAAATCATGAAAATGTGTGTTATTTACGTTACTACTGTCTGCTATCACTTTTAATCACCAATGCAATCTATCGCACCTACATAAAAATTATGGAAACAGTTTTTTTTTAAATTTTTCCCCCCTGGATTAGAAATAGTCTGTTAATTCAGGGACAAGCTACCCCATTCCAAATTTCATTCAAATCCTTCCATTTCATCCAAAATAAAACAAGCATGCAAACTAACTTTCGCATTTATAATATTAGTAGTATCATACTTTGGATTTATCCAAATCTTCATTATAGAAAAAGAAATAACAAAATAACGGAAATAAAGGACTTTTAAAATTTTAAAATAAGTCACAATTTTTTTAAACTACATAACATATGGTAAGGCCAATGTGTAAGAATGGATACAAGACAGAAATTTACAGTTGTTATGCGATACGAGACACACTTTTAGGGTTACTGTAAAGGGATTTTGCGAGACGAGACAGACTTGTTAGGATTACTATAAAAGGGATTTTGAGACGAGACACACTTGTTAGAATTACTATAAAATGATTTTGGAGGCGAAATAAAGCTTTACAGCTGCTTTACCAGACGAGACATACTTATTTGTTGCCCGCTTCCATCCTTACTTATGTAATACACAGCTCATAATGATCAGAGAAATATTACGTTGCACAATCGATAATAATATAATCCTCTTCATAGACTTAATCGTTATCTATATTTATTACGCAAGATGCTTAGTAAGCAGATAACAATAGCTTTTATCAGAATACAATTAACTAGGAAAATATGAAGCAGAAATATCGAAATATTTTAACTATAATGAGATTCTTGTCGGTTTGGAGTGATTGTTTTTGTATGGCAGTATACTAATTAAAGTGCAAAGCATTGCATTTAATAGCCATATATTTATTATGAAATATTTTATACATTTCTTTAGATTTAAAAGTGTTTTATTCTAACATTACTGCTTTTACTATATTATTTGTGAGCGAAATTCTTTTTTACAGGGTGACTGAAAACACACCGAATACATGCAGTTAGGGGTAACTATTTTGTTTCCCTACCAGTTGTCCAATAATGCATTTATAAAAGGGTCTTTGCTTTAAAAGGTCGATTGTCCACGTAAATTCACTTGATGGAATTCTATGAGATGAACGCCTTCGAAAAAGTGTTTTAGGGAAGCTCATGGTCGATCATAGATAATTACTAAAATAACAGAAGGATCGAGAATCTGTAGGAGATTCAATTTAGAGTTCTTCATCGCGGACCCCATTTCTTAAAAAGAAAAACTCGTCTGCTCGAGCCTCGTCAGGGGAAGATCACCCCCGAACCCCCTATTTTTTTAGTTTCATTATTGCCATATTAAAACGATATTAATTGAATATATCATTTTATCGCTCATTTTTCGCGTCTTTCGCCTGGTAACCCTATGTTGAAATTTTTATGAGTGTAACCAATTTGAAAAGTACATGTGATGCATATTCTACAGCTTACGAAATATTTTATTAATAGATTAAAGCTGTTGTGAACTAATAGTATTTAAATATATGTAAAAAAATACATGTGATGTATATTCTACAGCTTACGAAGTATTGTAACAATAGATTAAAGCTGTTGTGAACTAATAGTATTTAAATACATGTAAAATTATGTCGCATATTTTTATGTCGAATTTTCGGGACACATTTTTCAATAAAGGGTTTTGAGAGATAAAATGACATAGTCATTAATAATTTTGTATGAAATTATTTTATAATCAATGAATATGACATGATTTATGCTATAGAAAACTGTGCATTAGTCATAATGTTGCTACAAAGCAAAGTATTCGTAACATCGAAAATTCACAACATTGAATAAAATATTAATTAGCATTAATAGACGTTGTGTCGCCCCTAACTATACATCGCTTTCTCAAAATTATACCTCTAAAATGTTTGCACATCAAACAAAGTAAATAATTTTCTTAATTACCATTTATTTTTGTGTTTCCTCTATATTCTTGTGTGACTGTAATTACAAGATTACACCAGACAGAAGGAAGATGAAAAGAAAACAGGGGGAAATCTCCATTGCTTATAATCTGGTTACTTTCCAGAAAGCCAGAGCCCCGCTATCTTAAAAGCATAAATCTTCAGGGGTATTTTATGATTATTATCGTTTCCTTTTTCTGTTTTCAGCATAAACCCTACAGGGACACCGGTGCACTACTATATAGCACGGAGATCCAATTCTCGCGGGGGATCTTAATATTATTTGAGAAGATGGTACTTTTCCCTGGGTTAAGAATTATTTTCTTCCTAGAAATGCTAGAAGACTTTGTTCTTTTTTATTTCTGAGCATTTCCTAAAATGCAACCCAGTTTTTAAGTTTTATTAAGACGCTTATTGTATTTTAGCTTTCAAAATTCTTTTTATTTATTTATCCGTTTCCTATTTTGTAATTTCAGAATAAATGCGTTTAAATCTTTATTTATTATTTATTTTATTTTATTACAAGACCGCCATCTAATATCTCAATAATAAGATATTTTAGGGCAATGCATATATTTATTTGAAATATATTTATTTTTTGCACAATCTCTAAACGGATTTAAGAAAAATTTCTACCATTGACATAAAAAATTCGTGTACTAATCTTATAAGCAAACGTATTTTCTTGAATATTAATGTAAAATACATTTTAATTCCTTCATTTACTTATTAGTTCTTACTCTTCACTGTTTTTTTGTTTTGTTTATTTCAATTGGAACTTTTGACGAAAAAAATTCTGTGATTTATTATTATCAATGATTAAAATAAAGTAGGATAAAAACTCGCGGACACTTACTGTTTGTTCTCACAAAAAGTACCCAACTTATGGAGGCATAACTAAGCATTACTACCATTCACTAAAAAATTGTTTAACACATATACTTTGCGAAATGGCAAAAATAAATAAATAAATAAAAAATAAAATTTAAAAAATGGCTAAATGGATTTTTTTAGAAAATTTTGCTGTGCAGTTCTACTATGTATAAGAATTTTTTTTTTTTTGCAAAAGTTTCGAAAATGGCATAGGATACCGTTTGTTGCACTTCAAGATTTGTGAAGAGTTACCCTAAAAAACTTCGAGTCCTAGAAGTAATTAGCTTAATTTAAATTGCACTTAAAATTCACATAATAAGATTTATTTCTTTCAACAGCAGCGTCTGGACCGTCTACCATCGATTGGTCCTACCAGTCAACTTCAATCAACCAATACTAGAATTTATTATTTTTCTTTCCTCGCAAAATATTTTTTTTAGGAATGGGAACATGAATATATTGAAAATAATATTTTTATACATTTTTCCATACACTTTATTTTACATTTTTCAATTTTTGTGTATTTATTGTAAGTCATTAAATCAATGAATTTTTCAAATTCGAATCCAATCAATTGAAAAACATTTCAATTTAACTAAAGAGACCTAGAAGAGCCTCCTCACCAAATCTCTATAAAACTTGCAAATAAAGCAAACATCATTTAAATCTAAGTCGTAATCTTTTCTAAAATGTACATAAGACTAATAAAATGCACATTGTCTTGGACTACTCAAAATTTATCAATTTGTCATAGAAAAAAAATTTCTTAATTCTTTATGACGGAGCTTCAAGTTCAGATTCCGTAATGTTTCTTGGCGAAAATATCTTCTCGTCTACTTTTGGACAAAGTCACACAACAGGTCTGTCAAAAAAGATGAAACCCAGGTGAAATCGGACGAACAGAAGCCGAAGAAGTAATATATAATCCACGTTTCTTTCCATTCACTGGAGAAAATTCCGAGTTTCACTGACTGACAAAACAATTTACGGTGAGGTCACTAGTTACGTGAGGAAACATCTTCTTCCCCCTTCTTCGAATTCATCATCTTCGTTTTGTTGAGACAGGTCTGCACAAAGCAGGTCTATCGCAGAAGAAAACGACCTCCTTTTATCCGGGCCTAAATGAGTTTTTTGAGGGGCGCGATCCGTTAATTCAGGTCGCACGGGAGGTTCGTTAGCTAGTCAGGGCCAAAAGAAAAGGGAGGCCCCCCCCTGGAAAAAAAGAAAGAAAGAAAATGTTGAATGGGGGGTCGCCGAAGTCAGGGGTAAATTGAGCGTCAGTTTAAGCCCGGGTTTCCTGGGAGCGGCAGCGTCCAGCGCTCGCCTTTGACAACCGCGAAAAAGTGCCCGAGGTGACATCCGTGAAAAACTGTCCACAGCTGTCGCGAAAGGGTGGTTTCCTGCAGGCGCGCGAGCGCGCGGCATTTTTCTGCGTCCACTTTCTGGAAAACGGTTGTTGGACAGGCATTCTTCGTTCTGAAAACGCTTCGCACACTGAAAATGGCTGAAAGTGTTGAATATGGCCCCCTTGGCTACGCCCCTGATTCTAAGTATTATATTTTTTACAAAATGATTGATATTGTTTTTAGGAAATTACGGAAAATTATCTGCACAAAGGATCTAGGCCGAGAGGTGCATAATGATTGAACCAGTGCAAAGCGGCATAGCGGGGCGAATGCCCGGACCCCTACACGTAGGGCCCAGGGCCTCAAATCCATCTAATTATTATTCATACCTCTTGGAATTTTTTTTTCTTCCTTTATTTTTTTTCTTTTGATTTTTTTTTTCTTTTTTGTATTGACTACATACTTACATGTTATATCTGTTATTATCTAAAAGCGTTTAATTCTCACTTTGAGTACATACAAATGTATGAAACGTGCTAATTTATTTTCGTTTTTACCAAATATAACATGAAAAGGGCCCCTAGATTCACTCCCGCCCCTGGAACTCGTAAACCCAGGTTGCGGCACTGGATTGAATCAAGAAACAAAAAGTAAAATAGGATGTTTTTAAAAAATTTGTTTACCTAAACACAATAAAGAATCACAGGGGATTTCTAGACACCATCGAAAATTCGTTTTTTAGTATATTTCAGGTACAAAGTCCCTTTAAATACAAAATTAATACTTAATGATGAATTAAACCTTATTTGTTTAGAAAAAAGAACGTACAAAATGTATTTTGATATTTTTCATATCTCATTCAATGCATGTGTGTAATAGCAAACAGTATATACATTTGTAACATGTAAATATATTTTTTTATTCTTTTGTATCGTTGAGTATATAATTATGAAAAAAAAAAAAATGTGATTTATGAAAATATGCGACTGCATAAGTTCTGTTTAATCAAGCATTAATTAGTACTTATATTTTCCATTCACAATAAATAACTACTTATTAATACTCATTTAATGTGAATTCGTTAAAATCCAAGGTACATTGGATGGTGTGTATTTCTTTTGTGCGTCCACGAATTCTCCACGGGCAGCGGCGTTCGCCGAGCGTCCACCACATCTGGACGGAAGCGGCGATCGCCGAGCGTCCCCTCACGCCGCTTTCGCGAGTAGCAAACCACTTTTAACAAATGCGTTCTTTGGACGCGAGAGGCACCGCTGAGGTCATTAATCACTCTGGTCGCTGGACGCCGGCCGCCTCCAGGAAACCAGGGCTTTAGAAAGGGAAGAACGAGCTTCCTGTTGAAGAAGATCTAGACAGGGTTGCTGGAAGTAAAAAGAAGAAAAAAATATGATGGAGTGAATGATGCTTGGCGTGTTATCGCCAGATCTTAAGTGGCGGCACAAGTGTGCAACAGTTTATGAGAGATTTTTTTTTTCTTTTATCATTTTTTTTTCTTTTTTAGTGTCGTCTGGAGAGAGGGTTTTGCGCGTGAGAATTTTTTTTTTTTTTTTTTTTTTTTTTTTTTTACGGTCGTGCAATTTAGTGGAGAATTTGGGCGTCTTTTCAAGAAAAACATTACTCCAGAGTTTTGAAGAAGGCGAGGAGATGTAAGTTGCTGTCAGCAGTTTCGGTTTATGCTTTGAGAGCTGTCTAAATGGTACTTGAGAAGCAAACACTTACTTTGCGGAAATCCCTATAATCGGTCGCTTTGCTCGGTGGATGAGCTATATATAAATATCATAATTTTAAGAAACGACTCGAATATTTTTTTGAATGCAATTAAGTTTATCCTCATTATGTTAGATAAAATTTATCTTTTGTCGGTCTCTTTCAAAATATTTAGGTTAGGAAATATTTCACAGTATGCGAGGTACAAGTATGTGAGGGCCTGAATGTTCTTATCTCATAAATTATTTTTATATACTTATTTCCCTTTTCTTCAGAGATCCATATCAAAACACTTATGGTACAGCCAAGAGGAAAAAAAATAATAAATAGACTTAGGTCCCCATACTGCTCCACCATTATAGATCTTGCTACACAATAATAAGACTTATTTTATTAAGATTAGCGAGTCCCCGCTTTCTTATACCGGGAAATTAGCTTGCATTTTTAAAAACATTACATTTTAAAAATTGCTCATAACTGTAGTTTGGATGTAGATATTTAAATAGGTTCAAAATTCATTGTTTCTAACGATAACACAGTATCATAGCTTGTTTCTTTCCCCGTATCAATATCAAAATTCGTCCTTTGCTTCGCCGGCTGTTTAATTTCAGGGTAGTCTGTTATTAATTTTCCATCCAATATATACCCATCGTTCCAAAATTTTTATGTCTTGAGGTTTGTTTAAATTTTGTAAGAAAATTAGAAAAATATGTGTAAACTGTAATAATGCTATCCAAATATTTTTTATGTAGGTATTTTGCAGGACTGATAGAATTATAGCTATTGCTCATGTAAAACTCGAACTCTCAGTACATCACACAACTTTTTTTTTCTTCTTTCTCTAAACGTTTTACTGTATTAAATCATGAAATTTTACTCTTTTCTTGTTTTCTAAATTTTGTTGTACTACTGCGTTGATCTGCAAGTTTGCAGACACTTAATCTTTCCATTCTTGTTTCCACGGTTGTGGTCGCATGTACTTCTTTTATTTATTTATTTATTTATAATGTAAGTCCTGCTCATACAAAGGGTGGGATCCCCCCTCCAGCAAGAGAAATAAATATGCATTTCATAAAATGGGCTATCTGATAATTATAGTGATGGCATACTTCATTTAATTCTTAATTCTGTGCTATCATATACACGCAGCCGTTTAGGACGGCTTGTCCAGCCCTGTACCAGACCTTGTTGCCAAGTCTGAATTAATCAAAATTTTAACAGTTTGAAGCACTACATTAATCATCATTAAAATATATTTAACATTTTCTCTAATTGATCTCACTATTGCTATGTAAATGGAGCAATCCGTAGGCTTGAACTGCACTGTTGATCTACGTTTCATAAATAAATTTATAAGTTTGTAGTGGTCATTGAAAGAAAATTTATTTAAAATAAACGTTGACTTAAAATTCATGACGGCATTTAGAAAATAAATAAATAAATAAATAAAAAATGGGGTGATTGAGGGGGGGGGGGAATCGAAAAAAATGCGCAGTTTGCATAAAAATTTTACTGGTCTGAGTAACAGTTTCCTAGAAAACCATAAAAAGTAAACTAAGTTTAAAAAAATATTTTTTTTCTGTTCAGGAAATATAACTTCTGCAGTATGTGAAAGAATCCTGTCTGTCTCAAAGGATTTATAAGTTCTATACAAATATTTTAACACCGGGTCCTAGCAATTTTGATCCTTGTGTTTTATAAAATACACTGCAAACTTTTAGGTATAAAACTACACAGAATTTTATTTGTGGAATTGTTCTTTTATCTTCGACTTTTGCTGGTGTAGAGTAACTCGGCTTTTTATTGCAGAAAACATTCGTTTTGTCTTTCTTTCACACACTGAGAATGAATATACTGAAATATTAGACAGCGAGAATTCACACACTATTCAACTGGCTGCAAATTTTTATCACTCCTTGTTGGAATTTTCGCACAAACATTTTTGAACACAAATGAAAATAAACCGATTAAAAATGATTTTATTTATTTATTTAATATTACTTTTTAATAAACAAAAACTAGTTTAAATCAAAATAATGCATACTAAGAAATTTTTTGTGTTATTTTCTTCATATTCGTTACAGGGTTCATACTACGTCAAGGAAAGCGGGAAAACTCAAGGGACCAAAAATTATGTTTTAAAATCCAGGAAATTCTGAAGGAAAATTTAATTTTTCTGTAAAACCCGGAAAATCCAGCTTTAATCTGAGATTATTAAAAATTTGACTATAGGTAGATCTCACGGACTTGTTCACTATCCAACCCTATGAAATGTTACTATTAGAAGTTTATCCTGACTTGCCAATGTCAATCAATGAAGTGGTCCTGGAATTTCATTATAAAACTCATAATTCCTGATTTTTTATTAGTGGATTTGAACATGGCATCATGTTTGATATATTACCCATTCTTTGTGGTAATGTAAGAGGTATATGCTATAGTAATCTACGAGAGACGTACAGAAAATAGAACCCGTTTGGTAATCTAAAAACAACTAGATTTCATAACAATTTTTATTTTTACATATACATACATTCAACTGTTTTTTAGCGTAGTCACTTCGTATATTTACACCCTTTTACTAGAAAACAAGATCTTGTATTCCTTTACCGTGCACCTCCGACAGTCCATTAAAAAATATAAGCAACTTCCCAACCACCAAATTTTTCCCTTGAAAAAATTCCTTTATATTTTAAAGAAATGATAATCAGTGAGTCCCAGATACGGTTTGTAAGGTACATGCTTATAAACTTTCCACTTGAAAGTTGGAAGAAATTATTTTATTTTCCCTGTGGTCAGTGGCGCACACAAGGGAGGGGTCCAAGGATCCGGACCCCTTCCAAAAGAGTTGTCAATTTTCCTTCGTTAAATCGTCATGCAATTTTTGACTTTTAAATATGTTAGAAGACATCCAATTTTTATTTTCAGCAGTTAAGATAGATAAATAAAAACACAGTAAAAGGGGTTATGATAAAAATATGAAAAATCCGCATTTTTTCAAGTGGTTGGTGTCACAGCTTTTTGGGTTAGACCCCCTCCAAGAGAAAATCCAGAGTGCGCCACTGCCTGTGGTGTATGAACGAGTATCATCGGGCAATACGAACACATTTTTTTTTCTTTTTACAATAGTTCTCTCCTGCAATTTTCAATAGGCAGAAGCAACTCTTTTTACTTTCCGAACATGTACCATGTAAGGAAAGTATTGTAATCATGAAAAAATTCGACTTCGAGATTTTGGTGTTTTTACACGTTTTGAGGGCTTCTGAATCCATTTATGCTATTTTTACGAGATGTATGTATGTATGTGTGTATGTGTGTGTGTGTGTGTGTATGTGTGTTTGTGTGTATGTGAGTGAACACGATAGCTCCTAAACGGAGCATTCGATTGAGCTCAAATTGGATATATATGTCATAAACCACCGTCGCAAGACCGGTGTTGATTTTGGTGTGTATAGGACTTATAGTTTTTCTACAGGGCCACGACAAAGATTTCTTTTAAATTATGGCCTATGGGGGGAATTTCTTGAAAGTGCGCTAGCATTTAAACGGCAGATTCGATTGAGCTCAAATTGGGTATATATGTTATAAACCACCGTCGCAAGACCGGTATTTATTTTGGTGTGTATAGGACTTATAGTTTTTCTACAGGGCTACGACAAAGATTTCTCTTACATTATGGCCTATGGGGGGAAATTCTTGAAAATGCGCTAGCGTTTAAACGGTATATTCGATTGAGCTCAAATTGGGTATATATGTTATAAATCACCATCTTAAGACCGGTATTGATTTTAGTGTGTATAAGACTTATAATTTTTCTACAGGGCTACGACAAAAATGTCTTTTATATTATGGCATAATGGCATATGGGGACAAATTCTTGAAAGTGCGCAAGCGTTTAAACGGTGCATTCGATTGAGTTTCAATTTGGTATATATGTTTGAATTATTCATCGATTAAAATTTATTTAAATGCTTGGTAATGATCTTAATCATAAGTGTTCGGAAAGTCGAGTGGAGTCACTCCAGATTTTTTTTTTTTTTTTTTTTTGTGTGTGTGTGTCTGTCTCACAAAATGACTTTGCATTATGAAACAGTGCCTAAATTTCTAAATGGACTATCGACTGAGGTGGTCTGGTCGATCAAGTCATAAGATAGTTTTGTTTTACGATATGGCAGTGAGTAAATGTAGGGGGCGGCGGGATGACAATGTGAATAAAATAGCTTAATGTCTGCATATGTAATTTTTTTTAAATATTGCGAAATCTTCGGTAATTTTCCTTTAATTATCCAAGGAGTACTTTTTTTCTTGACTCCCCTCGAAATTAGCTGAAAGTGGCGAAAGTATACAACATATTAATAGGAAATAGTCCCTTAGTCCTTATCATTTTTTAAAAAGATAACCTGTAAATTTTTGTAAAATCTTCTTTTAATACTCTGTGAATTTTATTAAATAATAAGTTTGAATTATGTGTACATAACAACTAAAAACGGAAAAGAATAGTGCAGCTTACTATTGAAAGGATCATGGATATTTGTTCACTTGGTCCTCTGTGTCCAGGTGCCATAGCGTCGACGGAAAAAAAAAAAAAAGTGAGAGAGATAATTTTGTGAAGGTCATAAATTAAATTTACAGCAGAACCAGATGATAAATTACAGTTGTTGGAATATTAGAGAAATTAAAACTTGCCAAAAAAGCACTTTATATTACTTGTTTTTACTACGGGAAACAAACTAGTAAGTTCAAAACATATTTTACAAAGAATTACAATAAAAACGGGTGTTCCGTAAGTCAAACAATCATATATTGCGCTCACAACTTCTCCTATCTTATGCAATATTAGACAGATCATAAAAACCGTGGAAAATTTCTAACTCTAAGTAAATACTTATTCAGTTCGTATTTTTTTTATCATTTTTTTCGATGGGGAAAAATTGAAAATGACGTGTTGTAATTTAAGTAAAGAATCAAAGAAAAAAAAATTATTCCCATGAACCATTTGATTTGTTTTCAACTGCCTTTTCTGACTGTCAAATCGAAATGGTTTTAATCTTTTTGCAAAGTCATAAAAGTAGAAACTAAATCTCACTTTGAAATTTGCAGTTATAAAACTTTTGTCATATCCGAAAATGTTCAGGATTTCTTTTCGCTTCGCTGTGAATTTTCACAGTATTCTTAGCTTTTTTTTATTAATATTCTTTTTACGATATCAAAAGAAAATCGTTTAATATTTCAACTTGAAATGAATTGAAAAGTTTGCGTTTCAGAAATATTGACGCAGGTATTACTTGAGTTTAATCAGAAGTAAAAATTTTAATGATTTTTTTTCCTTCGAAATTTTCTTTAGGTTTTAGATATTGTCATAGTCAGATATTGTTAAATTCAAGAAACTTGTTTTTTTACGAAGCAAAAATAAGACTAACAGTTTTATCCACAAACTTTTTTTCTGAAATTTCTGCGAAAATTTGCTTTGAGTCTCACATAATAGCTATGGTAAATTGAAATTCCCGTATTACCAATCAAATGCTTTAACAATCAAAGCATAAAGTTTTGAATCCATGATAATAATAAAATCGAACAGGTACTTTTAAACTTCTAATTGTTATATTTTGGTTAAAAAAAAAAAAAAAAAACAGGAATTGAGGCTCTGATACCAGTTCTATAATGATTCAGTTACATACAGGTTACATAGATTACGCTCTGCACTAAGGGTGCTGACTGAAAGAACTCTGGCATTGTTTTAATTTGAAAATAGTCTCATAAATAAAATAATGAGACTATATTCAAATAAGGGACGAATCAAGAAATTTGATCCCTTTTGTAATTTTTAATTATTTGCTTAAAAACGAAATTAGGATGCCTGAAGGAAAATTTCTGCTGGTTTTGATGTAAGAGAATAACTTTATCAGTATTCGCAGCTTATTATTTTTTATTTATTTATAGTTTCAGACCCAGATATGTCTTCAAGTTTTTCCAGTTTCCCCTACTGTTGTTTAATTAATCTTTTACATGCCATATTGGTATATAGATATATCTTTAACTACTTTTGTGTATTTTGATTTATTTATTTACTTTTGTTTAATAATTCAATTTAGCAATAGACATTAACAAGGGAGAGGCAATATTTTCATTTTTAAAATTTATCATAGTTCAATTTAAGGATAATAGGCTTTTCTAACACCTCTTTTCCTTGTATCATAGTTCCGAGCAGGCTAAACAACAAGGAAAGCAGTAAAAAGTTTTAGTTTTTAATTCAATCATAGATGTAAGCTTACAGATTAATGAACTGAAATAAAACAGTGATATTGTCGACTTCCTCTCCTTCCTCCTCCTCCTCCTCCTCCTCCTAATAATAATAATAATAATAATAATGAGCTTTATGATTTTTCATTTTTTGACTGAAATCTGGTTTCTTTCATTTTTCAAAAAACAAAACTATCATTATTTTATGAATGCTTTTTTTTTCAGATCCATAGTAATGAAGTTCAACTTTAAAATAATTTTTAATCTTGAATCAATGTTCTAGTAGGAACGTTTGCGTGTAATAGGTTAGAACTATAATATTATATATTCTCTTACAAATTAACTGTCTAGGGAAGCCACGCAGTTTTGCACACGGGTTTTCCCAAAACTATGATACTGAAGTTGCCTTCAGCTTGCTGGTTACTGCTTTTTAACATTTTCTGGTATCCAGAATAGCGTCTTTTGAGAAGAGTATGGTTCGTTTAATTATGGAACAATCATCACCAGTGGTCAACAACAGAAAAGTTTGCACAGATTGGGGATTTTTTCCCTTCCTCATAAACTCTGCAAGTGAAAATGCCGTAATCTGAAACAATTTACTCTTTTCTGATTTATTAGTAAAACTCTGAATAACAATCAATTCTTCTCCGATCGTTTTGATAATCGAGCAACGATCAGATCGCACAAGTTTCTGAATTTCGACAACAGATTGGCTAGTTCTTGTAGGTGTAGGTCTTTCACTGCGAAGTTCGTCTTCAGTCGACTGCCTTTCTATTGAAAATATCTCAAGCTTCCAGAAAAAAAATATTAGATCTTAACGCCCACCCCTCTTCCAAAAAAAAGTCCCTATCCATCTTCTGAAGATTTGCATAATTATCCTGTTGCACTGTGCTCAAGTCTGAAACAAAGATAAACATACTACAGTCAACAATGTGACTAATGTGACTCTATGCTATTCGAAACCGTACTGGTGGTTTATCGAATGCTCACCCACCTTCAATGAAAACTGGAAGTCGTTACAAGACAATTTCGATGGAATGTGCTTTAAAGTCCATGCATCTGGCATGAATGCCTCTTCATGATACACTGAAATACTACAAGACTCTGTTCCCCATATTACACTTGGCTGCAACCATCGCTGTGTTATGAGCTTTATGCATGCCGCTTTGAATATGCTGTCAGAAAATATTTGGTCTCAAGAGCGGTTGTGAGGAATGTTCACTGTATCTCCCATCAGTTACTATTACGATAATGGTTGCTAAGTCTTATCTTGTTATAATGCCGTTCGCTTAGCACTATGCACTATTGTGATCTTAACATGAATGAATAAATCAACTTAATAGATGAAAAGACCGACTGCATTCTGATTACAGAATATGTAATGTGTTACTAAGAAAAGTTTGACGTTAGAATACTGCCGAGACACTCAAATCTCATTAAACTCATCGGATATGATATACTCTCTCTTTCCCACATGAATATCATCTTTCTCAATGAAATACTGCCAATATCCGAAGAGTACAATGCAACCTGAATAGGGATGTATTCAAGACGAGACTGGTCTACTTCTCATTATTACGAAGGGTTTTAGTAGAAATGGGCGCTAGACAGAAAATAGATCTGTCTCGTCCCGCAAAACAGTTGTAAAGTTTTCTATCGTCTCTTAAAATCCCTAAATAGCAACGATAAATATGTCTGCAATGTCTAACATTAAATGTGTAAATATCTGTCCCGTCTCGTCTCGTATCTATCCCTAGGATTTTGAGAGGCGAGATAAAAATTCGCAATATACTATGACGGGCGAGATAGGCTAATATTTTGAGTCTTCATGTCCATTCCTAAATCGTAAGTACAGGTTGTCCTAAATTAATGCTGTAGTTCGAAAAAAATCATGTGATTTTCGTACATAAGTAGAAATAAACTACAAGGGGCATTCAAAAAGTAAGTTACACTTGTTCCTCACGGATCCCAGACAGCACATATGCTTAAATCAAGTTGGACATTTCTCTGAATTTGACGCACTAATGGAAGCTTGACAGTTCAACTCATTCTAAGCTGGCAGCAAGCTTGCAGGAGTCAAGTTGAATTGTCAAACTTAAATACAGTTGATTTAAGCTTGAAAATTGATACTCGCGTGATTTTTCCTTTTTAAAGGAGAGCGTTGATGGCGCCATCTGTGAAAGAGAATGGACATTAATTGTCTAGCGTCCTTTAAATTTGCTGAAAGTTCGTAAAAGATGTGTTTTATTTTTATTACCAGTGCCATATATATTACCGGCAAGGAAAACGGGGCAACTGCCCTGGGCCTACAGATTTTAGGGCCCAAAAATCTTACATCTTACACTTTTGTAATTTTAAAATAAAATTACAAAAGATAAAAAAAAAATCAGAAGTTAAATAATTTTTTTAATTATAAAGTATGAACAATGAAAATAATTCAAATTTACATTTGTATAAATTAATTTAAACTTATTTTTAATTCTTCGAAATGCTCTATATCGATACCAATATGTAGGAAAATAACTAACCACATTTGTAAAGAGAATTTTTAGCGTTAAAAAATAGCAAAATGTTTCAATTATTTGTTATTTTAAGAAATATTTACAAAAATGAGTAAAGTGTTTGTATTCCATACATGTTAGCAACTGTGATATAGCATTTCGAAGTAACGTTTAACTATCTGTTTCTTTCATTTCAGATTACTTAACACAAAATTTGTGTTAAGTAAACCCATTCTTTATTTCCAAATATGGAAATTCTTCAAAATAAAATACAATTATACTACGAAATTGATTTCAAAATCAGTCGTTTGTCTCAATTTTGGCCAGCAGTATTGCTTCATGAGTGTTGCGGTACTGAAAGTTTTAAAACGTGTTTTTTTTTAATTTTAATTTTGATTTAAATTTAATTAATTTTGATGCATTATTTTAATTTTGATGCATCCCATGGAAAAATAAAAGAAACAAATAGCACATCGCCCACTTATCAATTTGGCGAAAAAACAGCGTGGTAAGTCACTTCAAACTTTAGTCATAGCTGCACAAGGCTCCGGTGACGGAATGGATAGCGTGCTCGATTGCGAAGCCCAAGGGCCCATGTTCTATCCCAGCGACGAACACTCAATGGAAACAGATTAAATTAAATTCAAATTTCAGCGTAGAGGGGGGAAAATAAATTATGTAAGGCGCGTTAGCCAGCGGGCGCTCCGTGTATTTAAAAAAAAAAATTTTTAAGCTTGAAATTAAGCTTGAAATGTCAAGCTTGATTCAAGCTTGAAATGTCCAGCTTAATGCAAGCTGGGCAAGTGTAAACTAGAACACTTGATTCAAGCTTGCATCAAGCTTACACGATTGGAATTTTCAAGCTTAATTCAAGCTTATTGACTTGATAAATCAAGCTTGCTGCAAGTTTGATGCAAGTTTGCTGTGCTGTCTGGGATGGCAACACTGCGAAACAAGACCGAAGCTTAATCAGGCGATAGTTCAGTTCCACGGCTTCCAACGGTAGCAATTTCATTCGGATAGTGACAATCGTTGGAGCGCACTGCGAGAAGGAAATGCCGCGTAAATTGGAAGCTTACTCCAAGGGGTGCCAGTTCGGGACTGTACGGTGGATGCTGCCAGACCTCCCATCCAAAGCTGGAGCCAAATCCTGTGTTGTGCGTGCCTTGTGAGGTCTTACATTGTCATGCAAGAGGACAATGCCTTTGCTTGAAGCATTTTGCCAACAAAAACGTAGTGTCTCGCGTACTTCAACGTTGGCGCAAGCTTCCAGTTTATGCGACATTTCCTTCTCGTAGTACGCACCAACGATTGTCACTATTCGAATGAAATTGCTACCGTTAGAAGCCGTGGAATTGAACTATTGTCTGATTAAGCTTCGGTCTTGTTTCGCAATGTTGCCATCCGTGGAGGAACAAGTGTAACTTACTTTTTGAATGCCCCTTGTAATTATGTCAGACATTTCAATATTTTTAAACTGTCTTTTAAGCTGTACTACATACCGAAATAAACGATAAACCTGTATCAGTTTTAAAACTTTTAGAAGAAATTCTTAGAAATCGGAAATTTTTGCAAAACGTGTCACTCTACAAAAAATCTTGCAGCTCAGATCCATGTTTAAGAATTTTTTCTGAAAATTTCGCAAAAGGGGCAGCTTTTGCGAAATTTTTGCTTGAAGAACCATTTGGAATTTTTTTGAAACCATGGTGCTATTAGTTTATTTCAATTTGTGTATCAAGACTAAAAACAGAGATTTTTTTTCTTCGAATTGCATCCTTAAACGGCCCTATTTTAAAGTTGTCTACAGACGAAATTCTTATTGATAATGTTGTGAAGTTCTATGTTGGACATAATGAAGGTATGGTAATTTGTTTGAGCGAATAACAAAAATAGTTCAAATGTTCGCCACCAGGGGCGTTCTTTTAATGAATTACGATTTTAACATACATTTTTGATAGTTTACAAATATAATTACAACAAAACATGTGCAGGCCATCATTGTCAGCTGCCATCTGGAATCGTCAGGAAAAATGTTCCACAACTGACTGCAGTGTGTTCGGGGAAATAAATGTTAAGAGCATGTTGCGGAATGCTGTCTTTTAAGATCAGAGAAAGCTCTTGGATTATCACGACTTACCAAATGTTTCAAACTCCCCCAAAGCTTAAAGTCGCATGGATCGAGGTGTGGAGATCTTGGAGGCCAAGGAAAGCCCCCTGGTGGCTAATATTTGAACTATTTTTTTTTTTTTTTTTTTTTATTCGCTGAAACACATTCTCATACCTTCATTATGTACAGCAAAAAAGTTTCATAACTTTCTCAACAATATTTCATCCGCAGACAGCTTTAAATTAGGGTCGATTAATTTCGGACACCCGGTATTTCGCGTGCCTTTGTAACTGAGCAATAAATAAAGTACACATTTTCTTATGGGAGCGTACCGTAGAAAGTATCACTAGCAAATAAAATCTACGTCTGAATCTAAATGTACGTGTGAACGTAGAGTATGGTCAGACACAGAATCACAATCAAATTCATTTTAGAGCAGTAGATCCCAACTTTTTTCTCCTTCCGAAAAGGCCAACAAAATTGGCAAACCTCTTGTGTAGTCGTTGTGTACTAGTATATTGTCATCCTGAATCCCTTAATACACCTCCCGAACCTCTGGGGGCTCGTGAACCTCTGGTTGTGAACCAATGATTTCGAGCAAAAAGTAAAAGTAAAAAAAAAAAAAAAAAAAAAATGTCTGAAATATTATTTACAAGCTTAAAACATTAAAAGTTTCTTTCCCATTTCTCGCTTCCAACTCTCCACATCATACATTTATTTTAATTTTGTAAGAGAGAGTTAGTTTATCAAGATCTATGGCTCTCTTTAGACCACAATCTCAGTTGTTCCTAAATATACGATCATCTTTATGTCAAAGTACATTTTTTTACATCACAATATTTGTATAAACACATATACATCCACGGGCTAACGGCATTTGAACTCAAGACCAAACCTCTCGCATAACGCCAACAGCAACATAATAGTTTTTATTAACATTGGAAAACTTTAAAATTGCCAGAGCCACTTCATCTAACATAATCGATAAATTTGGCATTTTCCCTGATTGTTCACTAATATTTCGCTCGTTATGTATTCTTCTTATTTTTGAAAAACAATATTAAAGTCGAACTGTTCTTTTCTGAATAACCATATATAAATGGAATTTTCAAAAAAAAAAAAAAGTTTATTCCTTATAAAAATATCCTACCGTTTTTTTATTTTCCTTTATTGTTGCCTTAAGCGTGCGCTTCTTATTTAATTTCACTATTATACGCGGCGACATCTTTCTTTTTGTTTAGTAAATTTTGAACAGAATACTTAAAACATTCTTCCAAAATTCAAAATGGAAATAAAGCCTGCTTCCTACCTCTGCAAACTCATTAAATTCAGGCATTGCGATGATCCCGAAGTACAATTTCTTACACACCCGGAATTTTATCCTTTTTCCTTCCCCGTCTCGAAATTTTATCTTTTCTTCTCCACACCACACACACACATCATGCAGCAAATATTTTTAGTGCTGCGCGGGCATCGAAAAAAAAAACTTCCAGGAATTCCACAGTACGAATGTACATTTCTTCATTGTTGTATAACCATTTTGAATTCTTTCAGCTATGCAGTTTTACGTGTCTCAGAACTTGTTCCTTTGTTGCTTTTATTTACTCGCATAAAAGCCGACATGTGTGTACGTGGGCTATGGAAGTTTATAAATGCATAAATGTGTCACTTTGCATATTTATTTTTGCCCGAATGTAAGAATTTCAGGATTAAAAAATAAAACTAAAGTTTCTGTTAACAATGATGAGCATCAGTATACAGAAAAAAAATAAAAACAATTGCATCAAATATTTCTTAGATTCTATGTTAACCCTTTGAGGCGCAACCATTTCCCAATGCTGAAAAAAGGGCAGCCGTTGCCATCGCTAGACTCAACTACCAGCAAGATGGCGGACGATCGAAACGTTCATCGTGTGCCACAGATCTAGAGACCCTTTTTTGACGACAGCTGGCTGTGTGGCACAGCCGCCATCGTCCGCCATCTTGCTGGTAGTTAAGCCAAGCGATGGCAACGGCTGCCCTTTTTTCAGCATTGGGCAATCTATCCAGCTGTTCTCGCATTCTTCCATATTTCAGCATGCCAGTGCTGTTAAAAATAATCGTGACAATTTTTTAAGGGAAATGACGTGCTAAAAAGTAAAGGATTCTCGTGGAGCTATGTCAGCCGCAACTATTTTTATAGAAATCATATCTATTCTTCGTGACTGGCAACAGTTAAAACGTCAGAGTTTGGTGTTCCCAGAGCGGGAACACTGCGCGTTAAAGGGTTAGTATTTCAGCCATAGAAGGCCAATAGTAAAATAAGGATAGTTGAGGTAATTTTGTGTTTTGTAAAAGTGTTTTGTAAAATGGTGAATAAATTTTCGACTTTAATTAAACGATCGTTTAGGCTTTACCTAAGAGCACACGGTATAGCCGCCAAATGGAAGGGCGTCAAGTCGTCAAGATGCTTACCAAGCAAAATGAAATTTATCCTGTTAAGTAATAAGCCCTATAGAATAAAGCTCTAAAATTAAGTAAACGTGAGAATCATTTACTTCTTTTTTTTACTTTCTGTTTCAATCACGTCGAATACGTCATTTGCCATCATAAGCAAAACATGGCGCCGAAAAAAAAATCGACGAATTGGCCACCGTACTGTGTACTGCAACAGTCAAGAAAAGTTAATAGCTTAACTAATAATATTCAATTATTATAGCAAAAAATGCGAGATTTACTTTTAAAATCTACCCTAAAACCTCCTAATAGTTCACGAATCATCCTGGCTTTCTCGAAAATGTAAAAGGGTTGGTACATTTTATGTACTGCTTGCCAGCAAGAAAATTAACACAACTTAAAATTCATTTATTGTATTCCGCTAAAAAATCTTACATGCCTGTCTTGCTCTACAAGAAAAGCGTCTATGAGTGCAATTGACAGACATTTTAAGATTCTTCAGAAAAAAAAAAAAGTGATTGAGTCTGTCAGTGAAATAGTATACAAAATGAATTTTTTGGATTTGTGTCTCTTTTTCTTGCAAGCAAGCGACTGAGAAACTAGAATAATTTTACCGTATCCAGAACTTAACTAACCCTGTTAAAAGATGATCATAGTCGAAAATTATACGAAACTGATAAAAACTAAATAAACTTATTCAGCAATTCCAAAATTACTTTTTCGTATTATGATCGTTCGTTGGTGCTGTGAAATTAGGGATTTTATAGCCCAGACATATGTTTATTTCGCTGCGTTGAGATAAATTCGATATGTAACTATTTACTTAGATTACTCGTGCCACAATCTGTTAAGGGAAAAGCAACATTTTAAAATAACAATATTAATTTTAAAATGCTGCAACTTCAGAAAATGTTATGTGAGTAAATTGATCATTTTATAAATGTGCCATAGAATAAGGTTGCAGAAATTTCAAAGGTGTGTATTAAAAACAAATTAACTTACTATCAAATGGGCTGCTGTAGAAAAATGTTTTATAGTAAATTTATGATAAAGCATAACCAACCAGGCTTTTTGACATTAAAATTGTTGTCTGTGATAGATAGGAAAGCGTATGTTTTTCTTAAGGCACTGTTGATCACAATTACGTTGTTTTTACAATCAATTACACCAAATTAATAAAAATTAATTAATAAATAAAACAAAATTTATGATTTAGCTAATTATATTTATTGTTTTTAACAATAAATGCATTCAACAATGCACATATTTAAAATTATGGCCTCAAAAATGAGCATTCCTCCATCTTTTTTTTTTTTTTCCCTTGGGACTACACCACTAGTCCAAATTATGTTAAAATGTATTTATATTTTTCCTTCATAAGCTCTACCTTAAGTTTCTCTTTTGTTTGTATTAGAACAAAACAAATTATAATTATATCAGATGAAATGTTATTTAAAGTCGGCCATTGAAATAACATTTACTCCATACATTTCTATAAATTTGAAGAACGTCTGTCTTAAATTGCCTTGAATTTCCGTCGATTTCTTGAATTCGATTTCCTCAGATTTGAATCGAAGCAAAATTCAACTAATTGAATTCGTAATAGTGAATCGTTTCGTGGAATTTCACGATTGAGATTTACTGATCCCGCGGGATTGACATTTCATTAAACCAAGAATTTATTTCAACAGGGAAAAGTAGGAAGAAAAGTAAGATTTTAAGTACTATGAAGTTTAATTTCTAGGGCGCTGATGATTTGAGAATGCAATCCCTCACTGTTTTTGGTTTCGCGGGATTTTGGGATTAAGATTTATTGATCCGGCTGCAATGCTGGATCCCACCGGAATATTCCCTGATAAACATCAGCTGACTATTTTCCCCAAGCTTAGAATTAATTTAACAACCAATTACAGAGGGAAAAAAGAAAAGGAAGTAGATTTTAATACGAAGTTTAATTTTATGTAAGGAAGATAATTTACAGAAAAAAAAAATATATATATATATATACATAGGTACATTAACATACTCACCGTTATTTTCTTGGTTGCCTAAAAGAAGAACAAAAGAAGTCGAACAATTCCAATGAACCGTTTCCTAGTCTTGATTTAATTTTAGTAAAATAATTAAACGGGTGATTTAAAAAATATTAAAATCTCAAATGAAAACTTTTTATAATTGATTCGTGATTTCGTAACTTAGTATGAAATATTTCAGCTCATGGAGATTGAAAAGTTAGCGAAGATTCTAAATTACAATGTCTAATCCCGACTCTCATTGGAAGAAAATTAAAAAAATTAAAATTTGTAATGATTGATTCATGTATTATGATACATAAATATACAATAATTTTTGGTCAATTGATGATTGCGATGGCCGCGTGAAATTGTAATAAAAATAATGTATTTCTCAGTTCAGTTTAAATCCCGCGAGATTACAGTCCTAATCCCACGACACTAGTCCCGCCAACATTTGTGCGGGATCCAGTATGATCCCGATCCGGGGATCGGGATTGCATTCCTAGTTTGTATTTGCTTTTATTTGTGTGAGCTTTGATTTGCAACTACATAAAATCTCTTAGGATTTGCATTTTTTAGTATAAATGATATTAATATGTCATACTTTTCATTACTTTTTTAAACACACAGCTCTATTTCTCGGCTTTTTTTTTTCTTTTTCTTTCTGTCACTCGGAAAAAAAACAAATTAACATAATATCTGTGAGAATGCAATTTAAAATCGGGCTTCCAACTAACATGCTTCGGATTCAGAGCCTTTAGAATGTCTGACATATTCGGAATTTTATCATCTTTTCTCTGCTTGCCGTCAAAATTCATATTTCCTTCCCTATACACAGCACAGCAAATATTTTTAGTGCAACGCGAACAGGGGGGAAAAATGTTCCGGAATTTCAGAAGCATCGACCGACATTTTTTCATTGTCATCTAACCATTTTGAATTTTCTGAGCTAGAAAAGCTCGCGTGTCTCAGGTGTTGGCTTTTATTGATTTTTATCTACTTAGCTGGTGTGATAAGCCGGTCGCTTTTATGAACGCAGTATTAAAGAAATACGGACATTTTGTGTAATTTATCGGATATTTATTATTTTCGCTTATTTATCTGTGGATAATATTTTAGTTTAGCAGTATCATTTGATGTTCAAAAATGGGTATGGTTAGTCGTTATTTTCTTTGTGAAAAGTTCATGACAGTCGCTTTGTTGGGAATTTTTAAAGAGAATGGTATTCATAATTATTGGAGACAGGTATTACAGAATATTTGGGCAATATGGAAGTTCGAGTTTCCGACTCTTTTTGGTGCTGCTATCACGTGAGAAAACTATGGACTACTCAAGAAAGCCCCCAATGATGCAGCGCAGTGAGAGTTGACCGCTTGCTGTTGTCGTACCACTCGATACAAAACAAAGTGTGTTTTATGATTTTCAAGAGTTTTTAACGATAAGTTTTCAAAACTTTAACCTACTAGTGTACAGCTGACTTGAACACTGAAGCTAAGCATAATTTACACTAAAATAACTGTAATTTGTTTTACTGTGGTTGGTCGTTTTTTAAATGACAAGGTTTTGTTCATCAGTTTGAAGGTTCATTTTCCAAGAGGACATTTCAAGCATTATTAAATATTAAATAATAATGCATTGGATTTCATGCTTTCAACTAAACAGACATGTGGAAAACAGAGACGCTGAATGTATCTTTTTTAACGCGAAATTCCTTGAAAATCAACGAGAAAAATTTGGATTCAATGTTTCATTCATTCTCTGTGTGTATACCTTGACTGTACCGGAGCAGAAAAAACAGATACCCAGTGACTTTTGTAAATAAGAAAGCAGAAACGACTTGCACATAATCTTAAAAGTATGGTTTTTTGTTGAAAAAAGTTGAAAATGACTATGTTTTCAAAAGTATAATTAACTTTTTAAGGGTTTAATCCACCCGTTTCTTATTAGCAAGAGAGTAGTATGGCGTAGTATGAGAGTAGTATGAGACTAGCAGGAGAGTAGTATGGAGTCATCTTAAAATTATAGTTTTTATAGTTGAAAATGACAAAGTTTTCTGAAGTATAATTGATTTTTTAAGGGTTTAAACCACCCATTTCGCATTACCCAACTATTCATTATAACCTCCATTTATAATTCTCTTTAAATAAAATTTTGTAATAACAAAATAAATAGTGGTTTTTTTTTTCAAGTGACAGCTTATTACAATAAGCTATACTATCATATATACTGATGATGATTTTAAAGATTTTATTCAAAAACCAGAAAAGTTATTATTAGAAATGTAAATGGTATTCCATATATTTAATCCTCTCATATATTTAATGTACGCATAATGCACCAGAATAAAATTCAGTTAAATGCATAAGGTTATAGAAAAACAAGAATGCATTTAATGAATGCAAACAAAGAAAACAGATTTATACACAGAAATTCTTGAAGAGAATCCCTGTACAGAAACGTAGTTTAATTACCAACAAACGAATTATAAGAAATTTAATAAGAAATTACCAACAAACATTATGTAGAATTTTACGTGCATTTACGTGTTTCCTACGTTTAATCTTGCGAATGTAAGATGTTAATTACACGATCATATTTCATGTAATATAATTATATTCAACATATCTTGTTTTATTCAATGTTTGTGGATATTTTTAAAAAATCGCTTTAAGTGTTTGCACTTATATAATGATATACCATTAATTAGGGATGGACGCGAGACGAGACAGAGATTTACAGCTTTTTTGCGAGACGAGACAAGCATTTTTAACATTATGATATAGGGATTTTTGCGAGACAAAGCTTTTCGGCTGTTTTGCGAGACGCGAGACGCCGATTTTTCGTCTCGCGTCCATCCCTACCATTAATTCATTCTAAAAGTAAAACAATAAAGCTTTTCTCAACATTTTTACATAACTTATGCCCATATTTAGAAGGTCATGTAAATCCTTAGCTTGGGCTCTAAAAGAGAAAAGTAACGGATGATCAGATAACGGAATATTCAGTTGAATCCTTCTCCTTTTGGACTAATTATGGCGCACAGCCACAATTTTCTTTCTGGAATTTGCAATGAAGTTAGGATTTTGAACCAGGAGATCTGAAAAACATAGATTTTTGATTGAATGAAAACTCCTTGTTTCTTTATCCAGTGAGTATCTACTTCATTTGATCAATTATATCAGTGTTATATCAGTCTAAGCGTTGAATAACGGGTTCAAAGGAACTTCGCAATAGCCGACAAAAGTTGTGCAGAAATCAAAACTTTGTGTATTTCATCCCATTTAATAAAATACTCTTTTTCTGATATACCTTGGAATGAATGACTTGTTTTCACATGTTTGAATAAAAAATTATGTATATAGAAGTTTACATAACAATAACTGAAAATGAAACTTTATTACGCATTATTTTTTAACGTCTGTCCCGAAACAAAAACTTACGAGGCCGCAAGAAAATAAAAATACAGCTTACCCCTACATCTTTACACAAGACACAAAAATAACATTATTACAATTTATTTTTAACGAAATAACTTCATTTATTTACAGCAAAAACGAGTTGCTTTTATTTTCAAAAACATCGCAATACCTCATCTTCTCCGTTTCTCGTTTACGCTAATCACATTTCTTATAAAACATTTTTTTTTTACCTAAGTAACCCTAAGAAAACAGCTTACAGATCTAAAAAAAGAAACTAGGTCTAGCAAATAAAATAATAGTGGGCATTAAGACTTGCGAGCTCATCCCCAGGGGGGTGCTCTGCCCGGGCAGACACATACTTCCTCGTCATTTCTACCCTTAATAAAGTGTCTCTGAAACGTGTGTTACTGCGGCCAAAAACAAAAATTTGAGCGCTCTTTCTGGACGCTTTATGGCCACAAACGAACTGAAGTGAAATGCGGTGCACAGGGGAAAGCATGGATGTGTATATGTATCAAGTGCCCGCCGAAAAGGAAGGGGGTGTAAATAGGCTGAATTGTTTCATTTGGGGAGACAGTTATTTTTAGTTTTGAAAAATGTTATTGGCTGTAAAGAATGTTTAAGTAGGTGATATAGTAAAATTGAATATAATTTAGGTTACCGCTAGAGTACAATAATAGAAGAATCCTGGAAAGTGATATTGAAATTAAACGCGGACTTTCTATTTCAAATTTCTACGAGAGTGCGATTATACATATTTATAGCAAGTCCTGTAGTGATTTATCTGCAATCTTTGCTGAAAGCACGATCTTTTGCAAAATACTTCTAATAAATTAATAATAAATGGACTCTTCTACTAATATGCAGTGGCTAAGTTACAGCCACTGCATACTAGAAGAAGAGCCAATTTAGTTAAGTACTTCAATAAAATATACAACTACGGCCCCCAACATCGTGCTTCCTTGTATCTGCACAACAATCAAAAACTTAAGAAATACAGCAACGCAACCCTGGCGCTTGCTCTCTCTTGAGGAGCTAGTTAATTGCGATTAATGTAGGGCTTGATGCTATCATATTTTATGATTGTGATTTTGGGGTATGGATTTTATCGGACAGCCTCAGTGCACTACAACATCTTAGTAGCTGGTCCTCCGCAAACGATGAAATCAGCGTATCTATTCTGCTAAAACTGTGGAAGATCTCTCAGACCCACGACGTCTACCTCCAATGGATCCTACCACATATTAACATTAGTGGTAATGAGGTCGCTGATAGACTGACCAAAGAAGATAGTGAGAATGAAACGGCCACTGGCTCTTCGCTTACTTATCAATAACTATACTCAAATGGAAGATATAAACTCAATTTAATATGGCGTATTCCGCCTACGCACCAGTGGTGCAATGGAACATCCCCTGGCTCTCTGCTGGAAATCAGTGACTGTGGTTCCCATACTGCTGTGGCTAGACTAATAAGTGACCATATTAAATGTCTTTAATTTGATAGTTGTAGAAAAATCCACTCCACTTGTAAAAAATGCTGTGACCATCGAGCTTCACCAGATCGCATTCTGGATTGCATCAGACTTTCTAAGGGGTACTTAACATCTGATCCCCTTATTACTCGCATTATTGATTTTTTGGCGGTCAACAACCTTCTGGAGCTGATCTGATATATGCCAGATCTTTCAAGGATAATCAAAAACAACAACAGCAAAAGTAAATAAGTTTGTGAGAAAAAAATCAGAGAACGAAGTTAAGAAGTGACACAAATAAGTAACATGAAACATAATGTGATCCGGATTATTGCATAATTTAATTAAAATGCGATACATTTTCCATTTCCAAATTTCTATATGCCCTTTTTTTCAATGCTTAACATTTGATTCCATTTAAATAAATCATTTAGCTTTTGTCATTGGAACAACTATTATTCAACCAAAGTCGCCTTTCGTCTGTAATCTTTTTGTGTAAATTTTGTTACCCTTGCCGAGTTCACACGTTTTTACTCTAAGGTATCTCTGTCGTCAATTATTTATTTACGCTTCCCTATTCATGAGAATGGTTTTCAAAATAATTTTTATTGGTTATTACAAGACCTAATGTCACACTCAATGCTAAAGACTAATTTTTTTTCTCCCCTGGCCGTTTTCTGATATGTATACAACTAACTTTGATCTTGCTAAGTTGGCTTCACAGCTCGCACGGTTCTTTTACAACTCAATGGTCGTTGAGAAAGCAAGTTTGGTCATTTTTTTTTTCACACAGAAAAAGAATTGCGGCGTGGTATCATGAACTACTATATACCTTGCACATTAGTGGTAGTGTGCAATCAGTTTGAGAGAACCACTCTAGTACAATTCCGTGCCCTGCGATGCTTTGAAAGTCGCCCTTCCGTTTTCTGTCACTTCCAAAACAATGTTCAGGTAGTGCAGGTTCTGCGAGAATTCCCTGGATCGCAGGGCACGGAGATATAGTCGAATCCGCTCTTTATAGAATATCGGTTAAAGAAATATCTCGCTAGTTGTAATAATTTTTCAGTGTACCAAACTGTAATAGTTAGTCAGTGTAATAGTTAGTCATATCTAGCTTATTAGAATAAATTTTCGTGAAAAAATGGGCATTCCATTAAGCGGGACCATTAAGCCACTGAGCCATTCATTAAGCGGAAACCACTCTGGTACTGTGTAACAGAGTGGTTTCTTTTTTAATTGATTGCACGCTACCAGAAATGTTCTCAACGTCAGAGCCGACTATGTGGAAAAATAATGAAAGGTATATAATTCATGATGCCATGGTATATTTTTTTTCCAATAAAGTTCCTGTGTAAAAAAAATATCGGGACTTACTTTCGAAACGTCCCTCGTTTTTCGGTTTTTTTGTGTAACAAATATAGTATCGGACAGCGTTATTTGTAAATTATTTTAATTTTTTAAAGTAGTAAGTAGTTTTGAAGTCACCTCTGTTTCCGAGCCCTCTAAGTCAGTGGTGGACACCACTGACTTCGAGGGCTTGGGCGGCCGTGGATCAAATGGTTCCGGACCGCCGAAGGAACAATACATTATTTTCATTTTCTTTACTGTGGTGTATTTCTCTTGAGTTTGTGCGACTTTGTCTGGTTAGTGCAAATTTCCTTTGTAACAACACAAAAATTCTTGTAACTATTTTATCTTGTAACTAATTAACTTGTAACTATTAACTATTTAAAATTCTTGTAATATTTAATTATTTATTATCTTGAAAGAATTTTAATTATGAATAGTTTATTGTTTATTAAACATTTCAAGAGTATGAATTAAAACTGCAGTCACTTAAATTTATTGCCATTTAAATACCTATCTATGTGAAACGAGATTTTCTGCTGTAACAGTAACTAATCCAAAACATAATAACGGAATAAATTGGACATAAGAAACAAACTTAGGGTGTCATTGTCTCCTATTTCCCCAGATGTAACCAACTCTTGCAAAGAAACAAGCTCAGAGTTCTCATCGACTCAGCGTTCTAGTGAGTTTGAATTTTAAATCACTTCATACTCATTTTTCGTGTAGCTGTACTTCATTCTGAAGGCGTCTTTAAATACAATTAAATTAAAATTATTAAATCAAAACAATCTAAAATGTAAACAGTCAACGCTCCCATCCCCCATTCACACACACACACACACACACTTAGTGGACCGCGGTAAATTTATGAAACGTTGACCGGTCCGCGGCGCTAAAAAGGTCGGGGAGCACTGCTGTAAGTCAAAGGTTTTAAACTTTTTCTCGCTGAGAATCCCTTCGATAATCCAAAAAAAAAAAAAAAAAGATCTATCGACCTATTTCACAGTTTCTGTATACAAGTGTAAAATTATTTTCGGAACCCTTCATATATATAGTGAACCTATGAGGTTCTCGAACCAATGTTTGGGATCCAATGTTTCTCAAGCAGTGCTTCGCGTGAAGGTAGCAAGTGCTCCGAGATGAGCGCTGTCGTTGTTTCAGACTCGAATTCATTGTACTCAAATCTACAGAAGGTGCTCTTTGAAAATGAACAGCCCTTGAAACGTGTTCCGTCAGAGAAAAAGTTTGAAGAAATGCTCTAGGATCGAGACTGGGTTATCCATCAGGATAAATAGGCTATAGCCTATGGGCTCCGAGCCCTCAAGGCATCAAATTAAGCGATAAAATAGATTAAAAGTATGATCCAACTTATAAAATTAAAGATAATTATATCTCTTCGTGACTGAATATGTAGAATATATCCGTAAGTCATTTGGCAACTCCGATAGACTTATGAGAAATTGAAGAAAACCGACAGCTTGATGCAAAGTATATGGCTCATTTAGAATTGTGCACATTTCTGGAGTGCATTAAGTTAAATGACTTCTACAAAAATAGGATGCATTTGTATTTCATTGCATAATGGTACCTTTTATTTTAGCTGCATGCCTAAAATTTGATGAAGAAGTAATTATGTTTAACTTCATTCCAAGTCAGGACAGAAGCCTTGGAAACACATTTACATAGGACCTTCAAGCGTAGACAGCTTTTCCAGAGAGGCCTCAAAAGTTTCATAGCCTGGGGACCCCATAAAGCTTAATCTGGCTCTGTCTAGACTATTGAATTGAAGGAATAGAATTTGAATACTATGCTTATTTTATTTGCACGCACTTATTTTATTTGCTAACCTGAAATTTTGTTTTACGCACGTGACTCCTATTATACGTATATATAAGTGCGTTAAATCTGCACGTACGTTTCATACTGTTTAATATTCTGACGGTTTATAATATGCAGTGCTTTTTCAAGAGGAAGAAAGGCGGCCCTTTTTTTACGAGTGTCAAAAAATAATTGCTTTGGGTTTTAGTCCAGAAGGTTAAATAATTGTACGTTATATTAAAATGGAATTATTCTGCAAACAAAGCGAAATTAAACTTTAAAAATTTATGTTTTAGTTGTGGGTTTCCTTTTTTTTTGAGATTAAGTGAAGTAACTAAATTTCTTGATGTATGCTGAGTTTTTACACTAAGATAGCAATATTGCTGCACTACCAAGAAGGGATTAGTTCAAATGAGTGATACTCTTGTATTTTAGTGGTTTTTTTTTTTTTTTTTTTACAAACATACTTTGTTTTCGCAGTAACGCAGTTTCTTTGAAAATATTTCTATTGCGCAATGTATTATGATGCGAATCTAATGTTGTGGACAGAACTGTTCTTCCTGAAACTTTATCACGAAATAGAAATTGTTTACGAAATTAATTGATTAAAATCATTAAGAAATTTGCAGTTATTCACTTCAACTGTTGCAACTTATAACGATACAGCAAGAGAAAAATGTACGGTTTAATTTTTTAGGAGTTGCTATATATTATTTATAAACATACTTTAATTCTTGTATTTTAATCAAACTTGTTTCAGAAACCATTAAACCATTTCTAATTATTTTATGAACCTTTTTATTTTTAAGACAAGCAGCAAATAGCTTTAAATTATGTTTGCACATTAGCATTTGCAAAAAATCAATCGTGATGAACTGAAAATAGAAACTTTAACTGAAATATTTACGTATGTAATTAAAAATCTAATTAATCATCCTATTATTCCATTTAACTATTTCCAATAATTAGTTAAAAGTTTTAATATATCATTTATAATTTAAAATATATTGTTAAAATGATATACAGGATGGCTCAAAAACATGGTAACAAGCTTTAATTCTTTATCCATCGGATATGTGAGAAATATAAATTTTAAAAATGTTAAGAATAAGGCAAGAAAAAAGTCCTCTCATTAATTTTCAAAAAATTATACTTTTTAAATTTACACATGATTCCACTAAAGAAAAATATCCAATTAGCAAAATGTATCCCATACACTAATGAAGTGATGTACAAAGTTTATCCTTATTCATAAACTTTAAACATATCTTTAATATCTTTAAACAAAAAGTATCATGCACTATATGTGAAATCGAATGCAAACTTTTTTGCAAGCTTGGTAAACATTGATTTCGTTCACAATTTCTGCACGACCCCTGAAACGAGATTATATGACTTGATTTTTGCCTTCGAGAGTCGAGTGGTTTAAGTTTGAATATATTATCTTCATATTTCTGGCACGCTTTAAGATGTAATTCTCAAATTTTGTACGACACCTGACTAGTTTATGGAGCAGATTATATTAATTGGAGATTTTTTTTCATACTGGGGTTGGACACAGATATAAAAAGTATAAGTTTTTGAAAATTGAAGAAATTTTTTTTTCTTATCGTAGTTTTATTCCACTACTTTATTTTGAACATTCTTTTCAATTTACATTGCCCGCTTATCTCTAATAGATAAGAAATGAAAGCGTGCTACGCCTTTTTTGAGGTACCCTTTATAAAAGTGGTATACTGAATTTTACTACTTTAAATATATTTTCTTTACATAAAGACATCAAAAAATGATTATTGAAAAAACACGGTTTTATTTATTTTTTTTTTTGTAGTTTACCAGTTTGAAGTGGATCAGTATTCTGAACCGCTGTGTAAACGGAAAGTTAACGCCCACAAGTCATGTGCTACCGTTAACTTGGATTCACCAAGTGGTGTAGTGCAGTGTCACTGAACCAGCAGTTGGACAAACAATACGTTCTTCTACTTGTCTATTTCGTATTTTCACACGTGTTTTAACGTTTAGTTTTACATCATACTGAACAGAGAGCGCCACAGAGTCAAGTGATAAGCTGTTTTTAAAATCCTGCAGCATTTGATAGCTTTCCGTGATTTAAAGTATCGATAAGTTTGTTAAATGTCGTAGAATAAACCCGAATGCATGCTGATTTATGCATTGAATGAATTTCTATTGTTTTGTGGAATGTGAATGGGAATAGCATACATGTAGTCCCAAAAGCACCTATTCAGCTCCACAGTTTTATATGTATAACCTGAAGTGAGTCCCGCAGTGGTCTAGAACACGGAAAGCGAAGCAGCATTGGCTTAGCCAGTACTTGGGAGGGTGAACTCCTGTCTCGGTTGGACTAGTTTATGGAGCCGTGGAGCCTGTGGGGCCGTGTATGCTAATGTGAGCTGGTGCACGTATAATCCGTAGTGGCTCCAATGTCCTCGGTGTACAAAGTATACCTCTGGAGGTGCCGATTTCAGGTTGTTGGTTCCTCATCTGAAATTGATTCAAAATTAGGGGACTCCCGAGGGAAATCGGGCTTCCTCCCACTGGGACTCATTAAAATGGAAGCCGTCCTCTTTCCGCCCACCGAAGTCCTATATGGAGGAGCTGGAACCACTCCGCCGTTGCCAGAGGGCATTAGAAACAACTAGCTGAAGTGCCCGTTCTTCACACGGAGAGAAGTTTTTTACTAACACACTTAACAATTTTTAAAAATGGACAGTAGACACCCCTGTAATACGAGTTCATATAAGACGGTTTCTTATAACAAGGCGGGAAAATGTGATATTTCCACCATAACACGTTAAAAAAAGACTCGTACAACACGGTGAAAGAATGAGACAGATGTTACCACTGCGGATGATGATCATGTATTTGTGTCTCGTACAACACGGATTTATATAGCACGGAACGTAGCTACCGTGTTATGGGGGGGGTGTGCTGTATTTACAGCTTACAATTTTATTGGAGAATTATTGAAGTATTATTGGGGAACGAAAAGCATATTTTCGTAGGTTAATATTTCACCCAGCGCTAGATCAGACAGCATTTTTCAAAATTCTTAACTTTTGGGGGTATGCGGACCAAAATATTCTTTTCAAATATCCCACGTAATCTTAAAGAAAAAAACAAAGATCGATCCGTAAAATACCAGCTGTAAAAAGCAGCACTCACGAATACCTAGGAGCAGTGTAAAAATAAAAAGAGTTCCAGGTCGCCCAAGTGACTAATAAATGTCCCTTATCTTCCCCCCCCCTATAAATACAATTAAATATGTATGTGGCACCATAATTTCACAGTTTTTTTTTTTTATCCCTGCCCAATTTCGATTCATTTTGAATATTGTCCTCGAAGGTGGTTAGACGTGTTAAAACGGAGAAGGTTGCCATATTTTGATAAATATTAATTTATAAATAAATATTTTTAATATTCATCTTGGTTCATAATATAAAAAATATGAATATATCTTTAGTTTCAGTTTACTTACTATAAAAACTTATTAATATTCATTTCTTGTCTGTAACTGTTGCCTCTCCCTCTATGTTGAGAGCTTTGAGTCGGAATTTAAAATCTTCGAAAATCATAAAGTTATATTGTTCAAGTCCATTCCGTTTTCCTTTATTTGAAAATTTATTTTGCGATAGCTAACTTGCAATATTTGTCACATGCTATCGTCTGTGTTCACCAAATGATTGAAGTTTATCTGCCTAACCAACAGTTTGATAAACTATAATAATAATCTAACCAATGTTACTTTCGTTCCTATCATTGGATATCCGTGCAAAGTCTCAAAAGTTCATAAATATTAAATAAAAAAATTTCTCGCCCGGATTTTGAAAAAAAATCTCTGCAATGTGCATTACTTCATGTTTAGATTATTTTCACCAAATTTCGCATATTTCAATTTTTATCCTTAACACCACCTACACACACTCAGACACACAAATGCACAGACAGATATTTCTTTTATAATAGGTATATATTTTGTTGTTATATATAAGTATATATTGTTTTGTGGTAAATATATACCGTTAAAGGCAGGCTAACTATTAAATGGATTGAAAAATAATCCGATCTGAGGTAAGTAAAATGGAAAAAGTAAAATTATTAATTGATGTTGAAACACTAGTAGAATATGACAGTTATATATTTTTTAGTTAATAAAAATGGAATAATACATCAAAGAAAAAAGATAAAAAAGCACTGTTACAAAACGATGAAATCATATGACTATTTAAGTCCCGGAAATTTTAATAATTTACACTCCAGTTGCTGTTTAGTTAACCAGAAAATTCAGCAAAACAAAGTGTAAAAAAGAAGATTGAAGCATTATTCTCTAAATTTTTAATTAACTTTTTCCTAGTCTGTTTTTTTTAATCTTTCTAAATTTATGTGGAATTTTTACTTTTCCGAGTTCAACAATTTTGTTCAAGTAATGCAAATTCATTTACTATTCCGCCACTGGAATCTTCTTCACGTGGCTGCATAATTCAGAGTAATTTCGCATTTATTTTATGTCTAGTTTAATTATTCTGTTTTAGACACTTTAATTGTGTTGCCACATTCTGAAAGGAAAATTATTTGTTTCTTTGGTCTTAATTTTTTGTTACTTTTATATTTTTTGTTTTGCTTCTCGCTTTACTCTCAGCAGAGTTTACAACAAATACAAATATATAGTTTTCAATTGTTGATCAAGATTATGTTTGTTCATATAGACATTTAGTTGATTTGAAATATTCTTGTTTCTCAAATATCGTTAAGAATACATATAAATTAAAAAAAGAGAGAAATGTTGCTGAAAAGCAATGCACAAACTCTAAAATTTACAAGAAGAACACTAACAGATATTTTTAAATTATAAAGAATTGATTTCCTGAAAGCTTGATTATTACGAAATTTATCTTAATATAAATTGAGTAGTTTAAAAAATAAAACAAGGCGAATGTTTTTAAACTTAAATAAGTGTGGTTACAAAATTTCACTTTTAAATTTATTACTATAAATACATAAATGTTGCATGCATGCTAGTGTGCGTATATTTGCTCATTTTCCAAGAGTGAAAAGGTGTTTTCTTTTTTACAATGTAAAACATGCTCCTAACAATAAAATTCATTTTAGTTTCTTTTATAATGTAATATAAATCTCTATTTTGCATGTTTTTATGGTGTGATATAGCGTTTAAATAAAAACAAAATAAAGTATCTGAAGTTGTCTCTTTAATCCATACACATTTAATTAATATTTATAAATTTATGTAAAAAAATATTTTTAGAAAATATAAAATAAATAAACGGACTGAAAATATATTTATTATAAGGAAGTATTATGTAAGATGCCAGTTGAGGGAAGACGCAAGCTTGCTTCTAGTATTTTTTTGTGTGAGCAACAGATAAAAATACTCAACCTTTTGCTAGGGTGGTTTTTGCTGCCAATGGAGAAATTTCTTTTTTGAAAAGTTAAACTCTCACCTTCTAGTTTGGTGACATTATATGAGTTAATGCCCCTGTGAAAATATTAGATCAGTTAAAGGTTATCTAGAGATAGCCCAAAGGCTTTAAAGTTTCAGCCTTTAGCGTATATGGAAAGCAAAATGTTTTCTGTATAAGAATTTACATTTCAATTGGTACAGCAATAATATGTGTTTGTAAAATAGATATTTGTTTTAGTGACAACAAGTTTTTAAGTTTCTGACAAGGATTAGTCCTTGTCTGGAACTCACATAGCAACTTCTCGAACTCTAAATAATTTCTACTCCAACTCTAAATAATAACTTTATCTCCAACGCAAAATAATAACTTCTACTTCCACTTACAAACATTAACTACAACTTCTACTTTGTTTCCTATTGTTCCTAGACTAGCATCAGTACAATCATGGTAAGTTCAAGAGTTAGTAGAAGGGATAATAACGTGTGGCTCATTGGACCAACTGCAGAGGTTATAACAGGTAGAAGGTTACCTACAAACAAACAGGTGCTTTCATGCTTCTTTTATCACCACATTTCTGAAAAGAAAACAATTCATGAAAGTGCAATCTGTGCTGTTAATAAAGTTACTAGTTTTGAGCAAGAGGCGAGAATTCCCACCAAACCAGTGCAGAATACTATAAAGAAACTAGAAAAAATATGTTAATTGTTATAAATGTTAAAGAAAAATGAAAGACGGAGAACAGAAAAACAAAAACAAATTAAGAAGAGTTTCTAATAAACCTAGAAAATTTGTTTCATATCGCACGTGATAATGCTATTAAAATGATAACTCTTGATGAAGATAAGGCATTTTTATTGGATCAGAGACAAGGACGTAAAGGTTAAATGAAATCTGTTGATAGAAATTTATGTAAGACAGAAGAAAAGTAGCACAAAGAAATAAGAAGCTCTGTGAAGAGTAAATGCAAGCCTAATAACTTCTTCACCGTTTGCACGATCCGCTTGAAAATTTTCATGATCATGTATAAAAATTCAGAAAACAATCTGCGCTTCTTTAAAAATCTGAAAATATATGTGAAGTTTAAATTTTTATGTACCAATGAAGATGCAAGAACTAAGCAATGTGTAGCTTAGCTCAGTAACATTCTATCTGATCCAATCTTCGGGTTTTCTCTGTTGAAATTATGTCTTTTTTACGAATAAGCCCGATTAGGGGCCGAATGCCTCATATGAAAAGCGAGCGTAGCGAGTCTGGGGGCTTTGGTCCCTAGTCTCCTAAAATTTTGTTACAGATGCAATGATGCAGTATTGGATTTTCTTCTAGCTTTGTTCGGTCATGTTTCTTTTTTTTTTTTTTTCAAATTCAGGTAAACAGGCAATTTTCTCATCTTCCAGATTAAAAATAAAATAATTATATATTTACGAAATAATACTAATATAGCTAGACAGTGAAATGCAATAGCGTGTGCACTCGATGAGGGAATTTTAAATAAATTTTTAAATAGAAATAAAATAAAATTTATAAGAAAATAAATAAATACAAAGGAGAAAAAGAAAATGGCAAAAATGAGGAACATGCAAAAAACAATAACCGAAACAACAAAAGAACACCAATCACAACAACAACAACAACAACAAAACAAAAAGCAAACACCTGTTTTTAAATATTGGTGGTAGCATCGATATGATCGTGATATGAAATAATGCAACGTAAAAATGACAGTGTGATTTTTAAGTCAGTGGTATGTTCTAATCGTAAGTTTAGAAAAATCGCCATATTCTTCAATGTACTTTAGAAAATAATAGTAATCATTATAACCAGTACTACTTAACAACTATTGCTCAAAAAAATTGTTATAGGAATCATTAGTACATAATAACACATCGAAGAACACTATGGCTTGTAAATTTTTCGGAATGTTATATTAAAAATATAAGTAATGCATTATTTTATGTATAAAATATAATAAACTTACAATAATGTACACGTTATATATATAAGTACATAAAATCTATATGTAAGTACATAATATTAATATTTAAATCATATCTATAAATGAATGTTACATAGTACTTAAAACATTCGTTTATTGATATTTTTAATGTAGAAAACATTCGATGATTTCTACATTAAAAAATATTTCAAATAGAAAAATTTCCGTTTCCATTCCTTTCCTTTTATTATTATTATTATTATTATTATTATTTTACATATATTCTCTGCAGCATGCTTTACTTGAAAAACAAAGAAAAACAGTAATTACTTTTACACATCCTTAGTAGAAAACTATACAGAAAAATTAGAGGAAAAAAATAAAGCAGGAATCACAGATAAATGAGTTCATGGCAAAATCACATATGCTTTTACAACTTCCAAAGGTGATTTAAAAAAGTATATATCACTCTACTCTTTCACGAAGTAAGAAATAAAAAAGCTAGAATGAAATTAAAAGAATACTCTAAATGTTCGAACTACTCTGAAGAAATATCAAAAAGCGAGATTGGAATAGTTATTTGGAAGATATAATCAATTTCAATTCCAGCAGTGTTGTCAAGTCACGGGAGGTATTATTTTTTACGTCTCGAAATTGATGGAATTTTTAACAAAAGAAGAAACTAAATTTAGTAATGAAAGAATATGAATCTAAGATTAGATTTGGTTCTTCTGAAGGAACCTAATCGAAAAACAGATTAAAAAAAATAAATCATTAAGTGAAATTCGAGATGTGAAACAAAGGAAACAGACGTAAAAATTGATTTTTTTTTAAATGTCAAGAAGAGTTTGATTGTGTTAACTGTGTATTGAATTTATGCAAGAGGTGAAAGAAAAATATTTTAACCAATAGAAACAGTCCCGTCACATCATCAGACATGGAAATTTAGTTTATCCCTAACAAAAATAAAAAGGCGAAATTTAAATAAGATCAATGTGAATAATGTGATGCAGTAGACAAATTTTTGTTTCACATTTTATAGAACATCCACAATATACTTAGAAATTATCTGCATCAAGGTTGTTCCTAAAAATGTATTGTTTAATTTCGTGACAATTAGTAATAAAAGTAATTTTTGTAAAACATAGAAATATAAGTCATTTTGAGAAAATAAAATGTTAAATTACTAAACTAAATACATTTTCAAGAATTTTTTAACAACACAGTCTGTATTTTTAGCATTCACATCATCATACTAATGCACTACTCATATTTAACTTCTCTACCCAAATACCTATGTACCAATTATTTTCTCTGTGATAAATCGCTTAACATTTTTATAATTTAGCATTTAATATAATTGAAATTGACATTTTAAGATCGAAACCCTTCACCATCCTGCCTTGATCTCAAAACTACATTTTCAGCATCTCACACCATTAAAGGTTATAGAAAGAAGCGCACTTTAGTTCGAAATAAGTAGATGACGCCCTCTAAAAACACAAGTAGGCAACAAGTGGTGTTTCTAACATCATTTAAGGAACACTTGTTAAGGGCGTCTATCTCCTGAAAGTGAAATGCTCTCTTTGTTCTTAGGGTAATCGAAAGACCTTAAAGTGCCGCAGATGTCATCTAAAGACGATGGAGCGGCAAAAGAAATTTAATCTAAGGGCCAACTCTTGTTTAAAAGCAAAGTGTGCCATGCATGAGGTCGACTTTGATAGAATTTTTTGTTTTGTTTATGCTGTGCGAACTACCAGTACATTGAGTATTTGAGCTACATCTGAAAATGCATTTTCTATAACAAGGATTTCGATGAATGATTGTAGATTTTCCAAATATACCACGTGCTCACGAATATTATGTTTGTATACGTGTTTCTACAGTATATGTATCTTTATAAAAGTGAAATATCACTGGCCCATCATCAAACTTCAGAAAATATAGCACACAGACTTGACTTTTATGTTTCTCTAGCTTCTCTCTGATTTCTAAGAAAGGATTTCTTAGAAATGACATGACAAACTTGGACAGACACTACAAATTTGGTAACAGACATGACAAACAAAACTTACAAGAAATGAAAAATATTTTTAAATGGGGAAGACTATATCATATGGACAAAAGGATTCTATAATTATGTAACATATCATTTTGCATTATTTTGTGCTAAACGTAAGTGTACAAATTTCAAAGAAAATTTCCGGTAACAGACATGACGAATTTCATTAAGTCTGAGCATGGAAAAATCTAAAACAATTAAATGAAAGAAAAAGTGCACGAATAATACTCAAATAATGTTCAGAAGCAAGGTATGTTTAATATTATGGAAAAAAAAAACTACCTACTTTTTGAAATTGTATTTTTGTTTTCAAATTGCCAAATGGCAGCCTAAAAATGACCCAATTACGATCATAATCTAATCATAATTATAAGTTTAACTTTAATCATAAATATCATACTATTGCTTTGATTTAAAAATAAGATAGCATAAAAATACTAATTTTGGAGTCCAATCTTATTTTTATTTGAGAAATATTGATCAGAAATAGAGCTTTTCTTTATTCCGTACTTAGTTTAAAAAATGATCATTCAAATGGTTATCATGAAAGAAAGAAACAACTTCCTTGTTTAATTGAGAAGTGAATAACATTATGATCATATGATTATAATCATAATTATAAATCATAATTTAAAGATTAAAGTTAAATCTCTTTTTAAAGCCCTATAGGACTTTAAAATAAATATGAAATAAAAGCTATGAAATGAAAATAAAAGCTAAGCCTAAAGAGAATGAATGAAATGAATAAACCCAAATTGAAGTTTTCTTGTCCACTCTGTCGCGAAGTGTTTAACTTAAATTATATTCGAACGTTTATATGAAGATACTTAAGGCGTATCTACATTGTTAAAATCTATAGTTAAGAGCACAATAAAATTATAATTGCATATTGTATAGTATAATATATAATTATTTGTATAATAGTAATTTTTTTTCCCTATCAAGGAAAAACGTATTGTCTGGGTTGAACGTAAGTCATATAGTGACATATTAAATAAATAACTAGACATGTAAATATTTGAGTATTATGGGACATCGATACTCGTCACTTATCAAATAATGTGCATTAGTACCAGATTAATTATTTAAGCTTCTTCTTATATTTATTTTTCTTTAATGTCTGCTGCTAAAGTGAATATTTTTAACCTTTATAGTAAAAAATAACTTTTGTTATTTGTAGTGAGAAAAGTGAACGAATTTCGATACATTTCATTAATGGAAATAGTTTTCTGGCTAATAATTAGTAAAAAAATTGTAGCAAAAAATACCTTGTTTTAATCATTGAGCTGAGAAATTGTAATATTTGTTTGAGAATGATCTATAAACTTTATAATACCCCATAATTTGGTTAAACATACATATTATTATGCATATATGGACATACATACAGTTTATGTGTGTATAAGTACTATTTTTCAGTTAAGTTTTGTTTTAATAAGTACCTTAAAAACTGTCATTGTAAAAAATCTGCAGTGGATTATCATATGAATATCCTATTTAAAAGGGAATAAATATAAAAATTGTATCCCACCAGTTTTATGAAAAATAGCATGCAATTTATGTACGATAATAATTTTTAAAAAATCAATATCATCCTCTTTTTTAAGCACATAAAGTAACCAATAAATTTTAAAAATAGCTATAAGAATAGGTGATAAATTTTATGACCCAACTGAAAAGGGTAATTATTCATTTACTACGCAAAAAAAAATTTAAGTAATATGTCCAGTACTCTTAAAATTTTATTTGATTATAAAATATTAAATATGCTTGCTCAAATAGACGTTACGGGTTGGTATGTAATGCAAATTTTTAAAACCTGAATTATAGTACGCATCGTATGTGTACAAAGACTATAATATTTTACTTATATAGATCTATATAAATAAAATATAAGCAACTTAAAATTTTTTTATCGCGATTTTTTTCCTTCAAAAATTATTTCATTTTATGAATGAAATTATTTAACAGTAAAAATATCTGTCAAGGTAAAATTTAAATGTATTGTTATATTTAGGGATGGATTTGGTGGAGAAAAATAAGTCTATCTCGTCTTGCATGAAAGGCTGCATCTCGTCTCGTCTCGGATCCATACTTTATCAGATTGATTGATATTTTTCTTTAAGAGACATATTTTCCATTTTTTCTCTTCTGCATTCAAATAACGATAGTTCAACAAAATGTAGCAATAAAATAATCGCTTTAATTAAGTGTCAACTTGCAAAAATCGTAAGCATAAAAAATGAAACAAAAATTTCATGTCTTTTCGGCCACGTGGCTTTTACAACAAAATTGATTTCTTCGGTTAATTTCCTTGAAATCTTTTTCCTACTTTCCATAACGTTGACCTTATTCAGGGTACACACACAGGAAGAAAACACAGCTGAAATAATCTTTAATCATACATGTTTCGGTCGAGACTTTTTTGGTCTTTGCCTCTTCACAGCATATACATTCAAATTAAAACACTCCCGAGAGGAAGCATAATAATTACAATGAGTGTTGTCAAATTTCAAGCTTTTTAGGAGAAAAACACTGCTTTCTGCCACCCGATTTTAATTTTTACTCACATATTTTTTAGCCATATACTTTATGAGTTGTTTTATATAGAACATCTGTCTCTTCACGAAAATCCGGCGATCAGAGAAGTACTAAAATCTTCAAAAATATTAAACTGTTACAAAATTGGCATTTGTCAAACATTTAAATATTTCATCCAACCCTCGACGGTTTTATTCTAGAAAGAAGTATTGTTTACAGCCTAGTAATCCTATGTTAAACATTAATTTTTGTTGAAAAATTTTTACGCGTCCCAAGTTTCATCATTAATCACTTTCAGTTACGCCTTCATTCTCACTTTTCGTGGAAACATTTCATTGAATTCTTTGCATTTTTTAAGCAAATTATCCCGAAAAGATACAAATAAAAATGTTAGAAGTTTTATTATAACCCCCCCTCTGCCTTTTTTGCATCTATATGTGTTTTATGAGACAATTAAGAATATGCATTGTAGACGCTGGTTAAAGAATGGGCGAACACGTTGTACTTTTAGTTTTTCTACAATTTTTTTGTTGTCTTGATTTCTTTTTTTGTTTTAATGAAGATGAATTAAGCTTTTTTTTTTTTTTAAAAATAATCTTGTGATGCTAGCGTTCTCAGTCTTCTAAAATATTTTGGGGTTGGTTTTAGTGTTGTATTGTAACGTCGAAAATATTCAGAAGCATTTAATACTGCCGTGCGTTATAAGCATTGGCAGGGTGCGCTTGCACAATCTCCGTGTGATAAATGTTTTTGGATAATGTGCTTACTGCATGAACTCGTCTTCTAAGTTATACGAAATAAAGTCGAATCCGCTTAATGAAACAACCAGGAATTTGACAGGAAAATTTATTCTAATAAGTGGGATATTCCATTAACCGGGATCACATTGACTTATTATTACGATTTGGTACATTGAAAATTTATTCTAATAAGCAGGATATTTCATTAACCGGGATCACCTTGACTAATTAATATGATTTGGTACATTGACAATGTATTCTTATAAGCGGGAGATTTCATTAACCGGGATCACATTGACTAATTATTACGAATTGGTACATTGAAAACTTTTTCTAATAAGCGGAATATTCCATTAACCGGGTTCACATTGACTAATTATTACGATTTGGCACATGAAAATTTTTTTCTAATAAGCGGGATATTCCATTAACCGGGATCACATTGAATAATTATTATGATTTGGTACATTGAAAATTTATTCTAATAAGCGGGATATTCCATTAACTGGGATCACATTGACTAATTATAACGATTTGGTACATTGAAAATGTATTCTAATAAGCGGTAAACTCTTTTAATCGATATTCCACTAAGCGGGTTGAAACTGTATTTGAAATATATCATTAACTATTACATTAAAGTTACAAGTAGCGTTTGTGAAGTCTAAACAGCTCAAGTCTTAAAAAAAACAAGCAACTAAATTTTATTATTGATAATAACTAGGGGCCAAGGCCCCCAGACTCGCTACGCTCGCTTTTCGTATGAGGCATTCGGCCCTAATCAGGCTTATTCGTAAAAAAGACTAATTTCAACAGACAAAATACGAAGATTGGATCAGATAGAATGTTACTGAGCTACACATTGCTTGGTTCTTGCATCGAAGATATTTTGTAATGGGAATCCGTGTTGTACGGGTCCTGAGCTATACTCCACCTGGAGTACGGACTCCGCTCATAATCGATGGAAAAATTATTTGCACTCCTCAGAAACACAATGATATTTAATGTTGTCATTCAAAAGTTATATTAATTAGGAGCTAAAGCGTAATAAAATCAGAACATCTGTTTCAGCTGTATTTTTACTAATGTAAAACCTATAGGACACCTTGCGAATTTGCCACCTATGACGATTTTTCATTATTTGGCGACTTGCGTACATGTAAAGTTAATAAAAGCTACGGAACAGATAGAATAGCCTGCCACGAATGGCGACTTTTCATTATTTGGCGATTTACACATGCTCACAACCTATATTTACTGTTCATTTAAGGTTACCGGAAAACCGTTATCCGTATTTTCATTTACATAATCGTTTGCAGATTGGCGTACTTAACACCACGAATTATACCATCTCGTCGCGCTAGCAAATATCCAAAGTGTACTATAACTGCTATAATGGCATAGTTAACGCCGTCAAATATTTCTACTGGTAGCAAATAATTTAGCTGGACGAAAACCGGCTTTAAAATAATCTGCATTTAATTATTTTTCATTTTCAAGATATTAGTTATTCTGTTTTAGAAAAACGAATAATCGCTAATTCCAAACTCCTGTTGTCTAAGCGAACTTACTATTTGAAAATTGTCAACTTTGTGTAACACATTTTGAGTTACTTATTTCATATAGTTTTTATTTTGGCGTAAAATGGGCGTAATTCTAACTCATGTTTGTAAATTTCACGCGATTCTAGATACTTGGAAACGCTTTGTTGCAAAGGAATGAATGATTTTATGTCAAATCTGGCAACCATTCGGTTTATTTTTTCAGTTTTTTATTAATATCTTAAATAAAATAATTTGATTTTCGAAATTTAAATCAGCTTAGCAGGTTCCTCGGAATTTTTCGAATCTGTGGGCACCTTAGTCGAAACTCAAATCCCTACGGTTTAGGAGGAGTTAGGTCAACAAGCTTTGACAGCGCCAGCAGCCTTTACTTTTTTTTAGAATAGAGAGATAATAATGAAAAAAAAAATCTTAGCAAATACAATATTGTTGTTATTATTAGTATTATTTTGATTAGACAAGTATGTTTGATAAATATAAACTTACAAATTTTAAAATTTTATCTTCTAAGTAATATATTTTTTATGATATTAGAGAACGTGTATGATATCAAAGAAATAAACTCCAAATTAATGTAAATGTAGACCTGGTAACTATAAATAAACTGTAATGTAACTGAAGACATGGATGGGACTTTAATAAAATTATTTGGGCCAAAGTAGGGGAGGATTACTTAGCCTTTGGGTTTAGTCAAGCATATGCTTTCATAAACAACTCTGAACACATTTTTAAAAATGAAAAAAATGAAAAAGAAAAATAATAAAAAATTAATGATATTCTACAATTTGTTCCATCAGAAACGTGCTTATATTTTGCTAGTCAAACTCTAACTATTGTAACCATGGCAGTTGCAATTCATTTTCATTTGGAGGCAAGAAAACAACTAAATTTTCAAGTTTTTATTGTTTCTTTTTCAGTTGAATTAAACTCTAGAAAACACAGCAATAATAAATAAATATTACAAGACAAAAGGGAAAAAAATACACACTGTTAAGACGATCTTAATGGGATGGAAATTTATAAGGGTCATTCTCATTCGTCTAATATAATGACCCTAAAACTGCGTAGCATTCTTGGACCCCTATCGGGGCTTCAGTCTTAAGATGATAGAATCATCCAGAGCCGCTACCCCCCGGGCATTCCTCACCATCATTTATTGTTCCCTGGTTGATAGCATACAAAATTTGAGGAAATATTTTATTACAGAGGAAAATTTATTGAAACGGCTGTCTTAGACAATATGGCAAATAGAGCATTATCGTCTGGATGTTCCACATAAAAACGTTCTCTGTGAGATATATTATTTCCGTGACGGCAAACGAGGATTCTTGAATGATGATGACACGTGATGCGCTTAGAAATGTAGCTGCAGTAACAGGATTCTGTGAATTTTATTCATCCCATGTTTTATGAATTAATTTATTTAATTTTCCAGAAGCATTAAAGTGAAACGTGCTTTGGGAATACATTAAGGTCACCATTCTTTTAAAAATTATTTATTACCTCATCGTTTCCAATGTCTACCAATAAAGAGTTTTAATTTTTTTCTTTCTTTTTAGTTTTAAAGTAGCAACCCTCTTGATTTACAATCAAACACACATAACTAAGGCAGCTGGTAATGATAGACCGCTTGACAAGGGAATAGACTTCGGACAGAGGGTCCCGGTTTTGTCTGTTGGTGGTACATTAAATACCACCATGTAATGAAATCATGACGGACATGTCGGTTAAACTGGAAGAATCGAAAGTCGTCTTGGTGGTCTCCAAGCAGTTCTTATACGTACCTATATGAAATATGTACAGTAAAGCACGGTTTATACGTTTCTGATTTATACGACTTTCATATTTATACGTCATTTTCGGGAAGTCCCGATTCAGTACTATTTATTTTATTGCGAAAATGCTTCGTTTATATGACGCACAATATCGGTTATACGTCGTTTTAAACTTTCCCTAATTTTCAAAATTTTGTCTGTGTCTTTATTTTACTCTTTAGGGAGAAACTTGTCCCAAATAGAAAGGATTGTGAAGAGCTGAACTTTTAACAACCTTCTTTCAAAGACGCAGTTGACTATATTAAAAAGTCTAGAACTTAATTTGCCTATCAGAACACGAGAGAATAAGCTATTTTATGAATTTAATTCAATCCGTAATGCAGTAAATAATGATTAAAGACAATCAGCACATCAGGCGACTGAATGGTTTTATTACATTCAATGTCTGTATGAACAAAAAATCCCCTCATGGTATTCAATGTACAAGGTGGCCATAATTAAACTGCAAGTGTTCAAGGGATGCTGGATAGAAAACTACCGGTAATATTCCAGTGAAATATGGTATCTATACGTTTCAGAACATGCGCAAGTCAAATATGCAAAAAAATTGCCATTTTCACCCTATAGATGGCGCTGTATTTATGCACCACGGTATTTATGCAGGACGGAGCACCCCCTCACATCGCTAAAGCTGTTAAAAAGTTGCTAAATGATACCTTTGGTGCGGACCGAGTCATAAGCAGAGGTTTCGCTTGGGCCCCACGTTCACCGGAACTTAATCCTTGCGATTTTTATCTGTGGGGACATCTGAAATATATGGTTTATAGAGAACGACATGCTTCTGTTGCTGAATTTAAATCTAGCAGAACGAGACACGTGAGTTGTGTTACACCAGAGATTTTAAATGCGACGGTGGACCATGCTGTTTTACGTTTTCAGCATGTGGTTGCATCTGGTGGTTCACATATTGAGCACATCATGTGATAATTTCATTGAATAAATAATGGTTTAATTGTTTTCTAAAGCGTCTTCATGGATTGTTTAATTTGTGATCTTAATTTACGTTAATTTTTGATTCCAAGATACTGTAAAAATTTAATTACTGAAGTAAATCGTATGGAGTTTTGATAAACAATGTTTTATATTGTTTATATGTCTCTTAGAATGTCATTATGCTCTTTCTATCGGTTTTGGAAGTTATATATGCCACCGGTGAGCGTTGAAATACGGTACAGCGCCATCTATAGGGAGAAAATGGCGAATTTTTTTTTTTTTTTTTTTGGCATATTTGAATCGAGCATGTTCTGAAACGTGTAGATAAAAAATTTCACTGGAATATTTCCGGTAGTTTTCTCTCCAGCACCCCTTGAACACTTGCAGTTTAATTATGGCCACCCTGTATATTACATTCATACTAAATGTATGCAGTATTAGATATTGTCCAATAAAAGTAGAATTTGTTTTGCTTTCATGAGAATTTTTTATTTTACTTGATTTTTTAATTTAGATATTGTTTTCAGGTAAAACTAATATGAAGTAATTTACTAGTACCTTAAAAAACACACAATTATATCATATTTACATAAATTTGCATTTCAGCATTAAACATGTAATAATCAAAGTTGTTTATAAATGTTTAATTTATACGTCGTTTCGGATCGGTCCCCTGACAGACGTATAAACGGTGCTATACTGTATAATGAAGTCAAATTTAAAACAGTAATTTTTGCAATAAATAAACAGACGTCTCCGTGGTATTTTCTTTTTATATTCCAGTAATAGTGAATTTATTATTTTTATTACATTATACCCCCCCGCTTTTTATAAAAATAAATTTAGAAAAAAGGACATTGATAAATAAGAATAACTCAATTTATTTCACACGATTTAAATAAAGGAACGAAAACCTAATCAATTCACTAAATAATTGTCTTAATTTGCATTCTAAAAGCAAAAACAATGAACACATAAAGATAGGAACACGCTTTAAAAGTAAATCTTTAAAGGAACAAATAGAATTCTTATTGATACCTTAAGTGAATTAAAGATCTCCAAACCACTTCACTTATTAATTCAATACATTAAATCAAAATTAAATCAGAAGTCACTGTTTAATAAATTACTTACCCTGGAGATTTAAAATCGCTTAACCTGTGCTGAATCGTTTTTAAAAGACCAATAATAAAGCATTTAGTGCAGTTTCATAAATCAAATAATATGCAAATCTCTTACATTAAGAGAATCGAGATTTGTTATTCCTTATTTACTTAAGTCATAAATGTGGAATATACACGACTTAATGTACATGAACGTTGCCTGAGAATGGATGAGAATTCCGTTCATTATATCGCCTTTGAAGTTTGGAATATGACAAATGTCTTCCTACAAATGGGTCTTGGAAATGTGCATGATGCCTAATTGCAGGTGTAAAATTAAATTTTGCATTAATGTACAAATGCCTGTTCGGAAAGGTAAACGCAGGTGAAATTCCGGTTATTAGAAGGGAACTTATGCTATTAACTTAAAAACGCAAGAAAAGCATTTCTTGTATCATCTCTTCATGGAAATTACTTTTTTTTTTCTTTATTTCATACTTATAAGAATAGGCATAGATAGTTATTAAAGGATTGAAAACTTTTTTGTGAAGAGATGTGATGGTTTTAGTTGACATCAAATGGTCCTGCATTAGATTGTTTTTATACAGAGTTGAGAGAACACACAAATATCAGAAATCACACAAATATACTATTTAATCAGGAATTATCCAGAAGAACACTTCGAAAGGGGGTCCAAACGTTGAAAAAGGCGGGATTTTTCACAAAAATACTTCATTATTAGCATTTTCTTTACGAAAATCGAATATTTGGGGAGAGTCTGGACCTCCTGGGCAACCCCCCTTTAAATACGGCCTTGTATTTAACACACGAAAACTATAGAAAAGGCATATAGACTTTTCTACTAAACAAAAATCAATGAAAAATAATGTCATATTTGCATTTCAAAAGAAAAAAGCAAAATCTGTTAAACATTGCAAAATCTATTGGATATCAGAGCCTCACTTCTCTTTCAGATGCCCTCTTCGATCTTTCATCCAATTAAGAAAATCTTTTGACCTGCACATGCGCAAAATTGTGACTTCAATTGATCTCAGCGACATTTATTTAAATCGGCCTTACGTGTGACGCTTTACAAGTTACAAGAATGATACCTCGTACATGATTTTATGATTGTTTTCAAGTGAAGCAAAATTACTAAGATAGAGTCGATCAAACCTGCTGCTAATCCTATTTGTTCAATACAAAATTGCTGGACACTAAAATTCAAGTGAAAACAAGATATGTCGAAACAAAAGATTGTCTTTTAGATGTTTGGAATATTATAAATCGTCCATATGAGAATTTCCTGCACATAGCCTAGCAATATATAAGCAAGGTGTAAATGTTATCTGCAAAATCTTTATGCATGTCTAATGAAGGGATTGCTTAAGTAGTTAAAGTCAGTAAAGTGCTATGCAGAGTAGCTGTTTACTTACATTTGATACTACACATTATAAAAATTAAAAATTGAAAGAATTATTTTTAAATGATTGATAAATCTTTAAATATCGTTAATACTGTGATTATCATTAAGGTTCAAAAATAATATACTCCAGAGCAAATGATAATTTTGAGCACTTTAATTACGAATTAACCATGTATAAAAACTAAACTCTTTGAGCCCTTATAAAAAGTACATTTTAAAATTTTGAACAAGGTGAATCTTATGTCACATTTTTAGCGTTTTTATTCATCTTTTTACTATGGAGCAGAATAAGTGTTGTCCCACTGGATTGGATTTAATCTATTGTTCTTCAATAGTTGATCTCAATACTTCGGTTAAGGGAAAATATGTCCAGATAGACTTGTTCCACGTGACGTCACACTTACTATTGGTTGGCAAAACTGACCAATGGATTCATTCTACGGGACGACTGGTTGGCATAAGTAACCAATAGAGTTACTCTACGTGACGTCACTGAGGTATTTGTTAGTAAACATGGAACAAGTCTATAGTCAACATGGCTTGCTTAATCATTGCATTTGATGCTTATATAGATGAAGATTTCTTGCAAGCAGATCCATTGCTTCAACATTCTTGAAACGAAGCCAGCTTTTCTTCTACTACAGTTTGCGTGGATGTGCACTCTGTTGTTGGTTAATACATGTATCGCTAGCTAAATCCGTTGAAGATAGTCAGATGACAAAAGATGGTCAGTAAGGATTCTTATACATACTTCTAACATGCATACTTCTAATACTACATATTCGCAGAAAAGTTCGCAATAACTCCTACGCAGTGGAAAGAAACTCATCCTCCACGTTAAAATGTACGTGTGTCAAATCATAAACAATGATGCTTCCAGCTAGTGATGTGAGATTCGAATGATTTTCAAAATCGATTAATTGAATTCAAATAGTACCAATAACGGATTAATCGAATAGCAAATATTCGCGATCGAATAGTAGATATTATAAGTGTATTTGCGATTAATTGTTTCACGATTCGAATTGTATTCGCGATTAATCGTTTTACTATTCGAATTGCATTCTCGCTTAATTGTTTCGCAATTCAACCATTCGAATACCATGTGCTATTCGAATGCAATCTGACGAGCGTTTGAATTGATTTTTCAAAATAGATTGTCTCGAATGGATTTAAGGGGACGGTGGTCGTTATAAAAGTTTTTTTTTTTTTAATTCTTGACCAAAAATTATGAATTTTTGTATATATGTATGCTTTGAAGTGTGACAGAAATAAATACTTAAAAACTCAAAAAATGTCCTTTTTTGAAATTTAAATTAAAAAAATTGAATTTTAAAAAATGTCTCTTGTGCGCCAATTTTTATTTTTTTTTCTTCAATTTTACCGTGTTATTATTCAAAAATGTATTCTGAACAAATTTTCTCATTAATTTAGAGATTCGTTGAAAAGTAAAATTCTAGGAAGTATTTTTATACGTTAACACTGAATTTTCACAAAATTTTTATGTTTTTATAAACTTATATAGAATTTTTATAATATTAATGACCATCAAAATTAAAACGGATAAGATAATTTATTTTTATATAAATCTTGAGTCTGATATGAATTTTATAAGATTTCTTCAAATGTGTCGCGAGGGACATTTTAAAGACACAGAACTGCGAAAAATATTCATTTTGCACAAAAGGCTTCTTTTCGGACATTTAAAGGTCCATTTATGTGATACTTACATTTTCTAAACGTTTATAACTTTTTTACTAATTAAGTTAGAGATATGCAGTTTTTTGTCTCAGATACAGAAAAAATAGAATATTAATACATTAAAGAAAAAAATGGGGACTTTTTGGCGGAATTTTGGTGATGTCATAGCCCACCATCCCCTTAATAATTCAATAATTCAAATAGTTTCATTCATTAACGTCCATCACTTCTTCCAGCCATCTGAATCACCAACTTTGCATCAGGACACCTGATATACAACCATTTTTATTCTCATGTTATCACTTTTACAAACTCTAAACATTGTGTTTTGTATCTGATCAGACTACTATTTTTTTTTTTTCTTTTAGAGTGATTTTAATACAGTTAGTTCGATAATTTGTGCACTCATATTTTTCAGTCGATGCTAACTTAAAAAACTTTCTTTTACCTTTTTTTTCTGGGTCACTATATTTGTGATCTTTCTCTGGCATTTACGCTTTCGAAATTACCTTTTAATTAAAAATGTGTTGACAACACATGGTTTCTGGGTGTCTATGCTTTAGAAACATAATTTAAGTTTGAGTTCTTTCAAATGTAGTAAACGTCTTCTTTGTCTTCAATGAAAACGGCTATAAAAACTGCATACAAATATATAAATAAGATAACCTTTACCCCTAAGTTGCTCTAGGTTTTCATAAAATTAGTGTATTTTCTCTTTAGATAGGCAATTTTATTTATTTATTTATTTATTATTTTTTTTTTTTTGCTGGCCATAAAGTTATTTAATAAAGTTTGTATTTTTTGGTTTTTAATATTTTGATATTAAATTGTTTAAAGATTGATTTCTGTTAAACATACACATGTTTTATTTATGATTATGTTTATAATGTTTAATTTAATTAGTAATGTTTCAGCGAAATTTTCACTGCATTTCTCTGCCTGTAAACTTTTTACTCATAGTGTACTAAAGGTTGCTTTCTTTTTAAAAAGTAAATTAATAAACTTCAAATAATGTACATTTAAAAAAATAAACGTAATTTCTTTTATTTTATGTATGAAATATATCCAAGTAAAAAGAAAAGTAATATGATCCGAAATGGATAAACTAATATGCTGCCATACATATAGTTATCATATTAATAATTTTCTATTAATCAAAAATCACACAGTTGGTTCAATGTTTCTGATTTCGGTCAAATAAATTATTCAAGAAAATATGTCATAAAAAAAAGATGATACTTTCTGACCACATTTATAGAACGTATAGAAAAATAAACAAATCCAAAGCTACATTTCTCCGATTTCTTTCTTACTTTAGTGTTTTACGAACATCCCGTTCCGCAGCCCGTTAACAACTAATAATAAAGCACTTTTACACTTTTCAACACTTTTCCGCAGTTTACTTACAACGCGGGTGGTCCAGTCATTAAATATTTTTTTTTTTCAGCAGCCATTTTAATAGCTTTCTAACTGCAACCGCCACTGTTTGGAGGCACCATTTCACCAGGTGGCACTGTTCGAAACTGCAAGTGATAACAGTGTCCTATTGGCCGAGAGGCGATTTCCGAATTTTCATAGTTGGGTCTAGAAGAGTTCTGAGTACGCGAGAAATTGTGGTCGTAAAACAGCACCCAAAAGCGAATAAAATCGTAAAAGTAAGAAAGGGTAGGAAGTTTAATGTAATTTTGAGGTTAATATGCTGACATTTTCGAACTCTTTTTTTTCCAGAATGGCAATGGGTGCCTTTCGAATAAAAGGGGTTTAATGATAGCACTGTAGTTAACTTTTTCTGAAGGTCAAAAGCAGTAAAATTAGTACGCAGGCACCCACGTTATGAATGTTCGTGTGGCTGATAACAATAATACAATTCTTTGAAAATATCATAATTTGTATATAGTAAACGTCAATGAGGTTCGTTCACTTAAGAAATACCTTGAAATATGGAAAGAGAGAAACACAAAGAAGCGTATATGCAAAATAAACATTTTGTTTATACATTGTTGTAAACATTTGTGGGTTTGACAACATTTTGTCAAGCCCGCATTTTTAAAATTACAAAACCTTAGTGGACGAACTTTATATACGTTGACTAAGTATTTACGCTGATTATGGCTCACTGACCCTGGAACACTTTCGGTTGCACCACTCCAAAATGGTGGTACCACTGCAAAGCGGGTGCTTGCACCTGCAGTTTTGCTATAAAGTATTAAAGCTTTGCTTCAAGAGCATTAGAAGTCTTAAACCATGTAGGTAGTCTGCTCTTAAGGTTATTTTCCTGTACTATCCTGTACCATATCCAAAAATTTTTTTATTGCCATTACCCCAACACCCTCACATTACCTAATAATTATTAAAATACCCCCAATCTGAGCTCTCTATGCATAAAACAACTTAGTGTAAAGGCTCCAAACCTGTTGAAAATACTATTTAAGACATGGTGAAACGGATTCCGTGTAAAATACATATATAGTTTCAGAAACACCGACAGATGGCGCTCTGCAACAGAAAATATGCTGAAAAGGCAGAAAATGCCCATTTGTAACGCAGTTTTTTCGAACGTACCAAACGTTCATATCGCTGGGAATGCTGCTCAATATAGTTCCCGTCTTCAAGATAAAAAACCTGCAGTCTGTGGACAGTTTGTTCAACTGCGGACAGTACCACTCTGCACGTGAGACAAATCTCAATCGACCAATAACGATCCGATGTTCTTCAAGATATAAAATCTGCAGTCTGTGGACAGTTTGTTCAACTGCGGATCGTAAATGGTCGACTGAAATGCTTTTTACATGCAGAGTGGTTCTGTATCAAATCTGTCAAGGTTACCAGACGTCCTTAATAAGCAATTTTTTTTTAGTATCCGCAAAGCTAATAATCACAGGGATTAAGATATCGAGAACGAGATGCTGAGGTTTTCGAAAACGCAGGACTAAATCGTTTATCATTAGTAAAATGCTGCTATTAGTAAATTGCTGTACACAGAGTCAAATGTGTAGATGTGCGCCATCTTGCAAAAAGGCAATTAATCAAGACACTGGCGCTGTTATAGTTGGAGCACAACAAAATTTTCGAGCATGTCTTGGTACCTCTTGGCCGTCACGGCGAGGGCTATTGGAAATAGCCTCTTAGAAAAGAAAATACATGTGGCTGTGTATCCACACTGGACTAACTTTAGGTGAGTGAAGTGGAATCTCTTAAAAGGTACGAGGGTTTTCCGTATCCCAAATGTGACAGTTATGAGTGTTGACTGTTGCACTTGGATGAAAATGCGCTAGATCGCTCCATAGAATTTGCCATAGCCACGATGAATCCTCTTCATTTTAGTGCATATTCCAGAAATATATGTGCAAAGGTCACATGCTTTTTTCTGCCGATGATCAGTAACTGCTGACTTCAAAAATCTTGTACGGAAGAAAATGCACCATTTTCTCAGTACGCTCTGCGTTGTACTGTAGGGAACTCCCGAGTGTTGTGACACTGCATCGTGTACTACTACTACCTACAACGTTATCCGCTGATTGTTCAACAATAGCGATGGCAACATCTTCAGCGCAAAACACTGTATGCCTATTACGAAATCAGCATATGCACACTGTCCAGGAAACCACATGTATTTCAAGAGCTCAGGGGTACTTTCTCCAAATAGTTTGTCCCCCCCCCCCTTTTTTTTTTTGGACAACTATAAAATATATCAAAACTGCGTATTCCAAAATCCATTTATTCCTATATTTATTTGTTTGCATTAAAAGGAATAATGAGACATAACTTTAAATTGAAAGGGACGGTAATTTTGTAAAAAGAAGTTTTCCGAAAAAAAAACAAAGAAACACTGTACTTCAATTTACTCAAGAATCAAATCTTTTAGAGCAATTAGGGTACCTTGAATAAATATTTCATGTCAGTTCCACACATTTATGCTTTTTTAAATGAAATTTTGAAACACTTTCTGTTAAAAATATAAATCTTGGCGTGCATACTTATGAATTTGTTAGATTTTTACTGTGTTATTTTTCTTTAACAATTCACTCCATAAAACACTGCATCCATTTCCAAAGTATTCCTTAATAGTTTAAAAATACATGCGGGATAAATTTCGATAAATTTTTATAAGTGATAAACTAAATTTTATGAGGCACATATGGTTTCTGTCTAGGATACTTAACGTTTTCGCCCGTTTTCCTCAATAGTTTTCTAATTTTATTTCCTTTTCCTTGGTTTTCTTTTCATTTTTTTTCCCTTGGTATGATGCATCTCTTTTTGTGGAACCGATATTTCGCACTACAACTTTCACTTTGACGATTATTTATCGCAGCATTCATTTCCCCCCGCCTTTTTTTTCTTGAACACGTTGTTCGATGTAAAGGATCTATTCAAAGAAAATAAGCGGCGTTTTTTTGTATTCTCTCTATTCAATTTTTCTTTTCTCCCTTCAGTTGCCTTGGATATTTCCCATTTTGCATTTTTCATGCAAATGTTGAAAAGAATCTTGCACTTTAGAATTTCTGGCGTCTAGGGTGAAGTTTCTGTCTTTTCGATTCTGTAAAATAAGTTACAAATTATATAATGAAGAAAAAGAACGCACGAAAGAAGATATAAAACGGAGAGAACTAATGGTTGATACAAAAGCGGAATCATAGTATCTATGAAGAAAAAAAAAAAGAAGTAAAGTCAGGAAAGAATGAAGAAAAATTACAAGAATCAAAAAGTGAAAAAAAAAAAATAAAATAAAGCAGAAACTTAATAGTGAAATTAAAGTAAAAATATAGAAAATTAAACTATAAGAAATAAAATATATACTATAAGAAAGAAGATAATAAAACTATAAAGAAAACTGAAGAAGGACAAAATATGAAGAAAAGCAATCAAGTCTTATTTGTGTGAAAGCATTCCCCATTTTTCATTTCTTCATGAAGGTTGGGTTACTTCACATCTATACTCGTTATGTTTAAGATAAAAATTCAGTTATTGTGTGAAAGGATACATTATCTTTGTGCTAACTTATGATAGCAGAAAATGCATATTTGCTAGAGGCTGACCTGTCAAAAACGATCTTTGTTACCTTCAAAACAACAGTGTTACTGACTCAACTTACAATGCATGTTCACAAAGCTTACTATTCTTTTTAGTGACGCATATCAAAGACCTGTTTTGCCCCTCCATAGGCGAGGGGATAAGATACTCAAAATGATGGGCGGCTGAAGTGCGAAGGCCCGATGAATAGGCTTAAGTTCTCGGGTCGATCAAACGGTCAGGAGCTTTGGTCGGTTTTCTCCAGATGTAACGTGAATACGCCTTAGAACCCCCTAAAAAGTCTCCCGACCAAGACTCCCTGCCATCCTTGGCAGATAGTCCTTGCGTAGCTTTAGCACAAAGACCTGTTAAAATCATCACCAATTAGAAAGGACGTGACAACTATATTAACAATGAAATTTCGGAAAGAAAAATATGCTAACTTTTTAATGCTCGGCAATTTTTTTGCAGTGTTATAAAATATTTTTTATTTATTATTATTTATTTTTCAGTCTTATAGCACAAAAGTAAAAAAAAGAGAAAAAAAATGCGATAATGCCTTTTACGTACTGTGCTCGTATGTATAAATGCCCGTACCAACATTAAAAAGTAGCAGAAATATGTAAAAGTTTCCTAGAAATAAATTAATCTGATATAGATTTTGAAATAAAGAGTTAAATAAAGAAGGAAACAAAAGGAATGCTGCCGTAATACGTATTTTTGTAAAGCAAAAAGGTTTTCTGAATTTAGAAAGAAAGAGAGAAGAAAATCATAAAGTGGCGGTAAGAATAACGCATCTTAATAGGATTATGATGTTGATAAAAACCAAAATTAAAAAAACAAGGGAAAAGAAATGAGATTATTTTTAAAGGAATGAAAAAAGAGGTTTATAATCGTTATTTTCGAGGAAGAATTTCGAAGGAATCTAATAGAGAAAATCGAAAAGGGATTTGTATTTTGAAAAGAACACGATCATGTGTTTACGGATGAAAAATATACATACAAGTGGTTCTTTAAGTTAAAAAAAAACTATATTGTTTACTTTATACTAATGAATAAAATATAAATACTATATTGATTTATTATTATATGAGGGTATCTGTGTTGAAATTCCAATCAGTAAAGTCTGGGTATTAAAATCTAATACCTTTTTCTTTTAGCCATTTTCAGATATATCGCGTGTTATTCCTCATAATCAATTAATGCATTCTTTTAATAACTGAACTCTAAATTCCCTGATGTTTACATAAGAAAAGTCGTGTCATCGCCACGTTGTTGAACCCTGCAAGTCATTAAAATGTCTTAAAACTAGTGCGGACGACAGAACTGGACAGAGGCCAATTCACATGACAAGGAATATAATAAACACCCACAACGATTCTCATGAAAGAAATAAGATCCTTGAGTGAAAGGAATTTTTGTGTCTTTTCAAATTAAAAGAATGCCTTTTCCTCCTTCCATTTTTTGTTCGCCCCACTTTGAGCTTGTGTGGATAGAGAAACATTTTTGCAGCTGAAGAAGCGCACATCCTTTGTACAACCCGAAACAGTCTGTACTGCTCACTTTTATATCAATGAGTATTATTTACAATTTTTTTTAATAAGACGTACGCAGTAAACTGTAAATAATTTGACGATCAAATTTGCAATGCTGAGATATTTTCCAGACATGTAACATTAGACGTATATTTTCTTTGACGATATCAAAAATGAATGTTATCATGTTCTATCGCGTAAGAAACATGGAAATGCGCTTTGGTCATTATGATCTGACGTAATTCTTCATAATTTTTCTTCAATGCAACACAACTAACACGTTTACCTTATTAAATAATTAACAGACATCAACATAATATCTATCCATCTCCCTAAAAAAAAAAGGCGGATATATTGTGCACAACAAATTGAAGTTACGAGAGACATTAACCTAAAATTTTGCATCTATATTTGCAGAAAGTCATTAAAAAACCGGATTGGGAATAAAATATAAACAGATAAGTATGGTCCTGTTTGGCAGTGGAATTAGGATTTAAATTTATAATTTATATTCTTGAAGACGTATTTTTAATCCTTTATAGGTTGATTTTATGTATTAAATAAATGGGAAAAAAATTAAACTTAAATATTTTTATTTTTATTTTATTTTCTCCATCCCGACTTTCAGACTAATCATTCCGTCCCATCCCCTCCCACAAGAATATAAATCGCACATAGTTAAGCAACATTGTTATGATATACTTCCTGTCCTATACGAGGCATCACGTACAATTAGATTTTTGAAACTACGTTTATGGAATATTTAAGCATACAGGAACGGACGTGTTTCAGTGTTTACAAAAGAAGGATAGAGATACTCATGGGATTTGGCAAGATTTCCTCCAGGTCTGTCTGATCTCGATTTTTGTTTATTTATTCACCATCTTTCCTTGCTTTTATTTTGTTAGTCTTATACGTCTCCGTCTTTTCGCTTGTCTCAGAAGACTCCGAAGAAAATAAGCCCAGGTAAATTAAATAAATTCTTAAAGAGGCTTATGTCGCAGTTAAACATTCATTCGCGAGATAGTAAGCGAAGAAGAAGCTTAGATCCCGAAAGAACTGTTGTAGTTAATTACCGCTGTAATAGTTTGACACTCGTAGTCGTGGGCGTATCTTCAAAGCGTGAAGGAATTTAAGATAGAGTGCTCGATTTTAATTGAAAGCGAGAATAGCGTAGTGCACGTTTGATCCCACAAATAAAGCAAGAAAGTTAGAAATTTGGGAAACAAGTGTTTTCAAATTTCTGCTGTGCAAAGTAAAGAGGAAATAAGTCTATTTATTAACTAATATTTTATACTTACCTTTCGTTTTCTGACGGTGCTCAAAAGTACATTGAAATTAAAATCGTTTCAAAAGGAAAGGTGGTTAACTCTTTATCACTGTGCATATATATATATATATATATATATATATATATTATTTTAATTTTTGTTAACTGTGCATACATAGATATTGGTTGATAAATCTAAAAATAGTTTAAATTGACATTTTTTCCGTTTTTTTTATAATCATAAACAGGGTGTCTCATAACTGTGGTACTAAATTTAAGTGGATGTAGGTCACATAATAAGAAAAAAGAATCGCATAGCAATGTGGGGTGGAAAACATCATCTTCATGTAGCTGTTAGTAATCACTTTGGAGCAAGTACTGAAACAGTAGTGAACTTTACGACCATTTCTCATCAAAACTAATGCATCATTCACAGTTGTTTATGAAACTTGGTTAAGAAATTTTAGACAAACGCTTTAGCACTTTTCCCTAAGTGATTATTAACAGGTAAGTGAAGTCGCCTTTTTTGACCACGCACTGCTATGTGATTCAGATTCCGTACTAAGTGTACTATCTTCCCTTAAATTTTGTACCAATAGTTATAGGATACCTTGTATAGAAGAACAAAAAATACAAATGTTTCAAAGTAGAATTGGTTTCATGTTTAATGGATTATATCGCCCACGTAGTGTATAATTCAAAATCATACTTGAACGGTAGTTTTGTTCTTAATATAGAATATCGATTGATAGTTAAAAAAATATCATATTTATGAAAATTTCCTTCATTTTTCGTACTATATTAACGACTGTTTGTTCTATCTTTGTTAACCAAGAAAATTGTTTGAGGTTGATACTTTTAAAGTTGCATAATTTTGGTCATAAATGGTAAAACTTAATGATTAATGCATAAGAAAACAGAAGAAAAATGCATACTTTAGCGAAATATTCCATGTTTAATAGTTAACGGCATATTACAACTTTAATTTATTTAGTTTATTATTTATTTATTTATACGTATACTTTTTTTATACGTATCCGTATACGTATACGCATACGCATTTATTTATGCGTATACGTATACGCGTTTCCTTTGTTTATTTATTTTTAAAATATAAAATTAAAAATAAATAAATAAAGTAAACGTGTTCTTAATAAATCAATAAAAAGAAAGAAACTAGATTAAAGGTTTTGTTACTAAAATGTTGTCATTACTAAACCGTAATTCATCAGATTACCAACATGTGTTAATGTGTGTTACCAACATAATTAAATGTACGACGCTGATCTTACTAAAGTTTTTAACCTTTGTCAACCATAATGAAAATAAATTAATTCGTTCGGAATGTATGTTTGTCCCTTGGTCACGCTAAATAATACACAGATAGGTAACAAAAACTATTTAAAAACAAGCATCTTAAAAATATGTTTTAGCTGTCACGGAAATAAATTGCTGTCGAAAACAAGTTCAACATTACTGCATTTGAAAATAAGAAAATTATTAGACCGTCGGCGTCGTGCCGTTCTCTTATAAGAAAAAGACAATTAGCAGTTCCAGTCATAGCTTTAATGTTAAAAAAATAATTTAATCTAATTAATGCTTTTTGTCACAAACAGTTTTTTAACCATTTAAAAAGTGAATAAACGCGAATATGCTTTAAATGCGCACTAATAAGAAACCGAATTGCATTAAAATGCCAAGAATAATAAAAAGAAAAATATTGTTCGTGCATATCTAATCATTTATTCCGTGATCATTAAAAAGGAATTTAAAATTGAAGCTAAGTATTCTGGCAAAGTGATTAATGCTTTATTAAATGTGATCACTGCTACTTTCATTAGCAACTAGTAAGATCCAATAAAATAACAAGAAAATTAACTACATAATAAAATCCCGAAATAGTTATTTTTCCCCTCGCATTTATCTTCTTTTTTTTTAAACATTATCTATTTTTAAACCTAATGTGTACATGATAAAAACTATCATTAATTTAATACACATAATCTTGTCACTGTATATTTTTATGCAGAACAATTTACTTAGCTCAAGCACTTTCAAGTTAAATTGATTCTGTGTCAATATTTCTTGAAGTCGTTACGATTATTTCTGTCCCACTTGAAAGCTGACCTTTCTCATGGAATTAATTTGTTCATATCGATCACTAACTCCTATCTTTCTACCAGGTTAGACAAGTTTCAGATTTTGAACAGCTCTGAAAATCCCCGCACTGAGTGATCGAATGTTTTCTGAACGTGAAGAACATTGGGTGATAAGAAAATTTGAATCTGCCAATCTTTGCTGACACCTACCTCAGGTTTTGCGCACGGAATAGATTTTAGTATGCCTTTAGAACACTGAAAGGATAGTCATTATCATCATTCCAACAGAACATATCACCACTTTCCTACATACAAGTTAATGGTGTTACTTATTGAACTATGACTCTATAATGAAGTTATTGTAAACTAGATGCAATACCATAAATATACCTTTCGAGTGTACCAGGGTATAGAGGACGCCCTTAAACTTACTATGTGCACATGATTTGAGGTGAGTTAGAGAACATCTAAAGGAACTATAACTACACAGGGAAACATAAGGGAAATGGATAGGTGTCAGGCTTATGTGAGTTTTTAAGGTCCAGCACTTGTGGCTTCCTTATTGTAGCCGACAGCACACCGTCAACAAGAATCGTTGACACCTATTTGACGAATATCCACGTCACTTATGGTCTATTATTCCCTAATACATGGGAATGTAACCAATGGAAATGAAAATTTAGCTCCACTAGAAAAGCGTTTTTTATGTAAAAGAACTGATGTTAAAGACTGATTTTTATTTTTAAATTACTTATACCTTTTTCAGCAACTGAAATGAATTTACACATGGATTTATTTACTTGTTTCAAGAAATCAAGAGCTTCTTTGCGTGAGTGACACAACACAAGAGTAGTATTTATGCGTGTAATTTTACACAGCAAATAATTCATAATCGTTAAGGATTTTTTAAACTTCTTTGATGCAAAACTGACGTATCTTACAGAGCAACTTCATTAATGATTCATAAGAGAAAACCGTACACATTTAACATCAGTTAGGTAATGTTTTTCTTTCTCAGCCGGGTACGGAATCTTTCTTGTCTCTAAAAAAGATTAAGTACTCTTAAATTAAAGAGTTTTACATTTTTCGTTTGTAAACCGTTACTAAATTGCTCGTATCTGATTTGGGGTGAGAGTTTCTGGAAATATCTTAGGCCGAACAACCTGAAACATGCTTAGTGATAACCAAGTAGTTAGGCTGACTAAGATGCGAAATGTTTCTTGTAACAGCTGATAGATTTTTGTTTCTCCGAAATATGTACCCAATTGTTGTTTAAGCTTCATTGTTATTTAAAAATTGTATGATAGTTGTAATGCCACTTTACCGTCAGTCTGTTACTAAGCCATTTGTTCTACAAAAGACTGGAAGAGTTTTGATAGCCATCAATGATGAGTTTAAAAAAAATATTACATACACACTCTAGTTTTTTTAAGAGTGCTTTCATAAAGAGAAAGTAATATTTGTTTGTAAAGTGTAAAATATTTAAAAAAGACAAATAATAATAATATTAATATTTTCATAATGATATTTAATAAGGAAAAATAAATATAAATAACTAAAAGTAAAAATAATGAAAAAATTATTTTAAAAAACAAATAAATAATATATAAATAAACATAATCATTTTAAAACAGAAATATTTGTTTGGTTTGTATGAAACACATCTTCGTTATTTACATATTTTTTTGTGCACGTATGTCTGCAAGCATATAGCACAACAAATAGGACAGAAAGAAAAAAAATAAGGTCGGGCAAATTTAGGTAATTCCGTATACCTAAAACAGCCTCGTCTAATCTGCTTTTTCCAGACGAAAAAGTAAATTCCAATTTTTCCGGAGCGTTATACGTTACGTGAATCCTTCACCATGAACATTTTTTTTTCTTTAGTTTCAGAATTTACGCTTTAAATTACACGCTCTGCAAATGGAGTTGGCATTAAATAATAAACATTTTCTCTTTTCCGAAACTACCCAGAACGAGATCTGCTGTTAACAAAATGCTGTCCTGGATCGCGGCCAAGAAAAACCACATGTGCGAAGAACATAAAATTTAATAATAATAATAAAGTATTGATTCCTTAAAAACATTAGATAAAAAAGGGGGCGAACTTTAGGCATTTCTGAATATTTGTAGCAGTATTATAAAAATCTACGTAGGAGATTAGAGTTTTTAATGATGTAAAAGTAAAACGTTGAATAGCGAATATGGAGCTTTTGAGATTGTGGCTGAAGCATTTTTCTCAATATTTTTAGTTAATGAGAATGTACACTGCTAGAAGGCTTCATTTTAGTTTGATATCTAATGTGTTTTAAATGATATTTTGAGCAAAATATTAAAATGTTTTAATAATCCACTTCTTTAAAACATCACGATGACAGCATTGCTAAGGAATTGAAGTGCGTCTCTTTAAATTTTCACTACATTTGACGATAGAGACAAAGGAACAACATAAGTTGTTGACATTTCTACTAAAAATAATTTTTCATGACACTGCAGTAACACAGAGTATGCGTAGTTACCTACTTATGCAAATGCAAAACATCTCTTAGATCAAAGGGTGCGAAACTGAATTTTTCTGAACTTCCTGTGCAATATTTTATCCAACCGACAAAGATTCGATTTAGTTCACATTCAAACAATTTAGTAAAAAATGTAATCTACTTTTTTTTCACGCATAATGACGTCAACTGCATTTAATTCCTTCAACGAAGCAAAAGAAGTAGTGTGATCGTGAAAATATTCAGCATCCAAATTTTGACGGTAAGTTGATTTTGACCCTCTGTAAATTTCCTTTGAAGTTTTTGCGTTTGCATACATACCTACTCAGATACATACGTACTTACGTATGTATGTGAATATGTATGTATCTAGGATCTGTTTCGACCGACCGTTAGTCCATTTAGACCAGTGTTTTCTCTGACGCCTGTACGTACGTGTATGTAGGTTGCTCGCATAACGTAAAAACGATTAGACGTAGAATATAGTTACGATTGTTGTAGCATCTAATTGTGCTTCTTCCTCTTTGACTGCAATCTACTCAGTAGTTTATTTAATGTTATCAAAAAAAATTTTAGCGAACATGGTCTTTATGCATCTTCAATACATTAAAATCTATGGACAGCCACTGTTTGGGCTATGCTCAAAATATTGCCAACCGTCACCAAGTCTGGCGAGTTTTTGCGAAATATCACCATATTGGGCTTTAAATTTAAGTTTTTAAAACTGAGAGCCTATCTCCATCTTGGAGATATTTGTCAATCGTCAAACTTTAATATTATTGAAGTATTGTATTTCAGTTAATGGGACAATGTCTTCTCAGTATCATAGCCGAGTGGATAAAACACTTAAATGGTTGGACGGCCAAAGTGTGAAGGTTCTGGTCTGGCTTATCAACCGGCTGTCGATCTAACGATCTGGAGTGTTGGTCGGTTTTCTCCAGGTGCAACGGAATACGCGTTAGAACCCCCCAAAAAGTTCACCGATCAAAACTCCCTCCCATCCTTGGCCGATAGTCCTTGAGTAGTTTTGTCATGACACAACGAAACAAAAATCAAATTAGTTTGAACATTACATCGAATATTTATGTAATTTATTAAGTTTACAAGGAAATTACATGTAATCCACATCAGATTTTTTCTTTGTTTAGTTATTGCTACACTATTTAACTACATAAATATAGCTAAATACTTATTTCAGAAAATGTTAAACGCTTAGAAAACCGACAGAGAAGCATGCAGACTTTATAATGAATACTGAAATTACCTAAATATTTGCGAAGTTTTTCCCACGCGCCCTCGCATTTCAAACACACAACTAAATCACTGTTTATTCGAAACAAAGGTAGTACATTTTTGAGCATGAAAATCTCGCACATTTATGTGTCTAATAGACGAAGTAAAAGTAATCTAAAATGCTCGAATTTCATCCATTAAACAGTATTAAAATAAAAGTAAACTTATGCGTTCTAATTTATCTACAAGATTTTTCTTGGAATAAAGAGATAGAACGAAGAGCTAATAGTTACTGTTCTGAAAGAGATCACGAAAGAAAGTTTCTTAAGAGTTCTTGGATGAAATATATCAAATAGAGTGTATTCTGGTAAGTTTGGAAGGTTTGATATCTTATAAAAGATGGGAATTAGTTTCAGCCGTTATGCATTGGAACTACTGTATCATGCAGTATTTTGTATGCGAAGACATATCGATACGTAATTTTAATAGTCTGATAATAGTTGCTATTCATTTTGTATTAAAGTAAGTAACTATTCTGAAAATGTAGAAACTGTATTTATTCTAAATAGGATACATTCAAGTTTTATTGTATCTATGCAATAAAATTACGGAAACTTATTTGAAACTGAAATCTAACACAACGGTACATACATTTGCGAAGCATTCAAGTGACACGAATAATTAAGTGTTGATTGTGACGGCCAGTCAATTTTTGAATTCGCCGTATTTATAACATTCGTAGAATTAATTTTATATTGACACCTAGGTGAAGACTACAGAACGATTACTTTAATACTAACGGTTAAGAATTCATTCACCTTTTGTTTCAAATTGAAGACATTTGGATGGAAGATGAATGCTCAGATCACTGTACGGAACAAGTCTTGAGACAATTTAATGAAATGTTAAAGTAATTACTGAAACGACTCCTTGAAATATCAGTGGTTTCCCTCTATGAACGGAATAATGAAACCATTAACTTATAAAATAATCAACTTTCCTTTTCTCACCAAATTTTAAATTTTAGTAGCGCCCTGTATGAATGGAAAAACAAACAAATCTCGCTTTCTGGAACGTAAGACGATTTATACGTGCATGTGCAAAACGCCCGAGATAAAGAATTTCCCGCCGCTGTGAATTATTTCGAAATGCGGTTTACGTTTCTGAATTCGAGAATCCGAGTTGAGCATCGGTATACATTCCGAAACCTTTTTGCATTAAATATGTTACATATCTGAATTTTTGTACAACGTGATTAGTGCAATACGTATATGGCTGTTCTTTTAGTATTATACGTTCTTGTATAAAACTTGTGTATGCATTATCACATACACATGAAAATTTCAATATCTCTGCACACTGCATGTAATATTCATTTCTTAGTATGCAAAATATAATATCAAGCAAATATTTATATATAACACATAGCTGAATAGCTTATGATATCCTATTTATTAAAATTTGAGTTTAAGGATGTTTCTCTCTATAGGTCAGTAACTTCAAAAGATGCTTTCCTACTATTTTTCTTGCAGATCATATACTGGGAAGAGAGATGTATAAAAAAACAGAACATTTTAAGTTTATTTAGATAAATATTAAAATATCTTTTGCATTATGTTCTCTAAATTTAAACCTTATTTCTATAGATGTTAAACTCACGATTTTGCAGAATATATATTTGTGGATGTTGCCCATACATCAATCATGTTGGTAGTGACTTAATGACGACGCTGCAATGTAATCGACAATTAGTCACAATGTCACGTCACTGTGCGACAAGCACTTTTCCATAGCTATTTTGTCCGCCGATACAAATTCTCTGCTACGGCCAGATCACTCCGAACATGCCACATGACATGAAGTCACTAAGTCACAGTGTGACATGTTTTGATGCCACGATACTTTATGAATAGTTATTTATTCTTTGAATAAAAATGTTTTGTTGAAAATGATAATTCCCTTAATTCAATGATCTGAAGCTGTTTGAAGACTACTTACTGTACTTGAACATCGAAATAACGGAAATAGTCTACCACATGTCTTAGGCTAATATTAGCAAAACTTTTGGAAAGAAAATATTTACAAATTGGTCCAAGAATGGGTTATTATCCCTTCTCATTTCAGGAAGGTATCTATTGGGGGGAAAAGGGAACTTTTAGAAAAATAGATTTTCAACCGAATTATTAAAGTAGGTAGATATCTGACTGTTAAGTTTTCAAATTTTTTATTTTTAATGTAACAATATAACAGATAATATTTTTAAATCTAAAAACATAAAATATAACAATAAAATAACAATATATCATCATGTATAGCAATAATATAACAATATAACAGATAATATTTTAAAATCTAACAATAAAATAAGAATATGTCATCAAATATAGCAAAAATATAACAAAATAACAAATAATATTTTTAAATCTAACAAAACATTTAACAATAAAATAACAATATACCATCAAGTATAGCAATAATATAACAATTTAACGGATAATATTTTAAAATCTAACAACATAAAATCTAACAATAAAATAAGAATATATCATCAAATGTAGCAATAATATAACAATATAACAGATAAATTTTTAAATCTAACAATAAAATAACAATGTACCATCAAGTATAACAATAATATAACAATATAACAGATAATGTTTTTAAATCTAACAACATAAAATATAACAACAAAATAACAATATATCATCAAATATAGCAATAATATAACAATGCAACAGGTTTAAAAATATAAAAACGCGAATAAATACTACTTATTGTTTTACGTTAACAATTTCCAAGAGTCGGATAGTTTACATCTTTTTCCCTTTTTTAAGCTCAACGTATTGTAAATGCATTCTTTATTAAAGTGTTATTTCCTTATTGGAAATACATTATTTACTAAAATCACTTATTTCTACGAAGGTCTAAAGCTCGTGAGACTTTAGACCACCGTAGCTAAGCTCGTGAGAATGATCCAAAGAAGTCTTGTATTTGCTAATTAACACATATTTCTTGTTTTATCTCAGATAAAATCTTTAAAACTCAAGTTACCAATTTATAATATACTAAATTTATCCAAAAGTCTGAAGTTTCTGTTGTGCTCAATAACCATAAAGCTAAATCACAGAAATTTACTCAATACTAAGGTATTAAATCTGTGGACATAAATATTTTCCAAATTTATGTTTTACTAAATACAGTAGTAAAAGGTTAAAATACTTCAATATCACACATCATACGGAATATAAAAGTAAGTATGCATTGCATTTTATCAACGAAATTTTTAATATATTTTTTAAATAAAGAAATAAAAAGATGTCCTTATGGAGTAACTATTATGGGAAAGGCCAAGAAAAAAAATAATTACTATGCATTAAATTACGCCTATCAACGAATACTAGTTCTGACATCTGCATGTAAATTTCCGTTTCTTGAATTTTTTTATTTGTTTTTATTTTTTTTAAATACAGAGCCATAAATACCGCTGAAAAATTGCTGAGAAATTAAGGCAAATTTCAATATAATACGAAGCAATTACGCTTGATTATTATGAAATAAGGCTGGATTTTACTAACTCGATTATACATTAACGCGTGTAATATATCTTACACTCTAATCTCTAAATATGCAGGTAAATATTCGTTTCTGAAAATGTCAAGCTTTAGCCCAAACAGTTAATAGTGTACACAAATTATAATAAATACTGAATTTACACAATGTCGGAAAGTTGGTCTGTCACGTACTCCCTAAGCATACGACTAGATCATAGAAATTTATTTGAGACTGCAATGCTATACAGCAGATAATTATACCCAAATATGAGGTATTAATATTTAGAGTAAACATTCATGCCTAAATATTCAAGCAAATACTCATTTCTGAAAATTACAAGTGCTCGCACAAACAGTTTAAAAAGCTGTACATAATTCATAATATTCTGAAACTACTGAAAGCCGTAAAGTTTCTGTATATGTAATAACTATGTTATTGAAATTTATTTCAGTCTAAGGCGGTAAATTTGAGCATGAATATCTTGTACGTATATCTATTTTCCCACAAGATGGAGTACAGCCAGCTATAATAGTGCTCCAATATCTGTCATAATACATAAAACTAAAAATGCATTTTCTTTCATACCCATCATTTTTCACGAAATAAGGAAACAGAATGAACGTATAGGAGTAACTATTCCAGAAAAGGTCACGAAGAAAAGTTTTTTAAAAACTTTTGGGGAAGATATATATCAAATTAAAGTATCCTATGATATCACAGAAAAAAAAACATCCTAAATACTGGCGTTAAAAGATAAAATAAATAAAAAATTTGTGTAAAAAACACACGTAAAATAATACTTATAAGACGATTCGATCATTTCGACCGAAATATACTTCCATCTCCACCAGTCGTAACACTTGTTCTCTCTAAGCAGTGGGAACTGAAAAAGATAAACATAAACAAGCATGTTGCCACTTAGAAAAAAGGAAAAGCGAGAAACCACGGAGATTAAAGGAAAGGGAAAAAGGGGGAAGGGGTAAAAAAGAGAAAAAAAAAAGAATAAAATAGAACAAACAAAATTACATAAAAAAATAAAAATAAGCAAAATAGGGCACACAAACATACACACACACAAAAATAAGAACTAAGAAAAGAAAAAAGAAAACAACAAACAAAAGAAAGAAAGAAAAATAATATAAAATCTCGCATATATTTTTATTTGTATACATACATACAGGACAGCACATTTTTAAAATTAATATATATAAAAATAATAATAAACAGATAGGAAACTTAGGGAAAAAAACACAATAACAAGAACTAAAGAAAAAGAAAAATAATAATTAATTAAAAAAAAACAACGAATCTAAGCAGGTGAAGAAAAGCGTGGAAAGATAGGGAGCGGAGTAGAGGAAGAAAGTAAACAGAACCTTACAACAACAGCTTCGAAGCACAATGAGCAAAAGGAACGGAAGAATCTTCCTTCACAAGACGTTCCAAGTGCTGGGTAATGGAAAAACATCCCAAAAAAATCAAGATGGGACAAAGACTGAGGTGTGCACAAGATGTTAGCTTTAGAAAACTGAAAACGATGATTAGAATTCCATTAATGTGAGGCAATAGAGGATTTGGAAAGCTCGTGCTCAGGAACAAATCTCTCTTTATCTTTGAGCCTAAATTTGAGAGCTCTTCTGGTCTGACCAATACGTAGGTTGCCTTTTGTGTTTTTACAAAAGACCAAAGGAGGCGCTACTGAAACTTGTCTTCAGGATATTCCTAAAATTCACATTTTTTTAAATCTTGGAAACAGTGGCATTATAAAAATTGCCTGAGTATTTTGTTCTCACGAGTGTTCTAAAGAAGCCAGTGAGTGAAAAAAAAGAGGCAATAATTCGTGAATGTTTCCGTTGGATGATTGTTTATGATTTTAAGAAAGACCTTACTTATACTACTGATACTAAGAATGCTCAGTATCACTTCATGAAACTTTTGGTAATGAAGCACCGTCAGAAAAGACTGTTTACAACTGGTTTATAGAATTTCATCGTGGTCGTGCGTTCGTCAGTGATGAATCTCGTGAAGGACTACCAAAATCGCTAATGATTCCAGACAACATCGATGCTATGCGCAAGATTATAGAAGAAGATCGTCCTGTCACATATTGTGAGATAGGAGTATCCCATGGCATATCACAGACTGCAATACATTGGATTTTGCATAAACATTTAGCTGGTAAAATGATTTGTTCCAGATGGATTCCGCACAATTTGACAGAAGCTCAAAAAGAGGCTCGTACAAATTGGCGTAAGGAAATGTTAAGAAAATTCAAATTGGGGAATGCAAAATCCTTATACAACATCGTTACAGGTGACAAATCTTGAATATATTCGTAATTGCTGGAAACCAAACAACAATCCACTGTTTGGGTGTTTCCATAAGATGAACCGAATCCTACGAAAGTTGTCCGTTCACCAAGCACTTCCAAGAAAATGCTTGCTTGTTTCTTGGGCCTTACAGGGCACATCGCATCCTTTAGAGGATCGAAAAACTGTTAACGCTAAATGGTAAACAGAACTTTGTTTGCCAAAAGTCATCAACGAAATCGGGAAAAAAAAACAAAAATCGACGCATCATTCTTCATCACGACAACGCCAGCTCCCACATAGTACGTGAAACAATTGATTATTTGAAGGATAAAAATATCAAATTAATGGCTCATTGCCTATGTTCTTCTGATTTGTCGCCTAACGACTTTTTCTTGTTCCCTTATGCCAAACAAAAAATGCTTGGGCAGCGACTTTCATCACCCCAAGAAGCTGTTGATACCTTCTAAAACCATGTTCCGAGATATCAACTTCAAGTGGAAAGACAGTTTCAAGAATTGGTTTAAACGGGTGGAAGAGTGTTTAATCCTTAAAAGCGAATATTTAAAAAAAAAATGAAACAGTTTCTTCCCAAAAAATTATTTTTCTTCCTACTTTTTGTACAAACTTAAAAGGCAACCCTCGTATAGCCCAAATCACAAGATCCACAAGGAATATAATAAACACCCCCAACGGTTCTCAGTAGGAATAGGATCTTTAAGGGAAGAAAATTGAAGTTTATTCACAGGTTTGGAACCGAAATTTTTGAGAAGTTTGGAAATTTTGTAGCATAAAGGTGAAAAGAAAGGCAGTACAATTAATTGATTAATAGTAGCAGAAGAAATATTAGGCTTATTCTATTTAGAAAGAGCTTTATCAATAATAGAGGGGCTAAAACCACGAGAGATAGCTAAGGAATTTAAGTAATTAATCTCATTAATAAGAGATGAAGAGTCAGAGCAAATTTTGATAGCACGAAACACATGTGTAAAAAGCAGGAAGTTTTTGCTTTTCCTTTGGCTTTCGTGGTTTCCCGCTTTTCCGTTTTTTCTAAGTGGCAACATGCTTGTTGTGTTTATCTTTTTCAGTTAACACTGCTTAATGAGAAGAACTGTTACGACTGATGAAGATCGAAGGAATTTTCGGGAGAAACGGTCGTATCACCTTATAAGTATCATTTTACGCGTGTTTTTACACCAAGTTTTTATTTATTTTATCCTATGACATCAGTTTATAAGATTTACAGCTTGAAAACATCAGAAATTAAAGAAACAAAGTACATTTCCTCCCCCTGTTTTTATGCATTCGAAGTACTATACTAGGCGATTCGAAATTAGTTTTACAAACTTTTAGGAGGGGTAGGATAAACCAAGACGGTTCAGAATCACATAGGAATGCGGGGTCCGAAACGTCGTTCTCATGTACCTCTTAATAATCACTTTAGAAGAAGTGTTGTGGTAATAATACACTTCCATGCCATTGTTTTCCAAAAATTAATCCATCTTTCACTGATTTCACCTGATAAAGACTGTTAATTCAGAATTTTTCTTTCATTGTATTGATGAAACTCTCGTAGGAAAGCCCATTGTTTATAAAACTTGGTTAAGAAATTAGACGCACATTTCAACTCTTCTTCCAAGGTGATTATTATTAGAATGACGTTTCTAACCCCGCATTGCTATGTGATTCTGAACCGTTCATCCAGTACATAAAGTAGAATTTAGCAACTGCATTATTTTAAATATATATATATATATATATATAATATGTATATATATATATAGATGATATAGATATAGGGTATCCCATAACTATTTGTACAAAATTTAATAAGGAAAAAGGATAACACAGCAATGCGATGGGGATCTGTTAATAAACCACCTAGGAACAAGTCTTGAAACAATAGTGAACCCTAGTAGCACAAACAGTTCAAAAAACGATCAAATTACGTTGAAAACACGTTTTTTGACGTTAAAAAACGTGTTTTAAACGTCTTTTGGACTAATTGTGCTACTAGGGAACTTTCCAACCATTGTTCGTCACAAAAATGTTTTAGACTAATTAAAGAAGAACGCCCCTGGAAACTAATATAAAAGAATCAAGTAAAAATATATTATCTGGAGTTGAAAAATCTCTATTTTTGTTTCCGAAAGATCCATATATTAATATCGACGAATCCTTTAAAAAACGATAAATTTCCCAAAAGTAGCATTCTATGCTTTTGCTTGGATTTCCGAGCTGTACCACAACCATGTCAGTTCAATTCCATAAAAATTGCTCAGCGACCCTCTCGATCTACTCCTGAGATCAGGCACGAAGTGGCATTCTCATCGGCTGACAACTTTCCCCCCAAGTCCAAAAAACCTCGAACACCGAAAGGAACAATAAAATTCATCCATACAGCACTCGACTTTTAAAAAATAAGTTGCTTTTAGCTCTGGTCCTCCAAAATAACGAACGGCCGTCCGCTAAATCACGGAAAATTTATTTGCCTTAGAGTCGCTGGCTCCTAGGCTAAAACATCGCACTCGACGTCTCTTTGCTTGTATGTAAACACCGCCTCGTGTTTCCGCAAAACGTTTTCTGTCACATCAGCAGACGTTAGCAGCGGGGACGTGGTTAGAAGGCGTGAGGGATATATCCGCTTTTGTGATGGGAAATAATGCTCTTTCCCGAAAATTCTGGTCGATTTTCAAGAGGAAAACTGCGAAAGGCTTAAAATAGCTCTGGAACTACGGTTTCCCTTGCCGTTCATTTGGGTTGTGGAAATAAATATTTTGAGACTTTTAAGAGGGAGTCATCATTCTCACGTAAGTGAAAACAAGAAAGTCGAATCTTGGAAAACGGATGCATTATGAAACACTCACCTGCACATGCCCTGTTTTATGTGCATGTTGCTGGAATTTCGGGTGGCCATACCCATGAATAGGGAGGGCCATTGCTCCTCCCTAGCTTCCAGAAAAACATAATTAACATAATTACTTACGTACTGGTATAACATAGTGATTCTCCACATTAAAGTATAGTATTGTTACGAATTTTCGGGGCAACCCGCTGTTCTGGGGTTTTAAATAGTTTAAAAATCGTGTTCTAAGCGTCAAATAGTTAAAATCTGCATTTTGTTTCATCAAAATCGGTTAACCAGAGCCGGAGAAATGGAGTTTATGGTTTCCCCATTGATTTACATAGCGTCTTCTAGAAATCTCGAGAAATATGGATCGTAGGCCTTCAGTAACCTCATTTTTGGAGAGTTATATTACTTATTTTTGGCACCAAATTTGGCGATAATTCGCCAAAATTGGCGAAATTTTGGACATTTGGCACGATTTTTTCCAGCGTTAACATTACACTACATCCTATTGATTGAGCTTCATTCCTATAACGTAATCAATATTCGCGCTTTAACGGGAACATTCGGGAAATTTCAAATAGCTTATGCGTCATCTATAAATACCCACGCGTTCCCCGGTCAAGTCAGTCTTGCTTCTGCTTGTTCAGAGAGCAGATGTCCGTGAAAGCTTAAGTCTTTGTAGTGACGCTATAGAAGCGGTATTTACTCTTGTTTTAAAGTGTTGTGTGTACATTTTTCATTGCTGAGACTTGAGGGACTGTTAATGAATTCCCTCGTAAGTTTCCACTGAATTTTGCCTCTGGAAGTGTTTTTATTTTGTGTGAAAGATGTATAAGAAAATGCTGATGCAAATTTCATTGTCAAAAGAGTGAATTTTCGGAAACCGAGTAGATGCGGTCATTTATCAAATGGCTTATTTCAAGTGTAACTGTTACTACTAACTAAAACTAAGTATCAGGTAAATCGAACTTACCTGCTAAGAAGGTCTCGGGTGCGTAACTCTGCTGGGTAATCACTTTGTCTTCCTAAAAATGCGGCGAAAACCAACAAATTTCACAAGCGACTAAATTACGACTAAGCTAAAGGGTTCTAAATTATATATTCTTGATTAATATTACATTATCTATTTCTACAATTATTTACAAAGTTATATTCGCACAGAATCTATGAACATAAACATATCTCAACAAAGCTAAACTAACTCTCTCCTTCCATCGAGAGGAACTAATAAAAAAAAAAGTGTTCTCTGAAAAACGTATGAAAAGTTCGCTTTTTGGCCCAGTGCCAATATAGATAAGAGTCTCCTGAGGTGGGGCCCTGAAGGGGGTGTCAGATCCAACATCCTCCCACCTTGACGTCCGGCACTTGAGGAGGACGTCAATTTCCTTCTCGAAACCTCTCAGGGGGCTGAATCACTCGGCCTCTTCTTGTCACCACTGGAGGACGGCAAGCTAGGTCCGGGGATTCCCTCTGGCTGCAGTCTGGTACCGGAGCTTCCATCTCCTGGTCTTCGAGACGGGCGACTTCAGGGTCGTCGGAGATCTCTGGGCGGCTGACTGAAGGACTGCTCCTGTTTAGAATAGGACTATCTGGAAATAGAAAACTGTTAGTACAATTATCGTGAATTTCCAACGGGAACAGTCTGGCTACTGGACGAAGAAAAATTCCCTTTTCGGTTTTTATCTTTGCCACACGAACAATATTATCCTTTCCGGGCAAAATTTCTGTTATTCTAGCTAAAGGCCAATGTATGCGTCGTTTATTGATGTCTTCAACCAGAACAATATCACCAACACCTAATTGCTTGTACTTATTTTCTTTTAAAGCTTGCTGTCTAAGCTGTCCTAAATACTCATTGCGGAATCGATTTCTCAGATCAGATCTAATTCTTTGGCGGTATCTAACTCTTCGATTCAGATCTTTTGAATCTAGTGTGTCAATATCTGGGATTCCTGAGGAAGGCAGTTCTTGCAAAAACATCATAGGTGACAAAGGGGAAGGGTCTCTATTATCTTCCGATATGTAAGTTATAGGACGAGAGTTGATCACTTGTTCACAGTCACATAAGATGGTGTTCATCTCTTCGTAGCTCAAAGATGCTCGACCCAAAACTCTTCTAAGAATTTCTTTAATCATCCTCACAAGTCTCTCCCACCAACCACCCCACCACGCAGCAGTGGGTGGATTGAATTTCCATCGTATTCTGTGGGTAGAGGCTATTTCACTCACTGCATTCCAATCTACTTCAGTAAGAGCTCGGTTGGTTCCTACGAAGTTTGTCCCGTTATCGGAATATACTACATAAGGTCTTCCACGGCGTGCGATGAATCGGCGGAAGGATTGAATAAAAGTCTCGGTGGATAGCGAACTAACTAATTCGAGGTGAATAGCGCGGTATATGGCGCACGTAAACAAAACTATCCAGGATTTAGAACCATCAGAGAGATGTAGAGGACCGGCCAAATCTACTCCAATCACTTCGAAAACTTTTCCTTCTCTAACTCTGTCTTCAGGTGGAATGCCCGGTTCAACTTCTATTCTAGAGACATCAAATCTTTTACATCTCACGCACTTTCTTATAACATTTCGGATAGTTTTTCTTGACTTCAATATCCACGTGTTTTCTCGGAGATGCGCCATTAATACGCCGACTCCCGCATGCTTCAACTCTAAATGCTTCTCGTAAATCATTCTCTCCACAACGGTATGGTTAGATGGCAAAATGACTGGGTAAAGAAAGTTCTCTACATCTTCCCGATTAATAATACTTGTTTTGGCTCTAAGAAGCCCATCCTGATCTTCAATTGGTCTTAAAGCACGAATCATAGGGTCTTTAGTTCCTGTGAACGCTTCCTTCTGAATTATCCGATAAAGTATTTTTTCAGATCTTTCAAACTCATCTACTGTAATCTCAGGTGCCATATTTTTTTCAGGCTTCTTCAAATTATGGTAAAATCTGAAAATCCAGGCTATCATTCTTACTATTTTTCTAAAGGACGAAAAATATCGGTAATACCAATCTGATTTGTCTTCTTGGTCCAATAGAGTTAAGATCGTTTTTCTTTTCTCTTTGTTCAACAGTTCTTCATCGGGTTGTTCTTCAGTTTGGGGCCATTCGTCTTCTGATAAGTACAGCCAAGGTGGGCCCTCCCACCATCTAGATTTCTCCAGTTGTTCAAAAGAACACCCTCTAGATGGGAGGTCCGCTGGATTCAATCTTCCTGGAACATGTCTCCAGTCAGATATTTCAGTAATGGCTCTGATCTCTTGCACTCTATTGTGCACAAACGTTCCCCAAGCTTGATCTCTTCTTATCCAACCTAACGCTGTCGTCGAATCACTCCAAAATATGGTAGTACAATTTTCCAAGTTCAAATCTGATCGTATGGTCTTAGAAAGTCTGGCTCCAATTAAGCACGAGAGCAGCTCCAGGCGAGTTATGGTCATTTCTTTGATGGGAGCTACCCTACTTCTTGCATTGACTAACTGAACTTTAATTTCTCCTTTTGTCTTCGCTCTAATGTAGGCACAAGTCGCGTATGCGCGCTTACTAGCATCTGAAAATATATGGAGTGATAGAGAATCTTCATTGTCGCAATCGATGTTTAGACATCGGGGTACTTCTATTTGATGAAGCAAATGTAATTGATTCAACCAAGCATTGAACTGCTTATTTAGATCTATGGGGAGCTCTTCATCCCACTTAACTTTCTGAATCCATGTCTCTTGCAAAATCATCTTAGGGATTAATGTCACGGGGGCCGTGAAACCTATAGGATCGAAAATTTTCTGAGTCACTGATAGGATCTTTCTCTTGGTATAGGGTTCCCTTATCTTAAAGGTTTCTTCTACCTTACAACTTAAACTGTCCTTTTCTAAATTCCACATTAAACCTAATACAGATACTGTTTCTGTTTGACTTTCTGCCTCTTCGACTATTACAATAGGCAAATTTGATCGCCAACATCTTAAATTGAAGTGGGCAGACGCTAAAATCGCTTTTGATGCTGCGATGAATTTTTCTACTTCTTCAACACTGTCTAAGCTAACCAATAAATTATCAATATAAAATGTTTCCTTTAAAATTTGAGCAGTCTTTACAAAATTTTCTGAAACTGTATCTAACAAATGATTGAGCGTTGCCGCTAACAGGAAAGGACTAGATGTTAGTCCAAAAACTACTCTATTATGTCGGTAAATTTTCAACTTCTTCTCGGCGTCAAACCACAAAAATCTCAGAAAATCGCGATCTTCCTCTCTTATTTTAATCTGACAAAAAGCCTTTTCTATGTCGGAGGATATTCCAATGCGATACTTTCGAAAGCGATTTAATATGCTGGGGATAATCTCGACTAAATTTGGACCCTTGGTCAAACAATCATTAAGTGAAGGGGAATTTTTAGTATGCGCTGAGGCATTAAAAACAGGTCGGATTTTCGTTGTTTCACTTGATTCTTTAATTACAGGGCGATGCGGTAAAAAATGTACGCCGTGCTCTCTTTCTTCGGTAACTACTTCAATAATGTTGTTAGCTTCCCAATAATCAAATATGTCCTCGTAGTCTTGTCGTTTGTTAATATTGATTAAGTTCAGCTTCGGTTCGGTATAGTGACTTTTCTGCCATGACCCTATTACTCAACAAAATGGAGTTATCAACGGTCCATGGTAGGGACACTACATATCTTCCGCTACTATCTCTCTTTACGGTATCTAAAAAATGTTTTTGAGTCTCTTCTTCTAACATATCCTTGGTTTTGTTTTCTTCACTGGAGATCCCTAGGGTGTCTAAGCGCCATAGGTCTGACAATTTTGCATCTGAAACGTGCAATGACAAGGAAAGGACGGATAACGAATGCTCTAAACTTGTATTTTCACCTTTCGTTCTTCCCATCAAAGTAAAACCCAACTTAGTTTCAAAGGCTGCTATTCCAGTTCCTGGAAGATTTACAATATTTTTTGTGAACATGTGTGAAGTAGTATCGGCTCCCAATAATAGATGAATTTCTTCGGGACATTCCTCATACAAGCAGCGGTCTTCGTTTTGAGAAACGTCGCTTATAGTTATGCCTTTCTTTTCGAGGACTTCCAAGATTTTCTTATCTTTTAGCCTTGGGACCGCGCTACATATCTTTTGTTGGTCTAACGCTTCAATTTCACAATCATACTTTCCGTCTAAGCTGCTCAGATTGAGTCGATAACGATTGTGAGTTTCTAAAATTTCAACACCACCGAAAAGTCCATGCCTAACCTTTTCAGTTTTGAACGGTTTTAATTTTAACCTCTTCGCTGCATATTTACTAACATAAGTATTCTGACTTCCTGTATCAATGAGTACTCTCAAATGACCCATCACACCATTGCCTGATACTCCAACAATTAAAGTCTGTAAATAAACTTCTGAACCACTGGAATAATTCGAAAGAGTTAATGGTTTTTCCGATGGTTTATCACGTGTGGTCATCTCTACTTTAGCCTGGGCATTTTTAGTCTGGTTACACATAATATCAAAATGGCGATAACCACACCGTGAACATTCAACTTTTACGTCACAGTCTTTGCTGTAATGATTTCTCTTTTGTAAGCACCGGAAACAAATGCCTTTTTTCCGCAAGATTTTAATTTTTTCATCGTTGTTTAAATTTTGGGCCGATTTACAAAATTGACTGCTGTGCGATTCTTTATCGCAAAAACAACAGGTCTGCCTTTTCTCACACAAATCAGTAGCAACAAGATCCGAAGCTGAAAAGGACTTTTCTTGCTTATACGCTCTTTTATCATATCTGTTTATTTTAGATGGTGCAGACACGTCATTATGTCTAAATGGAGAGTCCGTGGCATTCTTAATTATGTCGGCTCGTTCTCGGGACTGAAGTGACTCAGCTATGAACTCTAATAATTTTTCGACATCAGAATACGCGTCTTCATTTGTTTTTTTGTCGATCTCTAACAGCAGGTCTTTGGGGAGAGCTTTTAGTATAGTTGTACACAAAACGCTCGAAAGCTTATCTAGTGATTGACCGAGATTTTCTAAACTTCTTAATTCAATAGAAATTTTATCATAAAATTTCCTGAAAGCATGCACATCATTTGAATTCCGTAAGGGTTTAATATCAAGAATGTTGCTCATGTGTGTATGTATAAGTAAGTCGGTTCTAGCAAATCTGTCCTTCAATAATTTTATTGCAGTATCGTACATGGAGGCGGATATGGGTAAACCTTCTACAGTTCTTAGAGCACTTCCGCTCAAACAGGACTTTAAATAATTGAATTTGTCAACTTTGTCTAACGATTCGTTTGTATGAATCGCTGACTCAAAACTGTTCCAGAAGTTTAACCATTGGCCCAAATCCCCATGAAATTTTACTAAAGAAAGTTTTGGCAGCTTCACGTGAACGTTATTTAGACATTTTGATTCGTTAGTCGCCGTACTATCAAAAGTTTCTGCTGTAGAATTTCGTTCTGAGCCGTTTCCTACCGATGGAGCTAACTTTTGTTTTATTTCTTTAATTTTCTTGGTGGCGCGAAACTTTCCACGAACCACCTTTTCGCGGTACTCTTCCGCCTTTAGGTACTCCGTTTCGAACTCTTCTGCCTTAAAAAATTTTTCTAAAGCTCTATCGATACTAACGAGCGCATCAAAAGTCTGTGTTAGCATTTCTACACCTTCTTCTAATTCGTTAGTATCATTAGTATCCGTTTGCTTTATCGCTTCTTGCAATTCATTTAAAGATCTGGTAACAGCTGACCTAAGAACAGTGCGCTTCTTTTTGAGCGTTGTTTCGTCTTCAGCCATGATATGTCTTATGCCTATATTACTGTTACTAAAATGCACCTCTTTTGTTTTCTAATATCTTTTAAAAGAAATCACCCTACAGAACACGCAATACCGGCAAGGGATGCCATAAAAATGTTACTACTAACTAAAACTAAGTATCAGGTAAATCGAACTTACCTGCTAAGAAGGTCTCGGGTGCGTAACTCTGCTGGGTAATCACTTTGTCTTCCTAAAAATGCGTCGAAAACCAACAAATTTCACAAGCGACTAAATTACGACTAAGCTAAAGGGTTCTAAATTATATATTCTTGATTAATATTACATTATCTATTTTTACAAAGTTATATACACGCACAGGATATATGAACATAAACATATCTCAACAAAGCTAAACTAACTCTCTCCTTCCATCGAGAGGAACTAATAAAAAAAAAAGTGTTCTCTGAAAAACGTATGAAAAGTTCGCTTTTTGGCCCAGTGCCAATATAGATAAGAGTCTCCTGAGGTGGGGCCCTGAAGGGGGTGTCAGATCCAACAGTAACCTTCATAAGTGCCAACGTTAGGGGGGGGGGGATATTCCTGTAGTACCGGAAAACTAAGGTCCTTTTTTCCACAAAAATAATTTTAAATATTTACCTTATACTTTTTAAGTTTTAAATTATAACCCCCGAGAAAATTTATATCTCGTCAAAAATTTTTCGTGAAAAATAATTTTATTCTTTCCTCACCGAGTTAATGAAAGGGTTGGAAATTATTGCTCAGTTAAAATAAAAGATCTATATTTTCTAGATTAAAAATACTTGTATAATTTTACGAATATGTAAAATTTAAAATTCTTCTTCTTCCTTTGTTCTACAACATACTGCAGGCTAAGGTCGTGTAAAATTTAAAATACTAAAATGCATATAAATTATAATTGTCCGATTTTTTGAATGGAAATCAGGCATTGAACATTGTATTTTTATACAAGAAAATCGTGATTTCTCAGAAAATGAGTTAAAAAGAATCAAATGCAGGAAAACCATTTTTTTAATTGCACCATGATTATAAATGTTCTATTTCGAATATTTTAACACACTTTAAATCTTGTCATTATTAAAATTGAAAAGGTCAAGGGTTAGACTGAAAGGTATAATGTAATGCATGATATTTTTATTGCAAAATGGTAAAAGTTTCCTATGAAATATTTAAACTTTCTGAGAATCTTGGAAATGGGCAAATTATGTAAAGTTGTTTCCGTGGCAATTTCCGAGCTGCTTTAAAATTATAAATAATAATAATAATAATAATAATAATAATAAAATTTTGATAGGAAGATTTGTAATTGTCACTAGAAAATAAGCCCCTAAAGTACTTCTAAAGTCAACTTTAGTACTTTAGTAGTACTTTAATATCAGAACATATTTTATGAATCCTGAGTGCTATAAAGATTTTAAATTATAGATGCATTGCATTGAAAACTGGAATGAAGGGGATGGGGTTTTACGTCGCAGCCACTTGGAGGGTTAAAAATACTAATAATTCACTCCATGTAGAAGTACCTACAGTGTTTACTCGCATAATAGTCGCACAATGTTTGCCAATTTTTGATGATCAAAGTCTAGATGGGACTATTATGCGGGGAAAAATCTACTTCATAATATTGTAACTCTAAAGCAATCTTTTCTGCTTCAAAACGGGGCTGCGACTAATGCGAAAGCGACTATTACGAGAGTAAACACGGTATTAAGCAACATGTCATGAAGCCTGTCACACAGACACAATCAAACAAAAAAAATACTTTGAGGAATAAATTTGGAATTTCTGTAAAAAAAAAAATGCTCCATATAAAATACTAAAAAAATTGAATTTTGTGAAATTTTAAACCCAAAACTAAAGCAAAAATTTTGTGGCAGCAAGAATATAATAATCTGAAAATCCCTAATCTAAGGGTGAGTATTTATTTCCCCAGATGTTATTCAGCATATTTCTGTCTTGCGTTGTTTATCAGTACGCAGTGTGTGCGTCGATATATATTCTAAAATAATTTATAACTTCGTATTGTGAAAAATTCTACATACGTGACGGCAGACAAATGCATTGCGCAGGTGACTTCCTCTAAAATAACTCTCAACACAAAAGGAGGGAAAAAGAAGCATGGGAAGGAAGATGTAAGCTCGAATCGAAATTCTGGACGAGGAATATAAAAGTGTTACTTTTTTTCTTCAGGATGGAGACAAAAGAATTTTAGTATTGTAAGTGAAATCGTGCTTTGCCCGACATTGAATATGTAAGGACGAAACAATAATAGTTGTTCTATGTTAGTCAGAAGCCTCCAGTTTAGACTAAAAATTGTGTAATACAGTAAAGCATTGTTAATTGGATCCAATTTGTAGATTATCCGTATTTATCATAAAATTATGGCTGGGGAAAGAGGAAATTTATATGTTTTTAGGGTTAAAGCATATATTAATCACTTCGTTTGAGTTCAAATTTAAAGAAAGAAAGAGGAAGAGGAAATCAATACACACACATAAACATGTTTGAACATTATATATGTATATGTGTATATTTATCTATGTGAAGTGTCAGATATTCCAGTAAAGTTCCAGAGTTAAGGCAGGTAAAACGGTTTATTGAACATTATCTTTAAGTTACAATATCGAGTGAGAAAAGGGGATGGGAGACGGGTACAAAAATCCGCGTGGATTAATTAAGCAGTTCCAGTGGCAGAAGTCTCTCGATTTCCGAGGTGCGGGCGTATTTACGCTCACTATACCACGTGGGTTCCTAAGACATAACTCCGTCTCTCTCTTATCTCTAATCGAATTACATACATTTATTAACATGACCTGCATCCGGGGTTACAAAGCGTGGGAACACGTGTACACTGAAAAGAACCCAGAATCGACGACCTGGTGTCTGGCGATTAACTTAAGAAATAAAACATAGCTCCAGAGCGCGCGTGGCAAGTATGACAGGAACCCGCTTGTGCAATACCCAAACTAGTAAAACCCAACCTACATTTTTATCATTACATATATATATATATATATATATATATATATATATATATATATATATATATTTACTTATTTAAATTTTAATAATATTTATTGTATTTCAAATGTTATATGAGAATCAATAATGTATTTGATCGTCTTTTTTTTACTTGACTTGAGAGAGAGAGTTTTCTGAGATGTATGGCTCTTTGGCCTTTACCTCAGTTTTCCTTAATTGCAAGTTCATTTTCATTTCAAAGTACCAATTTTTACAGCTCAATATTTGGACTAACAAACAACCAGGGTCTTGAGTGGGTACCGATCTCCAGACAGTACGCTTAGGCGATTACCTTGGAAGAAGAAAGGCCCTTAATCTCCAGAGCTATGGCTTTCCACCTCCCCCTTCATCGGCATATTAGTGAAAAATGAATGGCTGTATTCATCATTAGCTTTAACCAGCGGTTCAATAAACAATTCTGTAACCACCGGTTGGAAAACTCCACTAGTCAGTCCAAGATTCATATTCACCGTAGATCGGAGAGAAGAGGCCTTCTAGTGATTCAATATAGGTTGAAGCAGCATCAATCACGATGATCCCGACTGCAATCGAAACGTGAAATGAGACTCTAGTGAAATGCCCATAAAACAGTGCAAAGTTCGCATCACGTACGTGGAAGATGTTTATTTGATTACACTGACCCCACTCTCTCTCTTTTACTCCACGGATATCTCTCTTGTTATATGGAATGGTAGAAAGAAAGAAACATCCTGTTTAAAACAAACAAAAATGGAGGGAAAGGGCCTAGTTTTTAAGGAATAATCAAACTGCGCATGCTCGATGAACTTGAACCTATCTGTGAAGCAAGAATAACGCCCATATTCACCGTCTACCTCGACCGCTGATATTCAGCAAATTCCCTGTCGAACCGGGGCCATCGTGATTCTACCGGGCCTGCTTGTGCACTCCGATGAGTCATTCAAAGAGGCCTACGGATGCTCACTTATAGGTTCCAGCACTTAGATACGTCATCTAACGGTCGAATCTAACCAATGAGAAAGTGAGCGTAGGCCTCTTTCGGAGTCCACAAGCAGGCCCGGTAGAATCAGGATGGCCCCTGTCGAACGCTCAAATGTTATTTACCAAATTCAGGGTTGGAGCTAACCGATCATAATAACAAAGTTCAAGTCGAAAAACTCAACCTTGCTGCAAAGCTAAATGCAAAGGACTGAGACTTCTCAGTTAGACTTTTTCTTGAAAAATAAGCTTCCTCTCATCCATCCCTTCCAAGAACTGATTCTCACCTTCTTCTCAGACAAACGCTTATATTCATCGTTTACTTCGACCCCCGTTTACAGCAAACTCTCGGTTGAATGCTCAAATGGTATTCATCTTAGTAGTAAACGGTCATCGGTCCCTGAAATGCCGATGATGAATTTGGGAGGAAGAGCAGCTAAAGCCGTGTGAGGTTCTTCATCGCACTGGAGGAACTTATCTCGGCTCTTCTTCCTGCATGTCCAGCTGGGAGTACTGGGAATAGATCACCAAAATCGGGGGATGATTCTGTGTGGAGCCGAGCAAATTGAGTTGTGGAATCTATGCCTTTTGTTGAAAAGGTAAAATCTCGGAAAATTCCGGAGAACCGTAGCATTGTTTATTGGCTTGTTTATTTCTTTTAATGTTTCAAATGATTCATATTTTCCTACGCATGCACTTACATATTTTAATGTTACTATATTATAAGCGTACCGTGACGGAAAATTTTGGGGGCATATCAGGTATGTTTCGTATTGTAATGAACATTGCCTTAAATTTTTTTTGGGGAAAAGTGAACTTTAAAGGAATATTAGTAGGATTTAAATATGCAATTATTTTCAAAGTTTCTATTCAGTGTTCATGGAAACTGAATTTTTGGATGCATCCACTGACAGCTATCAGACGAGTACACAGCTAAAATCCATGTATTTAGCCTTTTTAGAATGATTACAGTGATTCTCACAAATCGGTCTGAAATCTCATGACATCTGACATAAGAACAGTAAAAAATCTCATAAAAAAGTAGCTGCTAACTCGCCAAAATTAAGGCAAAATAATTTTTGACACTCATAAAGACGCTAATACGACGTTTGCCCGTTAGCTTTTATGTTAAAGAAAAGAGTGAAATGATCTTGTGTACAGTCAGTAACGATGAGACGATGACTATTAGAGACACTGATCATAGACCGAATAAAGCTTGATTAAGGATTTCTACTAGGGCACCGATTGCCTGGCTGGAGCTAACCTAGCATAATTTCAAAGTTCAAGTCCAGGAACTCAACCTTGCTACAGAGCTAAGTTCAAAATAACCGAGCATACTCTGTTACAACTCACCCCCTCGAAAATTAGCTTCCTCACATCCATCCCTTCCAAGTACTGGCTCTCTTTTTCTTGACAGACAAAGAGGTATGGGAGGCAGAGCGATTGTAGGATCACTTGAAGAGGCGCTAAATAAACAACTTCCACTTCATGCGAACACGCCATGCTTTATGGACACTTGATCACTGAACCTGTTTGAATTCCGTTGAATGGCCCCGTTTCTACCTATAGGCTGAGTTACCACATGTCATATTCAGTAACTTTTTTCCCAGGCTAAAGGTAAATATGAATCCTAGACTGACTGGCTAGTCGAATTTTCTAACCATAGTTTCTAAACTGACGGTTGAACCAGCAGTTGAAATTAATGGTGAATACGGAGGGGGAAAGATAATGCGAAAGGGGAAAGCAGAGCGAAAGATTATGGGATCACTTGGGGCCCGTTCGATAATTCACCGGTTGGTTATGCACCGGTGCTACTGGTTGCGTTCATCAACCGGTCACGGTCGTCAACCGGTTTCGGACATCCTCACCATATCCTATGCGAAGCCGAGAAAACACAAATAAACATAGGCAACACTTCTCTAATAACCGGAACAACCTACCTCACAAGCATTGTTATTCTGTTGTCGGTCTGGTCACGTTGAGCAGACAACCGCTACATGACCGAAACGTTCTCGAACGTTGATACTTTTAGAGCTCCGCCCAACGCTCCGCCTTTTCGAACGCTATGGTCATTCGCCTGTGTCATCGGTGCACAACCGGTGAATTATCGAACGCGCTATTGGAAAGGCCCGAAATAATATTCTACTTGATGCGAACTCGCAATGCTTTGTGAACACTTGACAACGAACGTTCGATTTCAGTCCCGTTGATTAGCTCCCGTTGATCCAATCTAGGTCCAGTTACCATAGATTCAGGAAGTTTTTCTCTCCGGATAACGGTGATTATGAATCTAACCAGTCGAGTTTTCTGAGCTGTTGTTCCTGAACTGTCAGTTGAACAGCCAGTTGAAGTTAATGGTGAACATGATGGGCGTGAGTTTCTCGACCTGGAATTGGATATCCTGCAAGGTTAATCAGTCCAGTCATTGCTGAATACCATTGAGCTTTCGACAGATTGATTCGCAGTTAACTGATGGTCCAGATTGACGGTGATTGCAGCCGTAAACGATTTCAAAGAATTTTAATGTATGGTTTTTTAAACAAATAAATTATTTCTGTTAAACCTGCTCCATATAAAGACATCTTTGAACAAATAAAAAGTGTGAAATTGTATAGTTTCATCGAATATCTGCATGTATTTAAGAAACATTGAATAAGACTAAAGGAAACAATTATACATAACTGAACTATCAGTAACTGAGTCTATAGTAAATGAAATTACTAAAATTTCATTAACTAACCAAATTGATATTCATCAAAGTATATAAATCAAATCCCACATTGACAGTTCACTAATTCTGTATATTTGTGTTTAATTGGAGTAACTTCTTAAAAATAACCTTGAAGTTCAGAAATTCGATAACTGATCCTTCTGGAAAATGAAGTTTATCATTATTAGCACTTGGGTGCTTTAGTTTTAATTGAATTTAGCGTTGAATTATTTTTCAAATTTATTAGCTCTAGGATATTATTGATCTCACGGAAGGATTTGTGTATTGGATCACTTTTGAAATTTAACGAAAAGACAAGTACGGCTGACTCATAGATTATGGAGACTTTCCAACAAATTGAATCAAGAAAGAGAAATTGAGCCAAAGTAAGGATTATAACAGACTTTCCAACAAAACGAAGCAAGAAAGACAAATAGGGCCGACACGTGGATTGTAATGCACTTTCCAACATAGTGGGAAAATACATAGAGAGCACAAGAGTGCGTAGTTAATTTGAAGTACCTCATTTGGCTTTTCTTTTTTTTTCCGTTTGCGTAGTGGCCAACCATTAAACGTTCTTTTACTGTGGAGTTTTAATCCAACATAGTGATAGAAGTTCGCTTTGCATGAAATTGAACTGAAGACAGAAATCATTCAGATACGGCTTTTCTACAGCACGAAGTTTTTCTTTCTTTCTCGGTTCCCAACTTTTTCAAAGCATGCTTGGCAGTGCAGCAAATTTTTTGTTCAATGGTATCTCGTTGCATGGATCTTAGCATTACATCAGTTTATTCTAGTAGACTGAAGAACATAAATAAGGTTACAAAGCTGAAGCTTTTTAACTGGAGATATTGGATAATTGATATTTGAACGAAGACTTGCTTAGCCTTCATTCAAATATCAATTATAAAATATCGTCAATTAAAATTGAATTAAAATTATAGGGACGCAAGATTTCCAACCTAAAGGATACTCATTTTATTAAAATTAAAATTTGGATAGAAAAAAAAATAGATTCCTTGTTCAGATTGTAATGTGCATAATGTAAGGCTATGGTCATTTTTCATTCCACAGAGTTAGAAAAAATAAGTTCCCCATTTGAGTGGGCTCATAAATGCGTTCTATTGGTCCAAGTGAGATAAAAATTGAATTGCAGGTAATTTAAATGATACGCTTAACATTCAACTGAATATAAAAATAGTACCAAAATTTACTAATAGATGGCGCTATAACAAAAGGTACTTACTATTATTAAAAGATACTTACATTAAAACGTGAAACTCCACTTGCGTTGTAATGCATGCCTATTATTACTTTTTTAATAAAAGAATATTGAATCTGCACGAGCATTGGTTACTGTTCAGCACATTATGCCTACTTTGTAAGAGAAAGTGCTACTGGTAAATTTTTACTACCATAACGAGAGAAACACCGTTGCAGCTGTATACGAATTCCGTGCTATGAACCAGATACGAACGAGGTCTCATATCTCTAGGTCCGGCACAAGGGAGGTGCGAATGTAGGCGATCGCCTAAGGCCCCACGCTTAAAGAGGACCCGCTCCTGAACCATTTTTTTGCTATCACATTAGGCCGAGCTTGGTAGATGGTTGCGATATATCCCGAAAAAAGCCGAGAAATAAAACTAATATGTACTAGCAGTGCTAGTAGTAACTTAAAGACATGGCAGAAAAGGTGCCCCGCTCATAAGACATGATAGAAAAGGGGACCCGTTCTTGCGTTTCGCCTGGGGCCCCGCACACCCTTCGGGCCGGCGCTGATGTCTCCATGTGCCCTACGAAAGATAGTACAGAATTTGAGAGAAAATCGCGTATTTAAGCTTCAAAAATGTGGCTACCGCGGTTGCTGAAGCCAATACTGTTTGCCGCATGGTAGTATGAGTGTGCCAGTTGCTTCCCAAGAAGCAATTTTAAGGTTTTTATGTGTATTGCAGCGCTATATTTCAACGAGTTTTTGAACTAGTTATTATTGTTATTATTATTATTATTATTAGTTATAAAATATCAAGCGCATCATTTAATTTATTTGTAGCTTAAATTTTATCTCATTTAGACAAATAGAACATATTATTCTAGAGTCGCCTGAAGAAACTTATTTCTAGCTAGCCTTGTATAATTAGGTTGGTGCATAATTATCAGGCGCTTGTAAATTTTTATTTAATTTATTAATAAATTAAATTATTTAGCTAAATAAAATAAATAATTCACGTTTTGAAAATTTACATAAGAGAATGCACGTTAATTGGAAAAACAATTAATAAAAAATATGGTAATTTTTTATTAAAATATAACATATTAAATAAACGCTAGATAATTATGCACCAACTTAATGCAATTTTATAAAATTTATCTACGGGTATATTTCTTTTACATGGGCTATAGTTAAAGGAAGTTTAAAAGGAAGTAGAACGTCCCAGAGCTAATACTAAAAAAGCCTGTATCTCATTTTGTATTGTGAATCTTCACGTTTACTCTGTTGGTTGTTTGGTTTCTGAAGTAATTATAATTCTTGCAATTTGTAGTATTTTCGATTGGTGCTATGCCAGGCTTATAATATCATGATTTTATTCTTCTGTTTAGTCGAACAATAGATCTGTTTACTCGCTTTACGCAGGAAATATACGCCTGTTTTCATTACTAGAACTTTTGGATCTTTCGTTGGTTCAACTTCTTTTCATTAACATTTTACAAACGCGCATAAAGAAACAATTTAAAGTATGTTTAAAAGAGCTGCATGAACACTTCAAGAAAATTTAAAAATGGAACAATGACGGCGAAAAAAAAAGAATAGAAATTTAGGAAATAAAAAGAGAAAACTTCTCAAACAATACAGTGTTATTTATACAAATGGAAAATAATTTGTCCATATTTAGAAAGCGATGCTGCGTCTTCTTAAAGAATCTTTTTAATATCAGAAGGAGAAATTCACGATAAACTAATGTGATTACCCATTAGTGCGTGTACAATTTATCACGTAAAATTATCTCGTGAAAATGAGTTATCGTAAGTGCGTTAAAAATTGCAGAATGAAATAAGTTTAAATTTATAAGCTCAGAACCGAATTTTTAAAAGAAAGCAGTTAATGCAGTTTCATGGAATTAAGAACATCACTTTGAATGTATAGAATAGATTAAAAATTAATGTAATTTTAAACGAGAAAAACAAAATTAGGATAGATTAATCATCAAGTTATGTTTAAATTGCTCTTTTTATTTTTAATTTTTTTCGAGACATATATTACTGGTGCGAACAATTTTTAAATCACGTATTCAGCATTTCACTACTTTGTAATTTCATTTTTCAGATAGTAATCAACACTTTTATTTTTATGATCAATTATCATGTTTTATCTTGAAATAAAGATTGTCAGAAATAGCGATATTTAAAAAGAATGTAATATGCATCTGGAAAGAGATATGCTGCAACAAAATAATTTTTATAACTAAAACTGTTTCGATGTTAAATTTTTCTTTAGGTACTTGATAAAATTAAAAGGAGAAATAAAATAAATTTTCATAAAAATTGAGTGTTTCAGTGTCATTTTCATCTTTATAATTCCATTTCAGTTTCATTCAAATTATGAATAGTATTGCATTTTTACGATAATTTACTGGATTTTATTAAACATACACGACTATTGTTGCTAATTCTTGCTCAAAAGTATTTCTTACCTCGATTTACCTGTCTATCTATTAGTTTAACCTTTACTGCTGTCAATAGCCATATATTGCTAGTAAATTTATTTATGGCATTACAATGCAACTAATAATCTGTGCTACTGAAAATGTTGAGCACCTGATAATAGTTTTGTTTTTCACAAAGAGATGAGAAATTATTTTAATGCATTCCCAGCAAACACACTACTGCCCGCAAAATGACGACCGGGTAGCCGTCGTGCTGGCAAAGTGCCGTATACCGGGAGCAAAGTAGATTGCCGGTCGTCTGGAAGTCACTGGAGTACCAGTGTCTGAAAAGGGCATATGCGCCAGTACATAACTAGTAACGGCGAACTGCCATGTGTCTATGGCATGGCGTGGTACTGCTTAAAATGTACCGGGCCAGCACTATTTGGCAGTAATGGGCCTGTATATATTTCGTAGTGTCGGCATAAAATTTCGTTATTTTAATTAAATAATATTGTTTCACATTCATACGGTGTAGAAGAGTTAGGGGATATAAGTTCCGGGCACCCAAAGGCAGGGTCACTGCTAAGAATTATTATTTTATTATTTTTTTATTTTTTTTTATACAAGAGGGGGGGGGGTGTATGGGAAAAGCTCATATTGTGCCTTCAACTATTTTAGTACTAAAAAGTAAAATAATACAAACGAGTTCAGTATGCTATAAAAATGTTTACTACACCGACAGTGAAACCCCCACTCTGTATATAGCAGTATATAACACCCACTATGTACAAAATTATGAATTTTAATCTTAAAATTTTTATAATTTATATTAATTTTTTACAATTTTGCTAAACTTTTCCTGAAAAACATATTTGGAGACTTTTTTCTACGTTAAGCCCCTTTTAAAATCTACTGAATAGGGGTGCAGAAATATTTTAGAGCGTATTACACGAAGACCAGTCAGGGTTTAATTTCATGAGAGCTCAGCTCCTGTACTCTTTTTTTCCTGAGAATTTTAGATTAAATTAAAATTTTTAACAGCCTACATAATTGCTTCTTTTGTTATTTTTTATTATATTAAATATGGCAGTGATAAAACAAAAGATTACTTAATTTTTAATATAAATTCGTAATTAATGCTTAAATTTACAATAAAACAAATTAGAGCTCCTGCAGTTATTCTGCAATTATTGAGCAATAATGAACCAGTATTTTCATGTAATAGTCAAAAATAGAAATGACGGAATGGGGTTCATTTAGGTATTCTATTTTCTTTATGCGGTTTCGATTGCTCTCAAATCAAATGTTTTATTTCCGCACCCTTTTACGGGGCCTCAAGTATGAAACTATAGAAAGCACGACTTTATGTCTACGGAGGAATGTTAGGTCAACTTACTTCTCACGGCTGGGAGATAAGGCACCAAGAATCGAACAGTTATCGCGGATTTGGCTATATTAATTCAGATTATTTATACGAAGTACAAATGAATTTTTTATGCATTTGAAGAAAGAAAATAAAAACTTGCTTGTCTATTTTAATCTGAGACGTGCAAGATAGCCTATATATATGTGTGTGTGTGTGTGTGTGTGTGTGTGCGTATAATGCACATAAAATATTTCTAAAACGCGAAGTTAATATTAGTGTGTGTGTGGGAGGGGAGGAGGGTCTCCAGCTAGCTACTTTGAAAATTGGCGAGTTTCATTAAAACAGAAGTGGTGCGTTTTCGTGTCCAATAAGTATAGTAACCCTCTTTTCTTTTGATGTGTCATTTCGTTTCGCAAATCTTGAAACGTTGAGCGGGAGGCCAGTTACATCTGCAAATAAGTATGAAGTACGCTTTTTAGGATACAAAGTTTTTCCGGCCGTTGTTATAGAACTTTCGAGAAGGTTTATTGGTGTAGACTAATGAGATTTCTCTGTTAGGAGCAATAATAATTATTTGCTTCGACATTGAAATCTCATTTGTTAAGATACTGCATGTGGATTTTACAGTTTTACAGTTGGATTTTACAGTTTTTAAACAGTCGGGAAAATATTACAGGTAAATTTTTACTTTCACTGTTTTTAATATATATATAAACAATTTTAATGTTGTCCACCGGTGACTTTTGCAACTAATTTTAGATTAGGCGACTTTTTGAACCAAAAAACGTCATTTTCATACTATTTTAAATTTTTGGCTACTTGTATTTTACTCCAGGCGACTTATTTGAAAATCTGGTGTTGGTTTTTGTCAACTCCCTCTTTTTTTTAAAGTTGCGATTGAGCTTTCAGCAAACATTCTAATCTGTTTTTTTTAATCGTTCTATAAAAATAAATGTATTATATGTTCTGTTTTACACACACACACATATATATATATAAATAACGCATGAACTTTTTAAATGTATCATTTTATTCAATCCTTCTTAAATGAAGCTAAATTAAGCATGTTTATTTTTTAACTACATTAAAAAATGTTACTATTTTGGAAACTAAAATTGAGAAAATGGCTACTAAACTGGTGACTTTTTTTAAGACGGTGAGGTTACTAATGATACTTATTTTAGTGTATAAAAGTATTTTCCTCCATAAAATTTGAATCATGTAGTATACAATAGGTATTGATACAGATTTCTTTTCAGAATAGCTAACATTTTAAAAGTAATTTGATCTAAACAAAATGTACAATAAAGCAAAATGTTACCTTAAAGTTATGTGTGTTACTATAGTACAATTTCATTTATTATTACTCCCTGTAAGATTTTGTTTAGTATATACACACATATATATATCAACCATAAAGTATTATAACTTATTTATAAAATCTCTAACTCTGAAATATAAAAATTAAATTGTTTATACATGATTTTATGTTGGTTCTGAAATGTGTTACCGCCTCCCTCATAAAAAAAAATCTTCCGCGACTACAAATTTGTAAGAAAATTTAAGTTTATGAAATCTGCACACAATTCACTAATGATAGGCTCACATAATTTGCAAACGATTAAGCAACGGATTTTGATGCTTTTTATCTTTCATTTATGTTGTTTTTTAACTTTCAAAATGTTAGTCTTAAGGAATGTTTTTTTTTTCTTCTTATTTTTTGCGGGGTGGGGTCGGGGGTTGATGAATAATCCCCCTACTCCGAATCCGCCACTGGCTCGTATTTTAATTATGGCAGCATTACTGTAAATAGGCACTAATCCGATATCGTGCCATTATATTGTAGTCAATGTTAAGATACCAGGCCAGTGGATTTATTTTTAATAATAGCTGCACCCGGCCGTTTCATTTTGGGCATTATAAACTTAATGGGCCAGTGCCTTTATTGTGAGTAACGGCCGGCACATGCAGTATGCCAACAGAGTGCCGTTGCCTTCCCGGGCTTCTGGCAAGGTACTTCTCGGGCGACCACTTTTGGTACAATTCAGTTACTTTTTGCAGTGCCGGGCCGGTGCTGGACGTAAAGGCAGAAAGGCACTGGCAAGGTACTCCGCCAGCAGGTGTGTGTTTACTGGGTTAAAGTGCAAGCTATCGTTTAAAGCATATTTCAGAGACATTTATCGATTTTTAATAAAATAAAAAGGAATATATATTAGTGAAGTCTTTAAAAAGCTATCAAAATAAAGTCGTATATTTAGGTTCTAAGAAAATGCACTAATGTAAATAATATAGTTTATTATTTTATTTAATTTGATCACTCTCATCAAACACGTAATCAGTGCAAAGACGCAGCGGGAGCGGCTGGCTCCCTTGCTATACTCATCGTTGCTTTCCGAGGTAGGTCTTTTAATAGAATACGACTTTGTGGCCCTGCGTTTTGCATTCAAAATATCAGTTGTTGCCCATACAGACACTTAGACTCTGATTATCTCACGTGCCCTGGTCACACATCCAGAAATAGGCAAAAAAAAAAATGAGTTTAGAGTGATATATAGGGGCACAAAAACTTAACCAGCTATATATAGGGGCACGAAATTTGAAAAGTGCTCTAGGCATAAAAGTGTGTTAGTCAGGGCCTGCAGACACTACGAAAATCCTGAAATTGATTAAATTTTGTTGGAAAGTATTAGAAATTGGAAAAGTTCTGGATTTTAATGTGTCATCTACGTCTTTTTTGTGGAATTTTGCATAGAAGTTAACAAAAAAATATTCATCAGCATTTTATTGTCAAATTTAATTCCGGAAGCGGCCGCACCAATTTTTCGGAAACATTTTCCCACACTATTCCTCCCTCCCCCTCCCCGCTTTTCTCCATCTCCACAAACGGTATTTCGACGTCAATAAATTCCAATTTCTTTCTGCTTTTACGAGCAACTGCCTCAGACGTTTACAGTTGCAAATTTACAGCCGAATTAAAAACGGGGTTCAAAAGCTTGCGGTAACCCTTCAGCACCGCCTAGCACCTATATTTCTCATAAAAGTTTTATGTGGGTACTCGGGAATAAAAAAATAAAAAAAATAGTTGCCTTTAATTTATTGGCTTCCGCCCTTTCCATTTGGAAGAATCTTTAAAATTATTGGTAGAGATTTCGTTGCCATTTCAGATGGAAAGAAAAAAAGAATATATATATATATATATATATCAACGGTTAAAAAATTTCGGAACGCAATGCGTTTTAATAAATTCGATTCGATAAAAGCGTTATGGCTGGTGTTTTTCACGCTTCGGTGGAAATAAATATTTATATATACACAACAAAGAGGATTATTTTGTTATTTATTTTAAGTATCGATGTAGCCATCTTGGTTATTTACGACGGCATTTTATGGGCATCGGAATTGTAATTAGCTGCATGTATTGAGTATTTATTGCGCATGGACAATATTTTCGAAACTTTCAGAAGCACAAAATTATCCGAAAGAAAAGTTAGTTTTCTTCGTGTTATGCGATAACTTAGCTAAATTACACTTCTAAAAGTCTCTTCTCACTAGAAAGATTAATGTAAACAAAGTAAAGACACTTACGGATTACTCATACGGAGAAGATTCTAACATTATAATTTGATTTTGATTGGGAATCATTTTACAAAATGCTTCATGTTAAAATCTTCGCAGCAAGTGTACCTACTGGTTTCAACCTAGCGGCTCTTGCATAGGCTAAACATATATTAACTGCAGACTACACTTTAAACTTTTAATATCCCGAAGATTAACAGATTAGTGGTACTGGATTGTTTAGAAGCTAATGGTACGGAGAAATTCATCAAAAGATATTCGTTTTCCTATATAATACAAAGCAATGATTCTCAAACTTTTCGAAATCAGAGTGCTTTTAAAAGAGGCGAGTGTATGAGACTCTGAGTATGAACGGTGGTCTTAGACCACTCTGAATTCACACCCTTTTATTAGAGGACTGATCGACAGCCAAAAGGTCTATAACGATCTTTATATTTAAAAAAAATATGTCCCATTAGTGAGAGCTAGGATCAGTCGAAGATAATTTTACAACAATATGTTAGAAATACCGGAAAGTTATGTCTTATTGGGAAAAAAAAATCATCGAAATAAATATCAACACGTTTTTAATGGCAAAGGAGTAGTATCATTAACAATGAATTCATACATTTTAAATGAAGAATTTCTCAGATGAGATAAACATATTGTTTTACTTTCAAGAAAGATATATCAAAAAAGAGCAGGTTCCCCGCCATTCCTTCTAGTGAAAATGATTTTTAGATATTCATGTGTAACATTTTGTAGCAAGAATTTTTTTTTATGAACATTGCTTTGTAGCTTTGAGATAGAGAGGGATATGCAAATAGAACGTTTTAGGCCGTCTATCCCAATCAGTTACGAATTTCGTAAAAACCTCTCTAATGGAACATCCACGTTACAAACTCCATATACAGACCAAATTTCGTGTTATTGGATACAGTAGTTTCGGCAAAGTGAAATACTGATGTACGAAAACATGATACTACTTTCTCTTTCTTCTAATGTGATGCTTTATAATCATCGTCTATGATTCGCCTATAGACAGTTTTGCAATGAAAAACTGGTTAGGGATTTGAATGTTCGTGTTCGAACTTACACTCAGTGTTAAGTGGATATCGTAAAAAAAAAAAAAAAAAAAAAAAGTTTATGCGTGTAATCTTTACGCGCGGTTGAAATAAAACTTCTTTCACGTTTACGACACATATCTCTCAAATGATTAAACTTGAACTTAAAATAAATATCATATAATAATTTAATTATATTTATTATTCATGTACTTTACAAAGATTATATAAATGCTATATTCACATTATTCATTGGAAATAGGTACTTGAATGTCATCATAATTTTTTATGTATGAAATTATAGGTTTGTGGTAACTATAATGTGAAACATAAATTTTACTCTCTAAATTTGCTAATTTTCTTGAAAATACAGCATCTATCGTTGTACCGAAACGCGTTGTTGATTGAAGTAGAGAAGTATTCATAGTTAGATCCAATTTTTCTTTTAAAAAATCAACTAACGGCTGAGATTCTTGAGAGCGAAAATTAACATTAAATTCTCCAGTAAGAATCACCGGCAATTCATGATAATTACTTAGAATCCAGGAAGAGTCCATGTTGTAGATCCTATATCTAACCATACATTCAGGGCCAGATTGAGAGGTATAGCGTGTTCTTTGGCGGGAGAACCGACTGGCGTGAGTTGAAGTAATAGTCCATTCAGTGGTGTTGCCACAGCAGAACTAATTATTATCCACATTCATGCTATATGAAATTAATTAGAAGTGTCTATTTTCAATATTTTTCGTACTATGCTTATTTCAAATCGGGTCATTATTTGTAAAATACTTGTATAAACATATGTAAACTGCCAGAATTTATTTTTATTTTTCTTTTTAGCTATTGGAGGGACTGCTTAACACCAACTGGAAAAGAAAAAGTTCAGATTGACAAGTTTCAGTTCCGATCCACTCTTCTATTCATGGATTAAATACTGTAAAACATATTAAGCTTTTAAAACATTCCAAATAAGTAATTTCTTTGATTACAAAGTCATGGAAATAACAACGAACCTTTTGAAAACCAACTTCAAAAATATTCTATAGAGACGTTTATGTTCCTGAAACAATTTTGTAATTTCAATTATTTATGCATAAACATTTGTGCGGGCCGAACTTTAAAGAAACCATATTAATGTAAAGGAATATTTATCTATTTCACTGAACAACGATATACGCATTTCATCCTAAAATCTTCAAAGCTTTATCATTTACATCCGTATTCTTCTTGCCTTCAAAACATGTAAACACCTGCATTTCGAGAAGTAGTAAATAGCCCTGAGAAATTTGATAGGTTTTAAAGAAAATGTAATTTAGAATTTTATAGATTCTGTGCCTCCCTGACAGGTATAAAATATTTGCATAGATGAAAGGCATACACTTCAAAATTAGCATTTCAGATATTGAATTCCACTGCGTACTTGATATGGAACACCATTTAATAGTGTATTATAGGATGCTAGAGATGTAATTGCCAGTTATCGGATTTCCAATGTTTGGATGATCGATAGTAATGTACCTTGTTTATAGGAACGCTATTAACTGTCACTAATACCCATGCTCTATATTCAGAATTAGTTCGATATTGCGTTAATTTAGCAACGATACTATACTCCCTTCATTAACAGGTAAAAGAAAATAAAACAGAGATGTGAATAGTTTGATTGGTAAATTTTGATTCTGATAAACGAATTTTGCAATTTAAATTACTGGCTTCAAATCATTTTCAGATGTCGATGCAGATGATTTACATAAATTATTCACCTGAAATTAAAATGAATCACCAGCGTCTTCTTTTAGTTTTCTTATGAATTAAAATATGATTTCCGTATGGGTTTAGACACAGACATTTATCGGCAGCTTTCTACTTACTAAGAATTGCACATACGTTAGGAGGTATTTCGATGCATTGTGGGTGGCTTTTAAGGTGTTCTAAAATCATTCTGTGCTTGGTACTATTGAGTTAACTTTAAACGTTTTTCGTTTCTTATGGGAACTATTTTTTTCAAAACAGGATCATCTAAATTGATTCACGTGCAATTTGAACAATTACTTCTAGGTTACAATACTTATATCTATCGAAGCCAAGAGTACCAACCTGTTTCACGTATTCCTATTAACTTATTTCTGATGAACTTGCTGATTTAAATTTTTCTCGTCTAGTGTTTGTCTGTTTTCGAATGGATCTAAAACCACCTTCTTATATGTTTATATATATATATATATATATATATATATATATATATATATATAATATATAATAGCTTACTTACGTAAAGTGAAATCCCAAGATAATCCAATGATAAAGTGAAAAAAATATAAAAAAATAAATAAGTAGATAGCACATGGTGCCAATTAACGAGCTTATTCCGGATAAGTGTTTAAATATAGCCTTTTAAGGCAATGAAAGAGTGGAAAAATTGAATATAAAGCGCCAAATTAGAACTGGTGTGCTTTTAAGCCTAATCACATGTAATCAGAAATAGTCCGAAAATGGAATTAATATTGAAATGGTGTGCTCTATCATCAGGCGCCACCGCACACACATTTCAATTTAATCGAAAAAAACAATAATAGCTAGGTTTCTGCAAGTTACCTGACCAAAATTAGGGTCCTTTTGTAACTTGGGGGCGCGACCGTAGCTATTAGAAAAAAACAACGAGGAAGTGGACCGACACGAAGATCAAAGCTCAGTAATGGAGGCAGTATTAGTGCATGTTGCCATCAGAGAAGGCTTAATGCAATCAATAGACAAGTAATGCCATGGAGTGTGAATAAAAAATGATATATTAATAATACTTTGGAAGTATGGAAAGGAAAAGAATAAATAAATAAAAAAAGTAATAATTAAATGAATAAATAAAAAGAATAAAAATGGTAATAATTAAATGAATAAATAATAAAATAAATATTACACTAGTATAGCTAGCCTATGTTTTACGTAGTACTAGCTGCAGTAGCTAAGAAGTACTTAGTTGAGGTTGTGGAAATGGAGAAAAACTGTAGCAATAATATTAACAATAATGATATTGATAATAATTATATTCATTTATTATTGCTATTTATGCTAATATAATTGTAAAATATTTATGTAGAACAGTACTCTGTTTGGCTTCATTGGTTACAGACTCACATAAAAAGGAAAAAGTACCAGTAATCAACCATTCTTAAAAATAGATTTTTTTTTTTTTAAATAAAATATATAGATATATATTTTATGTTTTTTTTTTATTTTATTTTTTTTTTTAATATAGAAAGAACCAACAACCAACCCCATCCTCACCAACCAATATTCTGATTAGGACATACAGTTTTTTTGATTACATAGAGGATATAAAATGGAAGTTAGAAATTTACTGGGATAATTATATTTTATAGCAGTTTTAAATAGGTCAGTTAAGTTATTAGCCTTAAAACTATTGGTACATAGAGACTCTATTCTATACTTATGATTAGAGATAATATTTCTAAACACAGAAGTGTGCATACATGAATTGAAATGAGTGAAGGTATTAACCTGAAAATTAAAGTCATTTCTTTTATTATATATATTAAAGGATAGACTCTTATCGTCATTGATTCTAATTTGTAAGTCTAAAAAATTAATTATTCTATTATTATTAGGATTTTTTATTAGTTCTAGGGCTGAATGGTAGGCTATATATATATATATATATATATATATTCTTTTTCTTTTTCCAATGGCAAGTGCATAGCAAAACAGATACACTATAAGAAAAAACCATGCTAAATTACAGCACAGTGTGCTGGTAATCATAACGCCAACACCTGTGCTGTAAATTTCAAGCACTTTGAATTTTCAAGCACTGTGTTGTAAATTTACAACACCGTGTTGTAAATAGTTGGCACGATGGCACGGTGGCACAACAGCACATGTGCTGTAAATTTACAGCACCGTGTTGTAAAATTACAGCACATCATTTTCAAGTACCTATGTAAATTCACAACACTGTGTTGTAAAATTACAACACTTCATTTTTCAAGCATCTATGTGAATTTACAACACTGTGTTGTAAAATTAAAGCACCTCATTTTTCGAGCACTTATGTAAATTTACAACACCATGCTATAAAATTACAGCGCCTGATTTTTCAAGCACTGTTGTGTATTTTTACAGCACTTGAATTTTCAAGCACTGTAACGTGTTTTCACAGTTCTTGAACTTTCAAGTACTTTCATGGAATTGTACTGCTCTTCTGTGTAAGTTTTAGCCTGATGCAATTTTTCTGTACACATGCATTTATAATTACGTTTCGAGCAAAAATTTATACCTGTCCCTCGATTTGCACGGCACTCAATTTACACGTTTTTAAATGAAAACTTTTTTATTTTATTTTATTGTGTGTGTACATCATACACATTTACAATTACTTTTCAAACAAATTTACAGCTATCCCTCTATTTGCTCGGTACTCAATTTACGCGGTTTTCAAAAGAAAACTTTAGTTTTTTTAATATTATTTATGGGATCCTACAATTTACAATTACATTTCAATCAAATTTACAGCTATCTTCTATATTCACTTTACTCAATTTACACGGTTTCGCGTTTACACGGTTTTACATGTTTTTTTTTAAATCCTACACATTTACAAGTAATTTTCAAACAAATTTACACATATCCCTCGATTTGCACGGTACTCAATTTACACTGCTTTTAAATGAAAACTTATTTTACAGGTTTTTTAAATTTTATTTATTGGATTCTACAATTTACAATTACATATCAAAGAAATTTACAGAACTATCCTTCAATATGCACGGTACTCAGTTTTACACGGTTTCACTTTTATATGGTTTCAAAATGATTTTTTAAATGGTTTTTTTTTCCTTATCCTCCAGTTTACAATTAATTTTGTGACAAATTTACTCCCATCCCTCGATTTGCACGGTACTCAGTTTACACTGTTTTTAAATGAGAACTTATTTTAGAGTTTTTTATTATTTTATTTATTGGGTCTTATACAATTTAACATTACATTTCAAACAAATTTACAGCTATCCTTTCATATGCACAGTACTCAATTTACACGGTTTCGTGTTTATACGGGTTTTGGAATGAATTTTTTTTTTTCAGTTTTGTTAAATCCTAATATTTGCAATTAATTTTTAAACAAATTTACACTTATCCCTCGATTAGCACGGTATTCAATTTACACTGTTTTTAAATGAAAACTTATTTTAGAGGGTTTTTATTTTAAATTTTATTTATTGGATCCTACAATGTACAATTACATTTAAAACAAATTTATGGCTATTCTTCGGTATGCCCGGTACTCAATTTATACGGTTTCGTGTTTACACGGTTTTTAAATAATTTTCTTTTATCCTACACATTTACAATTAATTTTCAAACAAATTTACCCCGATTTGCGCAGTACTAAACTTACACTGTTTTTAAATGAAAACTTTTTTCTCTAACTCTGAAGTAGTTAGAAATTTTGCACGACCATTTAAAATATGTAGAAAAATCTTGCTCCTTTAAAAAGCCAAAAAGATCTGCAATAAATATTTTTGTTGTTGAAACTTTTTGAAACAGCACTAATGTCAAATTACAAAATGTGAATTTAACCAAAAGCATTGCAAGTGGCAGTGGAAAATTTCGGAATGAGATTTTCATTCTTGAAACTGAGACCATTTGCTATTAAAATAAAATATTTTGCAAACTCACAGTCACCTCTATGCCTAATATGTTAATGTTATAGTGATGCATAGCTATAGGAGACTATAACTTTAAAAAAGACCTTTTGTGAGTGTGTAATAGCTTGATAATTAAATATGGCAATATTTTTAACAAAAACGTTAAATTAAAGTCTCGTGAACATAGCTTTGAAATTAATTTATTTTAATAACTAAGTAAGCAAACTTACATCCAAGCTTGAAAAGGGGGGGGGGATTAATAATTCTTGACTTGTAAAGGGACTAAGGTTCCTCTTATTCATAGGGCCAAATTATAAGTTAAGATCATGGAAACAGATTTTTTCAAAAATTTGTTTGTATGGAGTTGTTTTATACATACCCGTAAAAGGCAGGCCCGTTGTATTTCTAGAGTTAAGTTGCTTCAGTGTTTTGTTTTTTTACTATGTCACTCAGCTACATTTATACATACTTTCTCTTATTAATATGTTCTTCCACAAATCCAGATATTTAAAGAATACTTGTTGAAAAGCTAAATTAAGCATAATGGTAATATACAATGATTTAATGTGCTATTTATTTTACTTTCTTGGAACAAATGCAGGCAGTTAAGTTCTAAAGTAAAGATATAAAGATATGGCAGAACAAAATTTCATGCTGTTCTTTGAAAAAGTCAGTATAATGCTTTTAATTTATAGTTTAATAGATGAATAAAACTTATCATTATATGAATTAGTAGTTAATTTAAAATTGCATTGAAATTATTTATCTAGAATAATTTTGGTAGTTTCAAATTAAAAGTCATATTTATTAAAATTGCCTACGATAAGATTTTTTTAAATTAAATATAGATTAATATATTCAAAACAATCACAACTAAAGTAATTTAATAAAATAACAAAAGTACTCAACAAAAATCTGGTGGTGAAAAGGTAAAAGTAATTAAAAACTTTGTAAAATGACTCATAAAAGATACAAACTGAGGTCTATCATTTTTGAGTAATACAAAAAAAGTCCACTCTTCTTCAGTTACAAAAAGTCAGACATCTGCACAAGTAAAAGGCTATTCTTTCTGACTGGGGTTGACTTTCTTGATGCTGTAGAAAAGTACACATTTTTGTACCAACCAAAGGGATTGTCCTGGATAAATACCCTTTTATGTGTATTATTTTACAAAGTTCTTAATTATTTTTGATTTAATAAAATGTTAGCTTTTAAATAAACTGAAAAAAAGCATAAAATAACAAATGAAATTTAAAACATTAGAAATTTTATTGACTTTCCATATACAGTATATAAAGCTACATAGTTTTTTATATTTCATCTCTATTTTACGCCACATACAACATAACTTATTCAGTCTTCTCTTTGATCAAGCTTTCATTAATAAAGGAATATTTTTCAGATGCCTAGGATAAAAAAAAACACGTCATCAGATCAGCAAATAAATAAATCCCCAAAAATGTGCCATTCTTTTCTTTTTTGGCTACTATTTCAATATTTCAACTGATTTCATTAACCCATTTGTGCCCTGATATTTTTGCGACTTTCTTCGATTTTTGCTAATACCAGCAATAATAGATAAATTTCTGATGTATACTTCTTGAACAAGGGATGATTTCTTTTAAAATCATTATGCATAATAATTGAAATGTCAACATCCTACTAGGTCATGTTAAAATATTTTGTGAAATTGAGGTTCAAGACTCGTGAATAAAGGCTAGGGAAAATTAATAACGTTTTTGACTGATAGCGAAAATGCCGTCCCCAAAAAGGGACACTAGGCATAAATGGGTTAGCTGAAATTTATTAATATAAACACTTATCGATACTTTTGAAAATCTTTATCCAAGTAAAATATTTAAAAATGTTAAACTATGAAAATTTTATCATTCTTAAATACAAAATAACAATATATAACGTCATGCAAAAATCAGGTGTTATGCTGTTTTCTTTTTTAAAAGAATGCATAAAATATGTACTATGTTGAGATTCCTCAACATAAAGGCATTAAACTGCGAAAATACATCTGTAATATTTGGTGGATTTTTGATGTTCCACTGTATATACAAGGTGAGCCAATGGGATGAAATAATTTTTTAAAACTAATAACATTCTAAAAATCATCTTTTGTAAAATTTAGTGATGAAGCAGCGTAATCTACATGAATGGAGATATTGTGTAGGTGCAGAATCGTTCATTTTTGGAAAATAATTTCCAAAAAGTCCTCTATTTTCCCACACACATTCTTGCAGACTCATTGCAAAGCTGCCTATAAAGTGCACAGTATTTTTAGCGTTATTGTGGACACAGCATGCTGAATCCTTTCTTTTAATGCTTGAAAAGTCTTTGGGAGGTTACTTTAAAATATTCTTTGTTTTAGGTACAGTCACAAATTATATTTATAACACTGAAAGCACAAGACTGCCTTTCCTTTAGTTCGCTTTTAAGGCACACACGCATTGCTCACCCAACCCAGTATTCCATAACTTACTTTCCACACTCTAGATTGACAACAGTGGTGGTCAAAGCTGCTTCCCCTTTTCTTTCTTTGCAGTGACTTTTTTAAATCATACGTCAATCATTTACCTTGTATGCATATACATACATACATAAAATTTATTTCCTTCCCTTTTTTTTCTTTCTTTTTTAAACTTGATGTCACTTCTAAAACATTTAAAATGTATTTTTCTGACACAGTAATTATTTAAATCAATCAATGTGAATATTATTCTTTACTGAAGAACATTTTAAGTTTCAATTATTTCAATTAAAAATCTTTAATTATTGAAAAGGAAGTATATTAAATATAAAGTGTTTTTGTTTATAAATAATAAGCATGTTCTTAAAATTTTATTTCTGAAAGAAAAACTGTTAGTGTCTTATTATTATACAATGACATTATTATACAGAGAAACTCCCGATTATCTATTATGTTAATCACTGAGAATGCTTGCACGGCCAATAAAAGAACACAATCAATTCGAAAACCCTTTCCAAAAGAAAAACAATCAACATCAGTACAAAAACATACAATTTAGTTACATTTTCAAGATGCATAACATTAAACTAGAAAATTTTCTTTTAACATTAATTGCTTAAAGAAATCTGTAATGTTAATTTGATTTCTGTATCTTGTCCCAGCATCTATGTGTATTGAAGTATTTTGTAAACCACAATAATACCACTGTAATCAAATCCTCTTTTAAAAGATTTTAATGAAATTTAATTTGATGTAAAACAATAAATAAATTATTAAAAAATTCAACATATGAAATATACATGCATTACCATGCATTAACACTCATCAGATTCTTAAGATTAAAAAAAAGGGGGGGGGTTAATAATAAATATGGTCTCTTCTTTAAATATGCAAGCCTCACAGCGAAATTTCATACCTGAATTTGAAGCAGTTGATGAGTTCCAGAGGCAATTGGTTCGGCTCCTTAAGCAATACTGCTTCCTGGCTCTCAGTGCTTCCTTTAGGAGGTTACGAACTTAAGTCGCTCATCTCTTGAATATCCCGACACATTCTAGACTACACCGACACATTCTAGACTACACACCTAGAGGTCATATGTAAATTGAGCAGTAATAAAGGAGGCCGCATAAGTTGAAGTACCTATGAATGTAATTTTTATGAAATTATAAGTTTTTGTATAGTTTCAACAATTCATTGCATTATATAGAAATATTACACTCTCTCTCTCACACACACACAGTTATTTATTATTTGACATAAAAAGTAACAATATAAAATATTTTTGTATATTCACATACGAGTAATAACTTGTTATAACATGAATCATTATTTTTTAATTACAGGTTTATATTTATATACATATATTAGCACAGGGGTGCAAATAGAATCTAAATATTGGGGGGGGGGGGAGGCTTGGCGACCACCAACTTCCAGCGACTGCCACCTTGTTTACATGGGGCTGAAACAGTCTCTGTCAATTTTACCCACATTTCTATTGGATCCTTTATCGTGTCAAAAATGGATTTGACTGTTCATTTGACTATTCCAACTTAAATAACTCCATTTTAGTTCTGTAGAAGCCGCCGATTGAGAATTGTGCTAATATTAAATTAAATGTAGTGTTTTTTCCATGGTTTGATTAATATCCTCTTTTAAATTAATCAGAAATTTTCAACATCTTTAAAATAAAGGTTGTAATGTTAAAATTCAATATTATAAATATATTCATATAAATCTGTACTAATCAAACAATTCAGTTTCAAGATTATTACTTAAACTGTTTTTGCATAATTTTATTTTAAAAAATTACTTACCTATATCATATTTACTTTAATTACATTTAAATACATATTTTAACGAAATATAAATTTCTTTCTTAAAAGTCCCTATAAACATTTAAAAAGAAAAAAAATTGTACATGGACGCACCCACGGAGGGGGGCTATGGGGGCAGAACCCCCTTCCCCCCTAAAGTTGGAGAGTTAGATGTCAAAAAACTTTAAAAATTAAAAGTTGTCATTAATGAGTTAAAATATTTTATTTTTAAAAAATCGTCTTCGAATTATTTCTAAAATATCTTTTAGGGAAAATATTGATTTTTATATAAATACTTACAGTTAGTGTATGAAATACATTTAAACTCGGTTAATGTCACTGAATAGATCAGATAATTTTTTATGACTCTATAACGAGTTAATTTGATAGTGGGATTGGGTTCCATGGGCAAGTGATACTGAATATTTTGACGTGATAAAAGAGTTATAACTACAATCGAGATCACTATAACCGAGTTCATCAGTATTTGTAGCCCCCCCCCCTCTACCAAAGTAAAATCCTGGGTGCGCCATTGATTCTGTATAAATAATTCATAAATGTAATACTATGAAAGAAGGATTATTCCAAAGAATGTTTCTTAGTTCTTAAATAGTTTAATGTAATAAAATAAACACTTAATATTTTGCAATTTAAAAATAACGCATGAATAATAATTATTGAAAATAAATAATATACTTCAGTTTTGAAAAGCAATTTAAAAATGAGATAAAACAAGATAAATTTAAACTATTTTTGGAGTTGGACATAAACTATGTGATTTATTTAATATGTACATGTTTTAATAAAAAATATTTTTTTCTTAAAAGTCTCCATATAAACAACATTTTTAAAAATATTCTGTATAAATAATTCATAAATGTATTACTATGAAAGAAGAATGATTCCAAAGACTGGTTCTCAGTTCTGAATTAGTTTAATGTAATTACAATGAGCACTTAATATTTTGGAATTTAAAAATTACTTAGGGAGAACAGTACACCAATATATATAGTTTATATATAAATACGCATAGCAATTACTTCAACTTTTTTTTTTTTTTTTTTTTGCTAATGTATAGGGGGAACTTTAATTATTGAAAATAAATAAATATACTTCAGTTTTGAAAAACAATTTAAAAATGTGATAAAACAAGATAAATTTAAGCTCGAGTTGGACATAAACTAATGTAGAATTTAAAACAGTACTATTTTTCTGGAACTACATTTTACCAATATTGGTTTAATGGGATTAAAACTTAAGTAGTATTATAAATAAAAAAAATTAAAAATGAATTAAATCAAAAGAATGCTTTCAAAAACCTGATACTTCATACTAAAATATTAAAATAACAGTGAATACTCCTGATATTTTGACATTTAAAATCCATTTTATATAAAATATAACTTAATAGTAGTATATTGTATAGAGTAATGTTTCTCAGCATTTTACAAATATGGACCAGCAGATTACAAATTTCAAAACCTTCGCTGACCGGCACATTAAAATTTTCAATACCTTCGAAAATTTTAATGTGGCGGTCAGAATCAATTTAAAAACGAAATAAATTTAAACTTTTTTTTTGAGTTAGACAAACTTAATGCAGAATTTAAAACAATATTTTTCTGGAAATACATTTTACCAATATTGGCATTAAAATATATTAATAGAATAATGAAGCAAGTAAAAGAGACTACAGAAATTTTATAACTATATTTTTATATTTATTTACATATTCTTTAAGATGAAAAGTTTTTAATACAATAACTCTTATCTACAAGACGTTAATGTTTCAAAATAATTATATTCGAATCGATGTTCCATTAGCTCATTGAAACGAAGAAATAATATTTATAAATATGTATATGTATACGAACTTGGTTTTATAAAATGAAGAAACAGCACTTTAAAAAGATTTTTTTAAATAAAAATAAAAGCAGTATATAAGTTATATTATTATTTAATTAATACAATTTGATAGTTTACTATCATTAACGCGTAATAACCTTGCAGAAATTTTTCAGTTCAGCAGTCTTGTTTACTAAACAAATGCACACCGGAACTCGGTTTGGCACCGTTTAGAACACCGCCAATATCCAAACATCGTACAATAAACACATACTTTATACGTTATTAGAAGCTTTGGAAGACTAAATTACAACATTATACGATTATCTGGAACCTAAACTTTTTACTACATATCATAATTTCAACCAAATAAATATTATGATAGAATTACTTACACTGCAAAGTCCAACTTCCGTAACCGGATTCCATTGTAACACATCGGCAATTCACTATCCACACTGTTTTCTTCGTTCAATATCTCTTGGAAATTTACGCATTTGCTTTTCAAATCTGAAACGACTTCAACAATTAACGTCTGAACACAACCGCCCTCCCATAATCAATTTTATTGAAATGTTTAACAGCCGTTGAAGTATAACAAGAGTCCGTTAAACAACACGTCGGTTTACATATACCAGATTACAAAAACATGGGCATGGCAACCAAAACCTCACTCAACTCACATATTCTTGCCTGGAGTCCTAGCTTAGCTCACTGATAATGGCACGATATTCTGATTCGCTATGAATGTCATGTGACCACCAGAAGTGCCACCCTAAGTTTAAAAAACCAAGCGCGAGTGCTTGAATTTGATTTTGCTGCACGTGTTGTAAATTAGATACAGCACATTGTGTTGTAAAATTACAGATATTTAATACAGTGTACCTTTACAAAGAAGGAAAGGGAAAAAGTAAAGCCCATATCAGACCTTCCCCATTTTCAATTCAAGCAACACTTTCGTTCAACGGTTTTCCACAACAGTTGGGTGAAAAGGATTGTGCGATATGTATGTTCAACATCCGCAACTTTTTCCACCCAGTACGGGAAAAATTGAGTATTTCATTCAACTTGTTCAACTTCTCCGATAGACCAATCACAAGCAAGCAAACGGAGAGGCTGCAGAGACATCACAGATTCGCTCATTCATTTTTCCAGTCAAACCACTTGAGTGAAATAGTCGAACAAGTTGAACGAAATACTTGATTGAATTGAAAATTGAACGTAGGAGAGGGTGTGATATGGGCATAAGAAAAGAACATAAAGATGGAAAGACATCGGGTTGTCTATCAACTTAGGTCTGGCAATCCAATATCGCTCCCGTAAGGACACAGGAGGTAGGGCAGGACAGGAGGCAAGGTGGGAAATGTCAAAATCCTCTTCAGAGTTGCACAAGGGACGAGAAGGATCTGGAGCAAAGTTAATTCTATGTATGTGTTTCCCGAGACAGTCATGTCCACAAAATAGCCGTTACAATGCCACCGATTTATAACGAGTCCACTCAGGAATGTCTTGAATATGAATGAATCAGGGCTTTTGACCACTTCTATAGCAGCAACGTCCCGAGAGAAGGAACCCATTAGTGTCTTTTTAATTCTTGTCTTAATAGATTGGTAGGCCAGTTTCTGGCTATTTAAGTGTGAAACAGAAGCCGTTATTTTTGCCAGAAAATCAGCGGTCTCGTTCCGTTTGATTCCGCAGTGCTTTCTTGAACATTAAAACGGTGGAAAACGTTCAGGCAAGAACTAAGAACTACAAGCACACGTTACTGTAAAAAAACGCATTTTTAGCAAGTTAACTTAAATATAATGTTATTTCCATATTCTAAAAGTTTGTGCTGATAACTCAAAAGCAGGCAGCAAGCGTAAAATAATTTTATTTCCATATTCCAAAAAGTTTGTGTTGATAACTCAAAGTATGTCAAAGAAAGCACCAATATTGGTTAACTTTCTTCTCTGAATTGAATAAAACTTCTTCTGCATAACGGATTATTTTCTTTCATAACAATACTCTCCGTGTTCACTTAAGCACACAACAAACGCATCCAGCAAATAATGTATTCAGAATCCAAAATAGCAGTGCTTCAAGAGCACAAACATGGAAAATGCATTTGTCGCAATTCATCATCCAGAGAAATGCGCTGTATTGATCTTTTCTCAGCCATCTTGAAAATGAACATTAAAAACATCCGCATTTTTTCCCCTTTTTTATATTGTTCCTCAGTTGCCAAAACAATCATGAATTTGCCATGAATACAGATCAGAATCTCTCATGCATCAGAGGCCTTTTCCCACAAAGTCCTTATGCATACATAATTGAAGAGATCTCTCTCTCTTCGGCAGGGCACCTCCCCCCTCCCCTTCCTTCACCTAAAACCGCCAAGAAATTTACCCCCTCACTTGGAGAAATTCACGCAGATAAGGAATCGATGAAGGCACAATGTGCAATCGATTAATCGATCTCAGGCGCCTTGGAGGCGAAAGATCTGAATCGGCCGAAAAGTTGTCTTCATTAATAAGGTCCTCTGTGATAGTGGGGGGGAATAAGCAAAAAATTATGAATGAAACACGCAGAAAAAAATTATGTCTGTCTCGCGGAAATCTGTTGCAAACTCGTTTACGAGAATGGGACTAAAGTTTGCAACAGATTCCCGTCTAGCTTACTTCATTTGGTTGCTTGGAGGTAAAGGAACCAAACAAGAGTATTGAGCATTTGCGAAGTTACAAATTTTTTGTTCTGTCATTTAAAATTTAATGATTAACTATTTAAGTATATGCTTCTTAAAGAAAATAGATAAATAAAAAGAACAGCACAGAAGGGATAAGTTGGAGTGAAGTAAGAGCGTGATAGGAACGCATTTCACATTTTATTTATGCACTAGACTGCTGTTTTACCTTGCGTAAGAGATATTTCAGTGCGGGGAGTATTTTAAAATAAAACCATTACATTTTGCATGTCTTTTAATTCTAAGAAAAACTTTAATCAGCACAAAACTTTTAAAATTTTAATAGCAAAATAATTGTAATAATTATTTGTATTTTATGTATGGATTTCTTTTCTCTTTTTGATTCTGTCAGAAGTGCTTCTAATTGAAATTAAACTATAAATAAACCATAGAAAAAAACAGGTTCGCGCCATATTTGCGTAACTATTGTAAATTGAATTTCATAATATTTGACCAAACAGTCAACAATATGTTTACTCGCAGAGAGTTTAATGGAGATGCTTGTTAATTTCCTAACATTGATTTTAATAGTCTTGACTTTAAAGTAGTGTTCTATGAAAATATGAGAGTAAAATTAATTTGATATGGTCCATTTTATATGATCTTCTCTTTTGTGAGAAATATTCATCGTTTGTATGAATTAAAGACATTTGACTAACTGGTCAATTTTTTAATAAATGTTAGAACGGTAAGAAAAAAAAATATATAAAAATAAACGTTAAAAAATATTTACAATAAATGATATGTAGCATAATAAATTGATTAAAAGTTAAAACACACATTTTTAAAAAGTTTTTTTGCATGAGAAGTTCAACAATTTAGTAAGTATAAAATATAATTTAAAATCATCGTTTAAATTCAGATTCATGAAATACTAGACTGCACATATATAAAAAAATCCTCTTTCGCCTATTTCAAAATGCTAAAGGTGTTAGTTTAATCATTTATTTTATGGAAGTGCTATAATAATAACAAAGCACTTGCCCATTTATTCTCTCTAGACTTAAAAACTGCAAATGCAATCGCAAATAATAGGCTTAGACGGTTTTGGAATTTTAATAAGCAATGAAGAAACCGCTGGAGCTACTTTTAAACGATATTTTGTAATAAAAGTCAAAAGAGGGGATTTTATGGGATTTTTATGGATCAAGGAATATGGTTTTATGGAATATGCAAATTAAACGAAAACAGTTGCAGATGCGAAATGAAAAATTTTAATTTGTAATTACTGCGTTTCGGAATTTATCATTTTCTCCAAGAACTATAAAAGGGAGTTGAGAATAAACTGTTCGGGTCTGGTGTTGAATAATGTAAAATACACTAAAAGGGGTTTCAGTTTAGTAAGAAATAGAGTGTAGCATCAGGTTGTAAATAGTTAGGAAAATTAAATCAAAAACTTTACTGCAAGTTGTTGTTTGGTGGTTTAAAAGGTTTAATCTATAATAATATGTCTATGCAAAATTTTGAGCTGCATCATCGCATGCATACACAAAGAATTGGAAATGTAGTGGTGCCGAGATTTGAATTCTCATAGTATTTACTTAAAGATAATTGTAAAATGTAAAGGCTGATTAAGTGCAATAGAAATTAGTTGAAAATTGTCTTCAGTATTCTGAAAGAAAAAAAATACAGGGTGTGTCACAATTCCCTCCCGGGTGTGGAAGGCTTATATATATATATATATATATATACGTATATTACCAACACAGCTGCTAAGTTGACTTTATTGGAGAAAGTCTTATTTCATGAAAGTCCAATATGTGAACCTTTCATGACAGCGACAGATTAATGCAATTTTGTCGGGGTTGGGGTTGGGGGAGGGCAGTTAGTTTGTTCTCCAAGAAAGACAAAACTTGCAATGTTTCTTTCTCCAGTAAAGTCTTCTCCAAGAAGAAACACTGGAAGTTTTGTTTCACAAATAGCGGGCTTCCTCGTCGTAGCATTGGACGAAGTTCTGCCGACGACAATCGCCTTTTTCCGTGGCCACCTCGCTCTCCGGACCTAATTCCAGACGATTTTTTTTTTTTTAAATGGATTTACATAACAGATCGTGTGTTCTTGCCAAAAACACAATTTACACCAAAGAATCACAACTTTTTTTTTGCCCTGTTAAAACGAGTGTGTGAGTGTGTGAGGAATTTGGCTTTGGACTCCTTAACTGCCACATCATGAAACAAGGACGGATTCGTCTGTGTAAAGACGGGCTTTATTCTGGTTGCTCTGGTGCATGTTCAGACAGTATCAAAAAGTGCCTTAAAGATTCTGTTTGTAACTAAGTATGTGTTTTAAAATATATAAATACAAAAAGAATCCGGAAAAATTCTGGTATGTCAGTGAGCAGATTCAAATTTCTAAATTCAAAGCATTTAAGAAGATATCAACAAAAAACTGAAAATAAAAGCACCATGGTTGCCATGCTCGGCAATTTTTGGCAGCATACTTTATTAAAAGTCCTCTCTCTTAATTCTTTACAGTTGTTGCATAAGAACAGTACAACTGAGAAACAAGTAGAATTTCACGGGCTTATTTGAGTTACTTAAAGCAATTGAGCTTCAAAGAATACACTATCTCTAATTTATTAACATTGATACAAAAAATATACTAAAAAGCTGTACTTTAGTTCGTTTATAAAAATAATGACTTACGCAGTTTTTAGAATACCGATTCATTTCATAATTTATTCAATCATTGTTAGAAATTTAACTAAAAATAGTACTTTCTTTGCAGCTGGACATATCGTCTAAACAAACTATAGTGCGTAAACGTTTGTGCTGTGTTATGACGAAGCTAAGTAAGAGCTATCTGCCAAGGATTGGGAGTGTCTTTACAGGAGACTTTTTTTGAGGGGCTCTGACGCATATTCTCGTTACATCTGGAGAAAACAGAACAAAACTCCAGACAGATCGACAGCCGCGCGATAAGTCAAGTCAGAATGCTGGACCTTCACACTTCAGCTGCTTACTATTTTGAGTGTCTTATACACTCAGGCGAAGCAAAATATTTTATGTTTTAAGAATAGTTAACAATGTATAAGCCGCCATTACAGAGCAGTGAATTCGTTGGTGATAACTGATAGACTTTCTGCTATCCATTAAAAAAATTTCCAGTGGATTTTTTTTCTCATTTTTAGACGTTTTCTATTTACAATTATAATATATATGAGATATCTGAAATTAAAGTGTGGTCAGTGTGATACATACATACGCACACACAAGCTGGGTATGGAACTTTCTCAAGTTTAAGATATACCAAAGGATTATGCTTCAAGCAATCTTCTTTATAGTATACCTTTAAAATAAGCTAGATACTGTTGCAATTAAAATTTTAAATATTGCTATTCCATTACGAAAAGAAGAAAAAAATGGTTCTGAAATGTACTTTTAAATCTCTCCAATCACCCCCCTCCGTGCAGTAAAACTTTCCTGTGATTTTTCTTGATATTAAAACGGGTTCAAATATGATTACTATAAAAAAATTTCTTATCAGTAGGCGCGGCCTGACATACCATGTGAAACCTGTAGAATTCAATAAAAGATATGTCTGGAAAGTTAGGCATACGGAGTTAACTAGCATTTGCTATGATTATATGTAATGGTAAAAAAATATTTTGTAATATGCAGAAACTGCTGTACGCGTATGTAGTTATTTATGCTTCACTAATAGGTAATTTATTTCACTGCACACGTACCAACGTTTTTCTCCGCACACTTATTTTTTTTTCAATACAATAATCTAAAGGTTGTTGTTGTGCGGCAAGAAATGGCCCATTATTTTCTGGAACAAGTTTGTCCGTGTCATGTTTATCAACAAAAATCCCTGGGTGCGCCACTAACTTATTCATCAATGGTAATATTCAGTTGGACATGCTTAGTTAATGCAAATGCTGCATAGAAGCTATCATATCTTTGATTGATGAATATGAAAAATCTATTAATTCGCCTGATTTAGAAAATTTATTTTGGACCTCACACACACAGCCTATTACAATAAGGTCATAGCATTGTCGGTGTATGAAGGAGTGTTTATGGAAAAAAAGGAAAAAATATTCTGGTGCCGTAAATGGCAAGCAAAATTGATAATTATGTGAATATTAAAGGAGATTAAAGTCAAATAGCGGGAATTATGATATGCGAGTGTAAAATGGCTAAAAAATGATCAAAATAAAAACAATTCAAAATAATGATACTAATCACTTTCGGCATAAATAGTTTGAGTATTGTGTATTGTGTTAAAGAAAACCAACGTGAGAGGTATTTTTGTGTGGGCTGCCTTGAGCGAAGCTCTTTTTAAGCGGTTCTAACGAGAGTTAAATGGAGTTTTAATTTTTTTACGAAATAAAACATTTTCCAATCAGTAAACTTATTTTAGTTTCAACAGACTTGCTTTTATAATGTAATATCAATCACTATTGTGATTAATTCTCAGTAGCTATTACAATGATAAAATTTTACATATTTTTATAGTGATATAACATTTTTCGATTAAATGAAATTGTTTATTTTGTGTTATGGCAAACCTATACCAGGGACATCTGCCTATAGAGGAGGGGTCCTAGGGTAAAGGAATTTTTAAGGGGTTCTAACTAGTGTTTATGTTTCATACCAAGAAAACCTCCCAAAACTCCAGACCATTTAACCAACAGCCGCGAGGTAGGTCAGAACCCTGGACCTTCACACTTCAGCCATGTTCAGGTGTAATCTACCCGGCCATGGTGGGGACTATAAACAGTTTGGTGAACATAAGACGGTTTCATTTAATAAGAATGAAACCTTGTAGTTAAAAGATTATGCCTTAGTTTAATAAGATACGTAGTCATTTCGGAGCTTCACAAGGGACTTAACACACCAGCTTAATTCATGATTGTGGATGTAGATGTGCTATGTGCTTAAGCAGTACAAAATGATTCGGCGAGCTCTTTCTGCTATTCTGAAATGAAGCTCGTTGGTTGTGGAAGGTTTAAAATTTCCTCTCGAGGATATACTGTCAATGCTCGATAGATGAAGGGAGTAAGCAGGCTATGGGGAATCAGATACTTTAAATCTCTAAGAGTTCGTCAATCAGGTTTGCATGGAGACAGGTCACGTTATCATTCACGAATACAAAGTCAGAAACAACAGATCTTCAAAATAAGGGAATATAGAGTTGAAGAACTTTGTCTCTATCACTAAGCAGTCACAGACAACATCTCAATGAAGATTTGCGAAGCAATGCAATATGATGCCTGCCCATGCAAAAACTCTCTTTGATGGAAGTAAGGTTTCTCACTGATGTTTCCTATGGGAAAATGGTTTTAACTTTTTCTTCGTATCGTTATTCAACGGGAATCAGTTTGCAGATTAAAGCAGCACTCACCGCTTATTATCACATTGTTTCACTGTCTCAAACTCCAGCGCTGATGTTCTAAACTCCAATTTAAACTGCATGCATGCGAGAGAGGAATGCAACCTCTCGGTCGTAACCAACATGACAAAAAGTCTCCTGTAAACTGTCTGAAAGCTCTTACAACTGTAATGGTTATGAATCCATATTTCTAGAGTAACTGTGTTTCTAACGTCCTCCGTTTATTACCAGTCATCTTGCAATAATCTTGGCAAACAGCTGTAACTCCTGACCGAGCAGTTACTGGCCATCGGGTAGCATCTCTCTCACTTTGAGATCTCTTCCATAGTCTTGAGATCATACGCTGTAGCACATTCAGAATTCGAGACACTTCATTTTATGATCTCCGAATTCGAATATTCCAACAAGTGTACCTCTTGCAAACAGTCCATTGGTGATTTAGTGACAACAATTTATCCTACTTAAATCATGTTCCTTCATACAGAAATTGCAAGTCTAAACCGACAACGATGCTTTCCTTTGCTATTTGGCAAGTACAAGTTTCTTTTCTTTAGACAAATGTGGCGTTTTAAGATTTTTTTAGAACGGTTTCCACAGATACAACTTCAAAATTTTGAGTACTTTTATAGTTATTGTAAAAGAAAAAAATAGAATTACAGACAAACACAATAGTAAATTAAAAATTTCATACGTAAATAAAATAAATTAGCACAGATAAATGATAAAACAATTACATCAAACGGTTTAAAATAATATATGTAAATTATGAGCGTACTTGAAATCTCTTCATAGATCGCAACAAGTACATACTGCACAAAGTTATTCCATAAGAGATCGCCGAGGATACCCTAGTAGCACAACTAGTTTAAAAGACGCTCAAAGGATGTCCTTTGAACATCTTTTGAACGTTTTTTGAACTAGTTGGGCAACTAAGGAATTGGGTTTGATTGTGATAAACTCAGCAACTGAGAAGATGAATATTTGCTTTTTGTGTGTATTGCGTGAAGGCAAAACAGCACGAGGAGTATCTGCGAGGATGCATATGTAAGAATACTAAAATAAAATTAAAAAAAGTTTCAAAAATGATGATAGAATTAATATCAATAATACCTATATATTTTTTTTGAATATTGAAATAACATCTAGCATAAAATATTGAAATGCACAAATGCACAAATACTCATAAGATTTAGTTGGCATTTATGAATACCTAGAAATAATGTATTCCTATCTTGCACTATATTTTTAGAATGCAACTTGTAAACTACATGAAACAAAACAAACCGTATTTTTATAAATTATAACAATCAACAGTGCTCATTACAGTGGTCCAATACAACGCAATTTCTACCTTTTTTACAAGTAGAATGTATAAGTTTTTGCTGCTACTTTTCACCGCGTCTGTTCCAATAACGACGAGAAAATCTATTGATTTTCTCACCGCACAAAACCAGACGTAACAAGAAAATTACACGAGACATCACATCGACGCTTCCAGTAAACCTCCCCAGAACCTTCTTTTAATACCTCCCATGGCGCACATTTAGCGAAGCGAAACAATTACCAACAGCAGCATAATGTCTAAATCAATAAAACAGTAAAGACACCTCAACCCTCCTCACCCATCTTGTCGGACAAAGAAAAAAAATGAAAAAAAGAATAGAACAAATATCACGAGTTCGCTACACCTATTAAGTCAACTGATTAACAAAAAATTACCGCGAGGTCCGTGCGCAGGGTACTACATGGACAAGTTGCCCATGTATGTCTTGCTGCTTGTGACAACTGTCCTAAATTAGAGGGTTCTAAAATGCCCCTGGGCCATGAGCATCATTAGGAATCATTACTTGCTGGTAGAAATTGTCTGCCCGATTCCACTCACGATTCGCCATTTCGTGCTCCAGAGGCACGATAGAAAGTTTGGATGGTAATAAGAAATTCCTGAGGTGTCTTAAGACAGGTGGCGAGGACTTGAACAGTAGGGAATTTATTCGAAAATTCGTGACCGAGAACCAGCCCCCATGAGAACGTTCGGTAGCTGCTGTGTGATGAGTAACTAAGGAGTATTGTGAATAGTTATAGTAGGGTCGTCATGCCCTGTCCTTAATTTGAAACTAATGTGAAATGGAAAGGCAGTGTCTATTTATGTATGCGGCTGCTGTATGGAGGACGAGTGTTTTCTCCATCCTAATGAGAGCTTTGCAAACATTTTTCTTCTTTTTCCTCTTCAGGGGTACGCTTTATAACTTCTAATTTATTAGCATATTATGATTGTTTAAAACAATGATTATTACGTTTGCTTTTTGTAAACATATCGTATGTATAAAAATAAATAAATGTTGAATAAAAAGAGAATAATAATAAACAGTAAAATAAATTTCTAGTAATACAATAAAAATAAAAAGTAATAAAATAAAATCTCTTTTTATTAATAAATAAAAAGAGACTTAGATAATTTTTGCTTGTTATAGCAATCTAAATTTATATCATGTAAAGGCACTGAAATTAAAATTAAATAGTATTGATTGATACTTTCAGCAATTTTGATAACATAAAGCAGTGTAATACATAAATAAATGAAATAAAGATATAAACTTATAATTATTGCAATAAATGAATTGGAGTAACAAGTGCTCAAAACCTTGATTGTAAAGTAAAAACGAACGAATTTGTGAATTTTAACACTACAAATTATATCAATAAATAATGGTTGTAATTATTCACAAAGGAAATTTGTTTGTGGTGAATTCGCTACAATTCATTTTCATTTTTCATTTTAGAGTTATTTTAAATTTATGAAATTAAATCTCAAGGTATTTTTAAAATAGAAAATGTAAAGTTAAATTCTTATAGTTATAATCAATTGATAGTGCTTGTACTGTAAAATATTATTCTGAAATAGTATTTTTAAATAGATGTAGCAGTTTTTAAAACTAATAATTTAAGTATTTTCTGTCGAAATAAAACTAAATGCTAAAGGGCATATTAAACAATAAATATTTAAGACGCAAGAGCTATTCAGCATAAAATCAGATTCTTCGTTCTGAAACGAGATGTAACCTACTGCACAAAGCACCTCTACTTACTTACAGATACATAGGAATAGGTATACACATACCATCAAACTCAGTGAAACTTTTCTAAACCCTTGTAACAAGTGAAAAAAAAAATATATTAAAAGTGTACCATAATCCAGGTTCGATGCTTGAAATTAATCTTTTACAGACCAAATTGACAGCCAAACACATTTTATTTTTTATTTTATTTTACTAATTATTATTATTTTTTCATTTTTTGTCATCTAAGGCGTTAGTTAAAGGATGTTAGTCATTTAAATGGGGGGGGGGGATTTGTATACAATTTTCACTATGTTCTCAATTGGGGGAATGGGTCATTTATGGCTACTTTTACATTGGTGTTAAAAACAGAATGTACTTATGAGTAATTTTCATATTAGGTGAAATATTAAGACCTAATAAAATATTAATTTTTTAATTAAGTAAAGATATGAATTACAGAACTAATTACAGAAGTTACATACACATACACACAAAAAATAAAATGTTTTAAAAATACATGCTGTTTTGTATTTTTAAAACGTATTATAAGTTTGAAGGGGCAGGGGTGTTTTAAGATCGCTCTGTAAAAATTTATGAAAATGGCTATATTCGTAATTTTTTTACAGTTTCCTACTAATGATAGTAAAGCAACTTCTATTTCAAGAAATCAAGTTATCTTTTAATTTTATCTACTAATTTTTTCAAGTCAATATTGATGAAATTTCATTTTTGAATACATTTTTAATTTGATGTTCCCATTTGGGAACATTGGCCTGTCTGTAAAAGTTAATAGCTGTCTAATGCTTGGAAAAAAATAAATTGATTATAACACTTTTCTGTGTTAATAACTCTAATTATTAACTTTCATTCCCAAATAATACTAAAAATTTATCAAACTGGAATCAACTGTTGGCAGAACCACGAAATATTCATCCGCAAAAGTTCATTCATCAGCAAAATCAGATCCCCTTTCACCAACTACGAACTCAACACCCACGACACAACCTTATCCCCGAACTCTCTCCGATATACGTGCAGATACACAAGACGTACACTCATAATATTACGTTTCGTCCTACTCATCCAGGAAAACAAAAACTTTTCCTTGCAACCTTGCAACAACTGTCTCCTTGCTCACCCCGTTCTTCCTCCTCTTCTTCTCTCTTCCAGAATAAACTCATCTTCCCCCCACCCTATCTCTTTCATTTTTATTCTCTACCGATTCCCATCCCCCCTTTTACATCCTACATCATTACCGGTGGGACGCTATCACGTTATGACGCTCCAAGATGAACGAAGCCCATCTCTTGTCCCATGCATCAAGCAGATCGTCCAAGGGACACTATCACATCGCGGGGATCTTGACGAAGATGGATACCCAACGTCAAATCCGTCTCGCTTACCCCCCTCTCTCTCTGTTCTGCTTCTTCAAATAAAATAATAATAATAAAAACAAGAAAAAGAAGCAGCGGCAGCATCGCTCCAACAATTCCGAAAGACAATAGGTCACGGAATACGGAGGTCTGGCCTGCCTGTTTAGACGCTTTATTTTTAGGTTTTGCAAATCGAAACGTTCTGCGAGGTAGGTCTTTTGCTCACGAAATTGATGAGAGAACGCTTTTATAAATAATACTCGCGAGCGTGTGTGGTTTATATCTCGAAATGCAGCGGGTTTTTTCGTGGGTGAAAAGTGGGAGGTAATGGTCTGAATCCAAGTGAAATGCGCCGGAAATTGCGTAATCAAATACCCCGTCTAATCCACGGTTTTGTTGGAATTGAGAGAAATGGCTGGTTTTCGGAGATGTAGCGGTAGATAACGCAATTAGCGTTTTTTTTTTTTTCCTGATAGACTTGGATGATTTTTTGACTGAAAGGATCATATGCTCATACTTCCGTACAGTAATAAATGCATCACTCAGCACAAGGGCGGACCCAGAAACTTTTTTCGGAGGGGGCGCAAATCGTAAATACTCATTTTATTTAGTGTAAAGGACACTCAATATTGGTGAAAGCCCCATTTATCTAGTGTAAATATACTTTTCTCGGAGGGGGCGCGCGCCCCCTGCGCCCTCCCCCTTTATCCGCCTTTGACTCAGCACTCTTACTTGAACTTGATTAATCTGAACCCGCAAGGAGAAGTAAAATGTTCATGTTAATCAAAATCAAATCTGACCTAAAACAATATGCATGGGCACAAAGATGGTTAGCAGTAAATTTGAATACACATACCCAGCACATTTTGGACAAATTGGTAAAAAATCAAGGACAAGCAACCAAACGAAATCACTCAGCACTCTTACTTGAACTTGATTAATTTGAACCCGCAAGGAGAAAATGTTCATGTTAATCAAAATCAAATATGACCTAAAACAATATGCATTTGCACAAAGATGATGAGCAGTAAATTTGAATAGACATACCCGGTAATTTTGGACAATATGGTAAAAAATAAAGGACAAACAACCAAACGAAAAAAACAAAATGCCTCCAATAGATTCTGCGATAACTGGTATTGATAACTCGGATAGCAATCAACCCAAACTTATCAGACACTCATTGGTATCATCTACTAATTATTTGTAGATTATTTTTGATGTGAAATGCTCGTTTTCAACACACCAAAATAAACACGTCCGGATTTCAAAGGGCTGTCAGAGATGGAAAATTAAAATTAAAAGAAAGTAAAGCGGTAGAAATATATTGCTTTTAGCATCATACTTCACTGTTATAAATATAAGTTCAACGTTTCACCAAATAAATGGTGAAAACAGAGAGTTGCAAGCAATAGTCCATAGGTTGAACGAATTTCCTGGTTCATCAGAAAAATGCCAAGTACAGTCGAATGACGTTGAACGAGAATCTCCGTTCAATATTCGAAAAGTCGATTTTCCGGTGAAACCGTGAAAAACAAATATGGCTGCCTCCGCTGTTAGCTCGCGTTAGGATTCCGTAATATTAAGGTGAGTGTTAATGCTTCCCAGTTTGAATTATTTGAGCCTATGAACAATGTTTAATGCTTTTTGAATAAGTGAAAATGTAATGATATTCAGACTGATACATTATTTATATTCTTTGCTTATACTATGCCGATCACGATCGGCTAACCCTAATCAGGTTGCAAATAACGCGATTGACTCATGGTTCAGAAAATGAATCAATTATAATATTATTTTGGCAAATGGTCAAGAATAGTTGCTAGATAGTATTTGAAATTGAAACGATATACATCTAAAATGGGTCGGCTAATAAATTATATTACTGAATTCTTCTGCTTATGTCACTCTTAACTCGTATTTGCGGATAGATTAACCCTAGGCGACTGGTGTTGTTTACAAATACCATATAAAGCCCTTAGAAACTGTTCGTATTGTTTTGATTATTTTTGTCTGTCTGTATTGTATTTGATTACTTTTGTCTGTTTGTATTGGTATTCAGCCAAATCACTATTCGTTACATCTCTAGTTTTATACCGGTATGAAACAGAATTTTTCAGGTCATGCATTAAATTTCTTTAATCAAAAATAAAATGTTTTTAAATTACAAATTAAAAAACAAAAATGCATCTGTTTAATTGTTTAGCTTCTAAAATATACAAGCATTCTTTCACGGTACAAAAATGTATATTGCACCATAACCATTAGGGGGGGGGGATTCATTTAAAAAATCATTTCAAGCAATAGTTTCCAAATTTTAAGAAAATTTTCGCTTTTTTACTCTTGATTTTGATATTCTGACACACACATAAAAAAGATTAATCAAAGTACTTTATGTGTATGGAGTGATAATCATACAAAATACTGTAGTAGTAACTAAAACAACTATTTTAAACTAGTAAAATACCATATTATGATTTCCATTAATAAATATTTCACAAACCCATTTTAAATGTACATATTTTAAGTAGACTTAACTTTAAAAATCAATTGAAACATGCAGAAAATCATGAATGAATTTAAATAACTAAATTCAATTAAAAAAATATGTAAAATAGGAGTTAATTTTTAATCATTAGGTATTGGGGAATAAATATATGCTCAATAAAAGATTGTCATTTAGAAAAAAGATGAAGAGTGAAAATTTCTCCCAGCCTCTGTATAGAGTTGCCAGGTCGCTAAACCAAATAGCTGGACATATGGGTAAAAAGGCCGGACAGCCTACAATATTGAGGATTTTGTCTCGGTAACAATAGGTACAACAAAAAAATTGTATGTAAAATCAAGCTCTTTTGATTATTACCATGAATCTTGTTAAATTCTAATGAAATATAAATAACATTGAATGCCAAATCAGTTCAAGTACTTTATTACTAATCAGCCAAAGTCACCAGTCAAAAGCCGGGCACCGTTAAGTTTGGCCAGACACGCAATCAAAAAGCCTAACTATGTCCGGCTTTATCCGGATGCCTGGCAATGCTACCTCTGTTTTATGACAGAATATTCGGAGTTTTTTGTTAAATATCGGATGAACTCCATCTGGAGAGAATGTAAAATTTCATTATTTCTCAGACTACCATGAGAGAAATCTGTATACTGAATGCACATATTTTTCAAATGATACTAAACAGTGTGGAAAAATCATACAAGCCGGTGGGGATGCGCACCGGCTTGACCGACAGCCGCCAACCATTTTGCACGATCAGCAATGTCAAAGTATTTTAACACATTAAAATTGCACATATATTCCACTTACAGAAGCATTAATACAAAATACAACATGCATATTTAACCAAAAGAACGTCTGCAAATTCAGTAACACGCAATTTAAAATGAACAAACAGTGGACCGTTTTTAACTAAAAAAAATACAGTGGATTCAGCAACCCAGTTGTACAGCTATGTAAACTATGCAACCAGTGGACCGTTTTTAACTGAAAAAACCTCAGTGGATTCAGCAACCTAGTTGTACAGCTATGTAAACTATGCAACCAGTGGACCGTTTTTTACTAAAAAACCCTCAGTGGATTCAGCAACCTAGTTGTACAGCTATGTAAACTATGCAACCAGTGGACCGTTTTTAACTCAAAAAAAAACATCGATGGATTAAACAACCTATTTGTACACCTCTTATAAAGTCAGTATGATTAGAATAGCACGTAAATAGCACTTACGAAAACATAAACACATCAAATATCAATTTAAAATTCACATTAAAAACCTTAAACATTGCAAAGATTCGTTAAAAAAGAGCAATGTCCCCAACACCCACTGGCTTATAACGTACTATATTTCTAACAAACACACACTAATTCTTTTCATATATTAACATAACACATTTCATTCCCTTCCATCAATAACAGAAACAATTTCAAATTCCCAAACCTGACGAAACGCGTATTCTTTATGGTTGCCAGTCACAACTACCACCGGCAGTTGGCGGTGCATCGCTCACTCTCGCATCAGATTGTTCGCCAATGATTTGTAAACAAAGCACTGGATACGGAATATAGTCCAACAGTGCTTATAATTAAACTTCCCCTATAAACAGCAGTCTATGGCCAAAAACGATGAGAAGATTGCCTCCAAATTTGCACATGGACGTTACATGAGATGTGCTTAAGTTTTTTTTTTTTTTTTTTTTTTTTTTTTTAATGTTTGCTAAGCGTACTTTGCAGCATGAAATCAGCTCTAAATATGAGCCTAACTACTTATAAATGTGCTCAAAAACTACTGAACAAATGTTGAAATTGTGTGTTTGCTTTGAATGATCCATTTCCAGTGTTAAATTTGCTGTTTTTTCAGTTAAAAAATATCCCTCTGTTTCAGTTAAAACATATCACTTTATCCAGAATGTTCGAAGATAATTTTTCATCCTGTCCCATGTATATTATAGATAGAACTTTAGTAGTATATAATATAGCCGGATATCTGACAAAGAAGTCGGATATCTGGTAGTTATGATTCATATATCCGACAGTATTTCAGATATTGAAAAATCAGCCGGATACCAGATATTTGACGGATATCCGTTACATCCCTAGTTCAAACCGACTGTTTATTTACAGTTTAGTATGAATTAACATTCTTTTGATAGTAAATTTTAGGTTAATATTTTCGTTTTGCTTTGTTTGTTTGTTAAGAGTAGAAGAAACAAATAATTATATTAAATTAGCATTTTATACCATGAAATAATATTAGATATTTTGATTTTATTATTTCAATAGTGCAATAATTTAGCAATTTTAATCAAGGTATGAGATAATCATTGTTTTATGTTATGATTCTTGGATTTTATTATCTCAATATTGCAATAATTTAGCGATTTTAATCAAGGTATGAGAACATTGTTTGTTTATATTAATTTAATTAGTTAGATTTTAAACAGAATATTAAATTTCATATGTTTCATAACAAATTAAAATATTGAGAAATTTAATATCCAAATGTTTTGTTTATATATTATTAAAATCTTTTTAAATATTTGTGAAAAAATAATTTTTATTTGCTTGCATATTTTATTTAAAAAATAGCAGTTAATTCATTTTGGATATTTATGAATACTTAAAATGAGTTTTTTTTTTTTTTTTTTTTCCCTGGTTACTGTTTCATATTTAACCCGGCAAGATGTGCACCTGGCCTCTCAGGCCCAGGAGATTAAAAAATTACTGTAAAAAATAAACCGTCTGGGGGAATTTTTTATCACCTTTTTTGCGGGAAATATTTTAATCACCTATTATTGCTTTATAAGATTGCAAATTTTTAAGTTATGAATTTTTAAAGAAATAACATTCGGATCTATGTGCAATGCATTACTATCTATTTATTGTTATTATTAGTTCTTATTATGTAAAACAGATTCTCTCACTCAGCCATTTGTTTATGATATATATACATAGTGTTCATATTTTCAGGCCTGATATGTTATTCATGCACTGTATAAATTAGTTTTGTTTACTATTTACTTTTTTTTAATTTTTGCATAGCAAATGTCATTGATTCAGTGTCTTTAGCTGAAATTGTATATTTTCTTCCTGTAACAGTGCTTACATCAATTTTTTTAAAATATTTTGCTTCTAGCTACAGTCAAAATGCCTTCCTTTACAGGATATGCATAAGACAGTGCATGTGGATGCCATAACATAATTTTAACTTCTTCAGTTTCTTTAAAGATGTTTAACACACAGGCAACCTAACAGTTTTCCTCATGTACACAATACAAATCCACAAATATCCTTCAAGGTTAGTTCAGTTTTGCTGGAGATACATGCAGTTTTAAGCATTGTAGCTCTTGAATGTATTTTAACGTGAATGTTGTTTTCATTCAGTGGAATGAAGCAGCGCAGCTGTTGTGAGTTGCAAATAGTTTTAGCAGTTTCAGCCTTCACCATCATATGCATATCCTCTAAAGGAAGATACTTTGACTATACCTAGAAGCAACATACAGGATGTCCACTGGCGACTAAAAAAAGGCGACTTTTGCTACTAATTTAAAGATAAGGCAACTTGGGCGAGACTTTTTTGAACAAAAAATATCATTTTCATACTATTTTCAAGTTTTGGCTACTTGTACCTTACTCTAGGCGACTAATTTGAAAATCAGCTTTCGGTTTTTGTCAACTCCTCTTTCTTTTTCAAAGTTTATGTGAATGCGCGTTAAGAGTTAGAACCCCTTAAAAAGTCCTCCAACGTAGGTCACGCCCTCACCCTACCCTAATAGCAGATGCCCTTCGTGCAAACTTGCCAAAACTTAAAACAAATAAATTCTTTTCAAAGTTGTAATTGGTTAGTCATCAAACATTTTAATCCATTTTTTTTAATCGTAGAATATTCAAGGTTATGTTTGTGCGAATGTCTGTTTACATAATTTTTATGTAGATAAAAAGAATTAAAATTCGGGCAATGTATTCATAATTAGAACTAATAATAACAAATAAATGGTGCTGCATTGCACATACACTACTGGCCAAAAGTATTTCAAGTTTCAGGAATCTAACCCTTTTTCAAGATTAAGCCCCTTTCCCTGTCAAAATTAAAAATCGATATAATTAATATTTTTGAATGTCAACATATTAAATTAATTATTTCAAAGACAAGATAGCATTAAGTTAAAGAACAAAAATTATTATTTAATTTATTGAAAAAATATATAGGTTATTATAGAAATCATAATCCATTTTGGCTCGCCGGAATAAAATTAAATAAAGAATTAATTTCAAGTTATTCTGCAAAAAGTGGATAGTAAATAAATGTAATTGAACTACAGATCATTTATTATGTTGCTGAGCAGCCGTGACTTTGATCACAACAGCCAGTCTTTTAGATATGGAATCCACAATGTTTTACAGCACTTCCTTCGGTGTTTCATGGTGCCAACTTAAATGATGGGTTCCTGAAGCTCTCATTTTTTTTTTTTTTTTTTTTTGGTGATTTTCAGATGTATTCCTTCCAATTATACTACATAAATTCTCAAGGATATTTAAATCTGGCAAATTTCCTGTCCATTTTTTTTCTGGGCTTATTCTTGAAACGATGGTTACATTTCTCAAACTTGCAATACTTTTCGCCAGTAGTGTAGATGCGAATGCTATTTCTTAAAACTAGTGATGCAGCGAATATCAATTTGGCCAGATACTGAATATCCGACGAAACTTTCAGCTGGTTATCTGCCAGCAGTATGTTTTTTTTTTTTTTTTTCACTAGTTTTCTTAGATCATTGAGCTATTACTTTTTTCTTTAAATTTTCTCATTAGCTTCAAATTATTTACTTCAAAAATCAGAAATCCTTTTGGGATTGTTTCCATGAATTTAGTACCAGTTTTACGGTAATTAGTCATACAAATAACAATGTCATGGATGTTCTCCCTCAAGGGTTAAATATCTTTAAAAGATCAGTTCTTGAAAGAGACATTTCCACTCAACTGTTAGAAAATCAATGTAACAAATTTCCTTACCTTATCAAAATTAGGTGGAGGGGAGACCTTTTCTCAGCAGGCAGCAGTACCACAACAAGTACATTATTCTCATAAGCAGGGTCAATTTATGGTAGGGAAAAAGGGTAACTGAAATCTTACAAAGATTGAAAAACAGTCTTTTTGTACAATAATTTCTTCCAGTAATAATCGACTCCAATCTTAAAAAAAGATAGAAGTACTTATTTCCCCTTTTTCTATACACGATAAAAATATATTCTAAAAAGTATTGAAAACAAAATATTTTCACAAAACTTTGTTTTTTCGCATTTTTTATTATTGCAGGTTTTAGAATTTATTCATTTATTATGTTTATTTATGTTATTTCTCTGTATATATTTTTAGGCCAGATTTACTGCCGGATGTTTGTAATATCCGGCTACTACCTATTATCCGCCATATTGGCCGGATGAAATAGTTTTTGCTGGATATCCGTTGCATCCCTACTTAAAACGCCTTACTAGTCACAGATTGATAATCTGTAATCTTATAAAACAAATTATTTATTTTCAAGATTTAAATTTTACTTTTTTTACATTTAAATTAGTGCCTAGTGTAGTGCTTGTATAAAATTGTTGAGAAAGTTATTAAACAAATATCACTGACAGGCTTAATAAAGTTTCAGATTAAAAAAGAAATCCATTGTGGCCAGTCACTCCACGAAGTTCAGTGGCCACTTAGATATTGTTAGTGGCCATAATGTGTGTAATTTTCTTCTGTGATGCTTTATTTTTATTTATGCTATGCATTTTTTGTATTTTAAACAGGAGTATAATAACCCACATATACTTGGATAGCTTCAAGAAGATTTAGGATGGAGCATAATTCTTTGTAAGTTTTTAATTTTTATGTTTATTTGTATATAAATTTGAATATATCAGTCAAGACTTTTTCAAACACGAATTGTTTTCATGGCCCATTGAATGGACCTTTAGTGAAAATTTCAGGGATTGATGCAGACGAAATTGGGTCCCTTCACAAAATTACAATAGATTAAAACAGCCCCTTCACAAAATTACAATAGATTAAAACAGCCCCTTTACAAAAATACAATCAATTAAAATGGCCCCTTCAGTGGCATTTTACCATATATTTAAATTTTCTTTGCAAATTATTTTACAAAAAAAGGTGATTAAAAAAAAATGAGATTTCACAGGAATAGATATTGTAATTCACAAAAATAGATACTGAAATTCACAAAAATAGGACCTTGGAAAAAATTCCTGGATCAACCCCTGCTTTTGTAAGATTTCCCCCTTAAAAGTCTAATAAAAATAATCTGTAGTGTCGAAACTGAAATTTATATTCCCTGGGACAAACTAATTGATGGATATAATAACACGATTCCATACACATATTTATAAGTGTTTTTTTTTTCCTTTCTTTAATTTATTTATCTTTATTTTTCCTGTTAAATTTCTTGAAAATATAATGGCATGCATTGCATAGGAAAGGCAATTAAGTGCTTCTATAGTATTGATGTCATGTCGACTGCAAGTTCAATTGATCATAACCAGAGGTCTGTCCAGTCTTTTCAGACAGGGTCCTGTTATAGTGAAATTGTGGAAAAATTACTCATGATTTTGTGAATTTGTAAAAATAGGGTCCATTGTACATGAGTTAGTGATAAATATGGAAATTTACAAATTAAATTTAGCATTAAATTAAAGACATTTTATATAAGGTCCTTTAAAAAGACCTACGCAGGGGTGTAGTGGGGCCAGAATGACGCTCTGGTACTTTTTTGTGAGCTGGAACAGCATTCCTGAACCCAAATAAGATAATTATTTTGTTGTTGTGGATCTTTTTTTAAAAAAAAGAGATTCTTTTATAACCTGCTCCCACTAACAATATTCCTGTTCCAATTCTATGAATACCTTTATAGTTGAATTAATCCCGATGAACTGATAACTGAGTCTAGTCAATTAGAAATTTAATCTCCTGCCCTTTCTGCAGGGCCACTTTTCCACATAGGCACACTAGGCACATGCCTAGGGCGTAAAAAGAGAAAAATTATAGCGAATTACTGTCCTATCCTTACACCTGCCGGTTGCCAGACTAGGACACAGAGGATCCATAGGTGGTAGATAATGGATGTGTTGTGGGATTACAGCCAATTATACACGAGGGATCTAGGCGTTTGGGTAGGGTGCCTTCTGTGAGGGTCTTTCTAAGGGGCCCTCTTAAGGGTGAGGGTCCTTTCTAAGGGATCCGGGTTCATTCTTCTCGCAAAAAAAAAAAAAAAAAAAAAAAAAACTGGCAGGAAGGGTGCGTAACTATTTGAAGTGCCTAGGGTGCCCAGGGAGGTTAAAAACGGCCCTGCCTTTTCTAGTCTCTCTAGTCCGAAGAAAATAAACATAACCACATGATGGATGCAAATAAAAAAATACATAGAGCCACTAGATTCTCAGAATCAATGTTGGTAACAAAAGGAACACAGATGTTAAACGTGGTGGTAGCATTGCAGGCAGTGAAATTTGTGACTGTCTACCTTACCCTATATTTTTCTCATTGTTATGTATTTTAAATATATAATTGAGAATAAAGAAAAAGATTTAGGTTTCTTCAGCTGATTCATGGACGCACTGTGAGATGCACCACGTAACTTTAAAAATTGATAGATATCAGAAACCAAGAAAGCTGGACTTTGTAAAGTAGTTCTTTATAAAAGTTACCTGAGAGAAGTTGTCTGCTGAATTTTCTGCAGTGTAAAGTGATCAGCTTATACTTTGAAATACATCAGGTGCCTATGTGTGTAGCAATACACTGTAACTTTCAATCACCAGCTTACCACTTTTCCACCACGGAAAACTCAGCTGACTATTTTTTCCCTAAAACTGGTAATGTTAACTTATCTCTTCACTGCAGCTGAAGATTGAATTAGTCGCCAGCTGGCGACTAAATTCTTTTCTTTGGCCACCAGTTAATTCACGCCCAGGTGCCATGCTATAATAATTTTCCAGACATTTCCGTTCCCCCTTTAAGATGTATTTTATTATTATTATTACCATATTTGGTAATAATAGTAGATATGCATTTAGATGCTGCATGTGCATTTGTGGAATGGACACAAGTTAGGATCTCAGACTTTAACTGAATTGCTTATGAAGTTTGTTATCTCCAAACTTAACCTGCTTCAATGTTCTTAGGGATGTTTTGACCCTTTTGTTAACAGTTTCTCCATCAAATGCTCTTAAAGAATGTGGCTTTTCTGCATTAAAGAATACTTTAGGAGAGAAATCCCTATCAATGGAACGAAAAATTATTGAAAATGGGCTTTACATAGTGTTCAGGTCTTACATTACAAACTTTTGAAACAGTAAAAAGTATAAAATTGTGATGTGATGGCACCATTCTACGAACACAACCAAATTTGATGGAGAAAATGGCACATTCTTCTGAAATTTAGTTAATAAATGCTATGAATAATATTTTGTCTGTTTTCAGTTTTAGTATTTGGAGATAAATGTATATACTATTGCTATATAAATGATGCCAAAAGCTTAAACTTCTCAACCATTTATATTTCTTAGTTATCATCAACTTGCACCTTGCATTAGTCACTTAAAAATAGATTTTCTTTTTAAAATGTATTTAATTATCTTTGTTATCTATTATTACCGCTCACTTCGTCTCTATATATACAGTATATATGCTCTTAAGCTTCAGTACAAGCAAATAAAATTGATACCAACGATGCGCATACTTATAGCCAATGTGTTAAAGATTGCGGTAAGTACTGGTTCCTAGATGAAAATGATTTAGGAGCCAGTGGCCACTAGGTAAAAATGGGAATCTTCAGCATTACTCTTCACCAAATTTCAGCTTTTTTATTATTTTACTTAACGGATGTTCTTTACATGTTGATGTATAATTCACCGCTATACAGTCGAATGCAGATGATTGTCGGCAGCTGATGTATAATCCACTGCAATAAGGCTGACTATTCTTTTTTTTTTTTCATTTGTATGCAACATGATAAACACATGTACAGAGTATCAATTTTTTTATTGTAATTATTTTTTTAAAATTATTTTACATGTTTGGGCGGCTGCACCCAATGCAAATGTGTCAGCTGACGTTCACGTCTGTTATATGTATAACTAAATGAACTATATGACGATATTTCAGACTTTTTATTATTAGTCATGAAAATTCCAGCTGGCTCCCGGACTATTAGGTTAGTATTCGTAGGCGTAGCCAAGTCAGAAGGTGGAGGGGGGGGGGGGAGTGCCCAGGAGACAAAGTACTGTACAAACCATATAATACAAATTATTATTAAAAATGTGTACTATCAAATGTGTGTCATTTGATCTGAGTGGGGGTGGTGCCCGGGCACCCTCCCTGGCCATTTGCCGGGTGTCGCTAAACATTTTGGATGTCATCATAAAAGCTGATGTTGAAATAGCAAATGGCTAAAATGTGCTTTAGCCCAATGCGTGGTGACATTTTTTAAAGATCGGTGATAAATGCATAGTATTGTAAATTCGATATTTTAAAACTGAAAAGTCCGAAAGATCTTGCATATTTGTGTATCCATTATTGTTATTTTGTAATCTAGCTACTGTGTGGCATACGTAACCAGTAACAAATATGCTTGCTTCTCTTGATGTCATTGTACTGTTAATAACTGGATTTTTGTACATGTGTTGTTATTACGCTAATATTTCAATCTAGTTGTTGCCATTCCCAGCATAGAAATATCGTCGGTTTTGGTACCGCATACGTTAGTGTATTATATTATATAAGTAGATTATTTTAAAGCGTTGCAGCATTACAAACTTTATTGTTTTATATTTGGAAGCACTACAAATAATAAAAATTGTGGACTGGACAGTGAAGAAAACAACAATCTTTTTTACATGAGCAGGAGAATGATAACTTTTTCTGTCCATGAGAATTGAAATGTCATTTCTTTACCATATTTTAAACCTGTGAATTGTATTACATATTCTCAGGCTTCTCAAGAGTTAGTCAGAAATTTTTTTCCCCAAGTTTTCTTCACCAAACACAGCATGGATCAATTGCCATTGCTATCAAATAGATCAAATTAACAGAACATTTAATTTTAAAATTATTTTTTTTCATAAATTAAAGAATTTATTTTTGTAGTTTTATAAACTACTTGTGTGTGCACTTGATATTAATAGATTATCTCATGTAGTTTGATTAATGTTCTAAAATTGCTCGTTTGTTTGTAGGGAGGGGGGCACTAAGTTATGTCCTATTGCTGATTGGAGTTTTTGCAATTTCACTGAAATTGGAATACATTTGACTCAAACCTTTCATGATTCTAAGATTGTACTACAATCTGAATTTACTCAACTTCTTATTTTTGTTTGTTTATCTTTAACATTTCTGAGATGCTAATGTTTTATGAATTCTGAATATTGTACATTAAATGTTTTTTGTTTTTCTCCCCCAGTTTCTGGTTATCAACTTTCTACCTGGGAATCAACAGTAGGTATTAGATGGAAAATGTTAGAAAGAGGGAGAAAAAATTTATTTATTTCATGAAATGCAGATTTATTTTGTATCTAATAAAGAATGTTAATAAAGTTTTTATTCTTAATTGTTTTACTCTGAATATCATTAAAATCTCTCATTCTTTTTAATTGTTTTATTGAAAAAAACTATTGATAGTGTTTTAAAGCATGTTTTGTTATCGATCTAGGCCGGGGGTGAGATTGCCCTCTGTGGGGGACTTTCTAAGGGGTCCTATCCTGTATTTACACGAAGTTTCGGAGAAAACTACAGAAACTTCCGAACGGCTAGGTCGGCACACGCGACCTGGTTGAAAAGTTTGTAACTAGGAAGTAATGGTGGTGATGGATTTTTCCTAGGTTTAAAAGCAGTCATTCAACAAAAATGAAAAGCTACTGCATGAGAATCTGTTCTCATAAAGGTACCAAGAAAAAAAGTACATTATGACATAACTGATCAGCTGTTTTCTTCCTGATGTAAAATCTATTCACAAGGTTAAATTGTAAATTGCAGCATAAAATATCAAATTGAGCAGGAATGTTTTGCAAATTTTGTATAAGTTACCCTGAAAGGATGTACGCAATAATTTTGGTTTAGAGTATAAAGATAGTGCTTAATGCATGCGAAAAAGAAACCTCTACTTTGAGAATAATTGTTTATTTAAATCTTTTTTTCATATGGTACTGGCTCCACCTTGTCTAATTTAAGTTACATACAGAAAATGGAACCACAATATACAATATTTTATTTTCTGGAGTACATCGGCATAAAATTAGGTGTGAGTGTAAGCAGAGTTTAATGTAAGAGCTATTTATTTATTTTTCTTTTTGCTACCATGTAACAAGTGGCGGATCCAGAAATTCTGTTTTGGGAGGGGCTAAATATTGAAAAAAAGCTTATTTCACCCAAACAAAATGTACAATAAAGCAAAATTTTAGTCTAAACCAATGTAAAAACTTTTTTTAGGGGGGCAGGGGGGGCTAAGTGATTAAAAAAGATCACTTTACATATTCAAACTGCATACTGAAGCAGAATGTTACCCTTTAGCAATCTCATTTTTTGGGGGGGGGCTGAGGCCCCCTCAGGGGCGGATCCAGAAATTACTCAAGGAGGGGGCGATTTTGTACCTGAAACAGGACAGTAGAGTGCACAAAATCATTTTATAATTAATTATAACCAATTAATATAATTAATTTTATTATTAATAAATCTATATGTGAGCTAGGATTAAAAAGTACAGAGACTAGTACCCGACATACACCCCTTAGAAAAAGGCTACATAATTTTCATTATACTTTAATAATATATTTTAACAGATTTTTGAACTTCGCCCAGGAGGGGGCGATCGCCCCCACCGCCCTCCCCTTGGATCCGCGCCTGGGCCCCCTAGCTCCTCTCCTGAACCGCTACTGCATGTAACAATATGTAGGAGGGGGGAGGGTAATATGTATCAATGATACAATTTTCTTTACATTTTACAGCATATATACTAATTAAGTTATTTACGATATGTGTACTATGAATTTCATTTACAGCATATGTACTGATTCCAAGTTAACTACAGCACAAATACCATAAATTATTTTTACAGCCTATGTACTGATTAAAAATTATTTACCGTATATGTACTATAAATTTCGTTTACAGCTTGCATACCATTTTAAAAATTAATTATGGTGCTTTTACCGTAAATTTTATATACGGTATATGTACAGGTAGTGTAATTTTTTACGGTACATGTATCATATAGGAAATTTATGGCATGTGTACTTTTTTAACAGTATATGTATATACTGTAAAATATTTTATGGTACTTATGGCATTTGTGAAATTTACGGTATATGTACTCGTCCCAAAGCTGCCAGTACATGTACCGTTATTTGGGTCTGAAATCTTTTCCAGTGTATAACAGTGGTGGATTATTGCAAGTTTGTCAGGGGGTGGGGTTGTTAGAAGATTGACATATACATCCATTTTATGGAAGTAAAATAGGATCTTTTAATTTCTTTTTTCTTGAGGGGCGGTCGCCCCTCTGCCCCCCCCCCTTAATCCGCCCTTGGGCGGATTAATGCAAGTTTGTCAGGGGGGCAGTTATTTAGAAAATTGACATATCCATTTTATGGAAGTAAAATAGGATCTTTTACATTAATTTCTTTTTCTCGGGGGGGGGCGGTCGCCCCCTCTGCCCCCCCTTTAATCCGCCCTTGGGCGGATTAATGAAAGTTTGTCAGGGGGGGCAGTTAGTTAGAAAATTGACATATATATCCATTTTATGGAAGTAAAATAGGATCTCTTACATTAATTTCTTTTTCTCGGGGGGGCGGTCGCCCCCTCTGCCCCCCCTTTAATCCGCCCTTGGGCAGATTAATGAAAGTTTGTCAGGGGGGGGCGGTTAGTTAGAAAATTGACATATATATCCATTTTATGGAAATAAAATAGGATCTTTTACATTAATTTCTTTTTTCACGGCGGGGGGGTCGCCCTCTCCGCCCCCCCTTTAATCCGCCCTCTGTGTATAAATAAAACACTAAAGAGAGTTTTCTTATCTTGGTTTAATCTTATACCATACATTTGGTTAGAGAAAAAACCTCGATGTTCAATCACTTACCGAACATTTGGTTAGATATAAAACCCTAATCTTGGTTCAGGCTTAAACCATATAGTAGGTTAGAGAAAAATTCTATATATTGGTTTAAGCTTTAACCATATAATTGGTTAGAGAAAAATCCTATATATTGGTTCAAGCTTTAACCATTTAGTCGGTTAGAGAAAAATCCTATATATTGGTTCAAGCTTTAACCATATAGTCGGTTAGAGAAAAATCCTAGATCCTGGTTCAACGTTTCACCGCAAAAATGGTGCTTGAGGAAGCACCAATAAAATGGTGAATCCTAGCACCAGATTTTTCAAAATATCGGTTGCAGCTAAATTCGCACCGGAATTTCGGTGAAACGTTGAACTATTTTTCTAACAGTGTTGGTAAATGAGAATTTGAAATTCCCAGTTTTCAAAAGTCTTTCCGATGGGGATGAACGCATGCTGAAAAATAAGTTTGTCTCGTCTCTTAAAACATCTGCAAAGTTTTGTCTCGTTCCACAAATTCCGTGTAAAGTACGTGATAAGAACGTCTGTCACATACATGTCTAGATGTTCACTAGTATCTTCAGAATGAAAAATTAAAAAATGGAACGAATATGCTGCAAAAAGTACAAAGAAGGACACTTTCAAAATAACTTTTGAAATAACAATATGACGCAGTCTGAGAACACAATAAGCAAACAACAAAGAAAATGTTTTATTCAGAATGGTATAACTTTTACGGTTGCTGTTCCGCAATCGTTTTGGGGGTTTTAAATGAAATCTCCCATTTTTCAGGAACTCCCAAATGCAGTAAATGGATGCCTTATTCAGTCCATTTACCGCTAGTTTCCCCAAATCTACAGTTCTATCTTTTGGTGAACTTCTCAACTAGTTTTAAAAATTAGTACGATAAATTTCCTTACGGTATAAATAAAAATCCAGGCTACGGTATATTTCTCTCAGTAGCTGACCTTTTTAAACGTGCCTGTTAATTTTGCTAACCCGATAATAAAAAAAAAAATATAACTCAAAATAATTAAGTCTGTAAGCTTTACCGTTATTTAGGCTTTAAAAAGCATAGTGAAAGGACTAATCACGTATTAAATATATGTGGAACAGAACGCCAAAGCGTAATTCATAAATTTATTAAAACCTTCGTTTCTATAAGAAAACGAGAAGCTTAAAATGCATGTTCATTCATGTGTGAGCACTAATTATACTCCCAGACAGTTCTATTAACCTGGCAGGTCCTTTGAGGCACTTCAGGGATTTAAATTTTTACGCAATTAAACTTAAATGAAAATTCGATTCCGCTTCTTATTCGAAATTTAAAACTACGTCTCCATTTGAGGTATTTGAAGCAGTAAAAGGAAATTGGGAACGTGGCGTTATTTCATGCTGTGTTCTTAATGTGGGAAAGGAACAAGAAGTCGAAATAGGAACTTATTTTAATTACAGCCTGAACATAATTCATCAATCACTCATAAAATATAAGTGATTACTCGATAACGAATTTTCGATAAATTCTGAAGTTGTTCTTAAGGAAAGTTATCGAGATATGTTATTTTTTGAAAGATTCAGATTATTATGGAAATTTAATAATTTTGAAAAATTTGACTCAATTTTTTGTCTAAAAGTCACAATAGTCTAAAACTTTTAATTGCATACAAAAAAAAAAAAAAAAAAAAAAAAAGAAAAGAAAACTTTATGCGTAAATCGAAGTAACAGGCTGACTTTCCCATGCATAATAAGAAAAATGCAAAATGCTTTATTGCTCAGTTCCTAATTAAATGTAAACGTACATATTTAAAAAGAGACCGAAAGTTACTTTCACACGATGAAAATATTTAATCTCATGTGAAAACTAAAATTTATAACTTTTTCGAATGATGTCGGAGGGGTACTATTTTTATACTAGTCACACAGGCAAAATAGTAACTGTTTAAATCCTCTGAATTGCTAAATCCCGTGAATAAAGAAATATACAGGGGGTCTCAAAAGGTCGTTGCCAAATTTAACATGCTTGTCTGATATACCGTGACAAACCAGATTTATACAGGAATTTGAGTCAAAAAATACAAGCGGCGACCGATAGAGGGCGATGTTTGCAGGCTTTTGGAAGCGTGATCATTAGCCCTGCACGTCGCTGAATGAATAGGCTTACAAACTCAGAATTGGCCGATCTGCATTAAGTGTATGGTGCCACGGATGGGAAATCATAATATTAAACAAGTCGATTAATAAAAGTCACATCTCTTTTGACATCATTTCTTTCTCCCCTTTATGCGCGAACATTGCACTCAAGGTGCACCTGTGCCGCTGCTCGTCCATTCCATCGTCCATCCCGCACCATGCACGTAAAGCATATGGGCTAATTCTGAGTTAGCAAACCGATTCATCCTTCTCCTGCAATGTCCTTGGCTAAAATGACCATAAGTCTGCGAACATGGCCCTCTAGCGGTCACCGTTTGCATTTCCGGACACAAGTTCCCGTGCAAATTTTGTTTGCATGGTATGGCAGATCAGCATGTTAAGTTTGGCCACGACTTTTTGAGATACTCTTCGCAATTTTAATTATCTAAATGCTCAATTTTATAAAATTAAACAAAGAAAAACCGTGCAAGATAAACCATTTTAATTTTATTGTCTTATCTATTAACAATGTACGCTGCTTTTTTTACTAGCTGACACGTGCCTAAATGTTGATATTACGAAACAAAAATTGCTGAAAGCATAAGAATTACATAGAGAAATTTAAACTGTGCAAACTATCATTTTTAAATTGAAGTATCATGCAGGGTATCCACCGGCAATTTTTGCTACAAATTTAAAGATAAAGCGACTTGGCGACTTTTTTTTTAATAAAAAAAGTCATTTTCATACTATTTTCAAGTTTTTGGCCACCTGCACCTTACTCCAGGCGGCTCATTTGAAAATGAGATTTCAGTTTTCCTCAACTTCCCATTCTTTTCAAAGTTGCGACTGGTCGTTCATCAAACATTCTAATCCGTTTTTTAATTGTATGATTAAAAAATATTAATATAATCTGTTATATAACGCATGCAGTTTTTAATATATCATTTTATTTATGCTTTCTGAAATGAAGCTAAACGAATGTTTATTTCTTAACTACACTACTGGCCAAAAGTATTGCAAGTTTCAGAAATCTTACCCTTTCCAAGATTAAACCCCTTTTCCCCCGTCAGAATTAAAAATCAATATAATTGATAGTTTTTAATGCTAACATGTTAAATTAATTACTTCAAAGACTATAGCATTAAGTTAAAGAAAAAATATTATTATTTAATTTATTGAAAAAATAGCATAAAAATATATAGGTTATTATACAAATCATTATCTATTTTGCATCGCCGGTATAAAATTAAATAAAGAATTAATTTCAAGTAATTCTGAAAAAAGAGGATAGTAAATAAATGCAATTGAACTAAAGATTATTTATTAGGTTGCTGAGCAGCCTTGACTTTGATCACAACAGCCAGTCTTTTAGATATGGAATCCACAATGTTTTACAACACTTCCTTCGGTGTTCCATGGTGCCAACTTAAATTATTGGTTCCTAAAGGTCTCTCTCTCTCTCTCTCTCTCTTTTTTTTTCTTTTGGCGATTTTCTTTTGGCGATGTATTCTTTTCAATTATACTACATAAATTCTCAAAAATACTTAAATCTGGCAAATTTCCTGTCCATTTTTTCTGGGCTTATTTTTGAAAGGATGGTTAGATTTCTCAAACTTGCAATTATTTTGGCTAGTAGTGCACTTCTTCATGTAAAATGCAACTATTTTGACAACAAAAATTAAGGAAAAGGCCACTAAACCGGCGACTTTTTTTATATCATTGAGGCTACTAATGAAGCTATTTCTGCCATCTCACATTGGGGAACACCCTGATCAGGTATACATATATATAATGAAATTTTAAATGTTATAGAAAAAGTTTACTTTCATGCAATCTTTTATCGAGGAAAATATTGCAGAGTGTGTATGTGTGCGTGTGTGGAAAGGTGGGGGATGATCTATGCTGTAATTCTAGCGTTAAATTTTCTTATACTACTGAAGTAATGTATAGTTACAGAATTTATTGATTCGATCTCATTGAAAAGAATTTATTTTCTTTGGAAGAAATAAAGTATTTTGAGTTTCTTATGTTCATAGAGGGAATTGTCTGGAGTTGAACACTCCCAAGATAAAAAAAATAGTTTTATAAGATTAAAATTACTGTGTTTAAGTGTAAGAGCTTAAAAATTAAAATTGTAAATAATATAACTTCACAAAAGCAATAAAAATTTTCAGCTAAAATTACATATAAAATAATAATTATGAAAAACTGCATTATTAGTATTAGAAAAGTAAGCTAATTACAAGTAAGTTTTGTTCATGTGTGAATGTTTAGCAGCTGCTTCGTAATATAAAACGAAGATATATATGTTTGAAGCTGTGTGATGAAAATTGTGGTCGGCAATGAAATTAGGTTATGAAATTACAACTCCAATTAAATATATAAGAAAAAATAAATATCACATTTCTTTTTTCTCGTCGCAAGATGATGCTTGCATTGAAAAATCATAAATTATTTCGAAATTGTACATGTAATGCAAAAAAAATAATAAAATTAAATTAAATTAAAAAAAATTGCACAGTAAGGCGCATTACTTCCGAGTTGTCAAAAATGTTTGACCCCCCCTCCCCCCTGCCTTCCAAAAATGCCTATGGATAATACAAAATGTGAAAATCCTGATTCTATGTTAATTTTACTTTATTGCTCAACATTTTAAATATTTTCAACAGTCCAAATACACAGCTATTTCAGAAAGTATGGCAAAGCGATGGACTACCAGAAGAATTTGAAATTAATAAATGTTTTCAAACCAAACAAATGTTTCAAAACTAATAAAATTTGCTTTATCTTTATTAATTCTTCTCTTTCTGCCCAATGGTTCCGCAGGGAATTAAAAACGTCAATCACAAAGAATTCCTTATCTTAAAAATAATTCTTAAGACAAGTTAAATGTAATTTTCTAGCATATACGATTGTAATTAGAATGTTCCTTTTGTTTGTGTTTCCTATCCCGTAACATATAAGAACTTCATTACTACATCTGTCTTTTCCCCCCAAAACGAAAAAGTCTATATATTATCTTCTTTAATTTGTCAAAGTTTTTGTTTATCTTTTGACTCCCCCAGTAACTGGCAGGCATACTCGAGTAAATTAATTAAATATGTCCAGAAACATATGACATTTTAAATTCAAAATAAAACATCAAAGTAGCTTTTTTCTGTCCCCCCCTCCACTTAAAGTAAGGAAATAATTAGAACAAGAAAATTTAATCTAGATGCTTGTACCTTCCAACAGAAAGAAACACAGAGTTCCGAAAATTATTTGAATGTTTCCAAATAAAAGAAAGTTTAGAGTTTTCTTTTCGTTTTCTTTAATTTCCTTTTTTTTTTTTGGAAATTTTTACTCTCCAAAGTAGCTTTAAACTTGAGTTCACTTAAAAATTTTCAAGATGCTGAACTGAGTAAAAATAACAAAAAAAAGCGAGAAAGACTGGGACGGTTTTTCTAATTTTAGCTTCAACGAGTCAGAAGAAGCGCCATCTGGTACTTTTTCGAAAAGAAAAGTTAAGAAAAATAACAGAAATAAATTTCTATATTACAGACGAAATGACAATCGTAACTATCAGCCATTTTTATTCTTTCTTTTCACCCCCTCCTGTTTAAATGAAAAAATGTAAGCATGAAAGGAAAACTTTTATGTAATTTTATATTTTATCATTTCCTGATATTCATAAATTTTCTTAGAAAATTTAAATTGTATTATGATAAAAGATTCATAAAACTTTTGAATAAGAATGCACAAGAGAAAATGTAATGTTAAAAGTTATGATGAATTATCTATTTATTGTTAGGTATGGAGCATGTTTATTAGGGTTATCGAAAACCCCCTTTTTTTCGATATTCTCTTACCCTTACTGCTAGTTTTTGGCCAGATTGGATCAATAAAAAGTGTGCAAAATTTCAACTCGATCGGTTAAGATCTTCAGTTGCCACTTTGGACTTTAACCCTTTCAGACCCCACTTTAATGCTGTGAGTAAAAAAAATAATTACCTTTCTAAAATATCATAATAGGATACTAATAAACATGTTAAAGTAAAAAATTAAGGAAAATTTAATTATTTAAGAAAATATGCAAATGTCCATTGGGATGGACAACCGGTCTACGAGGTTGCAAAAGTCAAATATTCAACGCTTGAACTTCCCTTACGATTTTTGTTCTAAATATCAATTTTTTAAAGTAACAAATCTACATAAAAATGTTACATCACTCAATAAGTTTAAAACAGTTAATAGTGTAGTAATTTTACTACACATGAGGAGGTACATATCAATAATACCTAGTTTTACAAAGAATTTTGACACAGTCCTGCTTTTATATATACCAAAATAGATAAACTTTAAATTATTTGACATGGATATAAAAAAAACCAATTTCTCCCCTTAGTAAAGCATAAATGTACTGTACATTTATTGCAGTAGATATGGGTTTTACCTTTGCAACCGTAATTTTTACACCGGGTTCCTCCATGCTTATCATCATCTTTTGATCTACAGAGTCATTGATAATCTCAGGATGAGGTCGAGTTTCAACTGCTCTTTGGCATATCCTTTTATTTTGTACAATAGGTGATAATGATGGCCTTCCCATTTTTTAATTATTTTTTGCTAAACCAACCGTACATAGATCTGAAGCTGATCTCATTTTGAAATGTAACAAATCTAATATGTTCTTTTTTGAAACTCCTAAAAAAATTTCCAAGAATTTTAACAAAATTTACCTTTTGCAACAGTTTGATTACCACTATCAACAAAGCAATCATCATCATATTCCAATTCTTCAGTATCTGATATTTCAGCACTAGTTATATAATCTAAAACTTCCTTTAGATCTTTCGAATTTTTCAAATTATATTTTTCTAAAATAAAAAATGAATATTTGATCCTCCTAATAAACTGTTGTTGTTTTAAAAACAATTCAATTGCCTAAAATAAATTCGACAGCAAAAATATCAATAATTCAACTACCTAAAGAATCACAACCACGTGTACCGAATGTCCATTGTAATGGACATGTGATTACGCTCCATTTTTTCCCAAATTATAACCAGTAATACAATAAAACTATTTCTAATGCTAAGATTAACTTATAAACATTGTTTAAAAAATTACTGACACATTAGAAGAAATTATTCATATAAATCAAAATAAAAGAAAATACTCGCGTTTTTGCAGACTAGAACCTTACGCCATTTTCAAACAAAGCAAGCTGTAAACATCTGCGCACTTTGCCAACCCAAAAATCGCAAACATGTGAAAAAGATTGATCTTTTATCTATTCATGGAGCAAGTATCAACGCTCTGAAGGCAATGGGTTAAAAGAGATAAGGTTTAAAAATGTATGTCCATTGTAATGGACATTGGGTTTGAAAGGGTTAAGTTTGAAAAAAAAAGCAACTTTTTGAAAAGTTTCTAAAAAATATAATTTTTTGGAAATTTTTTGAACATTTTGAAAAATTTGTGCTGTGGCTGCTTGAAGAAAACGAATGTACTGATATGGTAATACGAGCTTTACAATGTGCAGCGCCACTGTTAGCACCCACTGTAACTACTATTTCAAAAATTCTGTATCAATTTTTTAAAGCTTATGTAACGTACTAAGCATATAGTTTGCAATCTTCTTCTGCTGAAATTTTTTTTTTTTGGCATTTTTAATTTTAAAATCAAGGTTTTAATTTCCTGGGTGTGTTCTTTTTTTTTATATAACCTAGAGTCGAGCAAAATTTTGAAAATGTCCATCGTTCGGTACACAGAGATATCACAAGCAAAAGAAAATTAAAATAAGTCATCACATGCTGTAATGCCTAAGTGGGAACGGATTCATATGCCACATTAATCGACAATTCAAGCTGGGAGAGTTCAGATAGACAGCTCTTTTGAATCCGTCGACAAATGTATACACAGTTTCTTTAAGGAGAGAGGGGTCACTGATGGAATCTTAATGTTAAAAGGTGAAATTTTTCCTCTAAAAATTATAAATGTGTAAATTTTCAGCATAGACACACCCCACTTCCGCAACGGGTAACAGATAGAGCTGCAAGACAAAATCGATCGACGATCATTATTTATAAGTATAATAATTACTTTGGATGGTTCTGTTAACATAGTCCTGAAGTTGACCCTCAGAAAGTAGTCACAAGGAGTCGGATCGGGAGGATACGGAGGTTTGCGATTACAGCGTCATTTGTTAGTGGCTATTGCAAACACATTTCTTACGTTATTTACGTTATTGAGACTTGATGTGCATTCAAAATATTAATACTAAAGGAATAAAATTCTGTAAAGAGTGTCAGCGAAATTTACCTTTTTTTTCACATTTCTCGAGCTGAAAATGTGCGCACTTATTATTGAGTCAATTAAGGTAAACTTCATTGTTAGGGACAAGAAATTTTCAAATTAAATTTTTTAGAAATTTTTCAAAAAGTTGCTTTTTCATTTTTTCAAACTTTTAAGGCCACAGCAGCTTAAGTGTCAACTTATGACCTTAACCGATCGAGTTGAAATTGACATACTTTTTATTGAGCCAATTTGGCCAAAAAAGTAAAAAGCACCAAGAGGAAGCGAATTTAAAAAAGAAAAAAAACTTTTTCATTATACCATAATACCGATTTTTTAAAGATTATTCGTTTACTGCGTACCAAACTTTTATTCTTTCATTCTATATTGATGAGAAAATATTTATGCAATTTTTATTAGCCTTAAAAAAACTACTATTCAATTAGACTGGATCAAATTCTATATATATTATTTTTAATTGCATTTATGAAATAAGTCTGTAAAATAAATTAGTGCGTTTTAAAAATAAACAATTTCTCTGAATCTGTTTACTTTGTATAAATTTTCAAATTTATAAAATGTTGAAAGGAATTTTAAATTTTATGGAATATTGATAATAATTTCCATATATGCAGATAATTCAGGTTTTTTTGATTGCTTTCAAGTGTATAAACAGAAAGAATTTAAAATCTCTTAGGTTATTTTAAATGATTGATGTTTGCATAGACCAAAGTAAAATTAAAATGAATCAAGTCATTGATAGGTTTTGTCACATTTTCAGGTAAACAGTAAAAACTTAATTTTATGATGTTACTAGCTGAAGTACCCGTTCTTCGCACGGGAATGAATGGACTTTTTGATATTAATATTTGTTGTGATTACTATTTATTGTAATAAAGAGATATAGCAAAATGGATATCGCGTTATATTGTGTTCAATAATCATGCATACTGAATTTCAAGGCAATCGTTTTTACGGTGCAGAAGGCGATGCGGCGTAGCACAATCTAGTGGCGAGTTTTAGCAAAACGGATACGGCAAAAATATTCTTCGCATTCAGATATCGATGTATACGAATTTTCATGACGATCGGCTGAATAGTCTTGAAGTTCATGTGTTGACGCGACATCTAGTGTCAAGTTATAGGAAAATGGATCGTGCCAAACTCTTCCCCGTGTTCAAATATCTATGTATACCTAATTTCATAGCGATCATTCGCACAGTCAAGAAGTGATACACTGCAGGGCCATCTAGTGGTTAATTAAAGTAATGATTTGCTACAGCGCCGTCATGTGGCGAGTTATAGCAAAATGGATAACGCCAAAATATTCTCATTGTTCAAATAGCTATGTATACTGATTTTCATAGCCACCGTTTGAATGGTCAAAAATTTGGCCTGCTGCAGCGTCATCTAGTGGTGAGTTAAAATAATAATGCATTGCAGTGTCATCTAGTGGCGAGTAACATCAAAAGTAACGCAGTTAGAATATATTCTTCGTGCTCAAATGTGTAAGTATAAAAAATTTTATGCCGACCGGCCGAACGGTATAGAAGTTGATGCTTTGCAGCGCCATTTAGCGGCAAGTTACAGCAAAATGGATAGTGAAAAATATTCTCCGTGTTCTAATATTCGCGTGTACCAAATTTCATCGAAATTGGTTGGACGATATTCGCATAGCAAACGGCTAAACGGAATAGAATTCGACGTTCTGCTGCGCCATCTAGTGAAAAGTTAGAGGAAAACGGATAGCATAAAAACCTTCTCCATGATAAAAGACTTAGGTGAACCAAATTCCATGGTGATCGGTGAAACGGTGCTGGAGTTTTTCAACCTCCTACACACATACCAACATTCATTTTTATCTATAACCAGTCTTATTATACGTATATACCAGTCTCAAGTAAAATCCAGTTTCAAATCTAAGCCTCGCCAAAGTGCCAGCATACGCCATTTTGCAAGAGTTTTTTCAGGGAATCATTCGAAGCATTGCCTTAGCAGCAATCAAAATGGGAAATGGTTCGACCGCCAGGCATTTATTTGAAAAGTGGAATCCCTTAATACAGCCGCATTTTTTAAATTATCAACTATAACATGTTTTATTCATCGTTACCTCGATGTACTAAATGCGAAGATTTCAATTTTCTGAAATTTGGCGGATTTCCCCCAAGTTAAATCAATGTACTCAATTGGCGAGAATTCTGAAGCTACATCGCTTGAAATGCCCTAATAACTGCATTATTTCTGCACGGATAGTTAAAATTTAATGCTGTATTCTAAGAAAACCTATACACTTGTTTTCAAAAATGCTATTCCCTTAAGCTCTCAGTAAATTGCGCCAAAAAGCCTAAAACTGTGCAAACCGCTAGAACTCACTCTCTAAAAATCGGCCTAGCAGCCATTTTTTTTTCGCCAAACTAAAAAAAATTACATATTAGTCTCGGATATCTTCGATCCTCATTGTTTTGCGTATAAAACATTTCATTCCTGCTCTCATTTCTTATGCGCACACGATATTATAATTAAAAAAAACCTAAAAAAATAAACTAAAAAAATCATTATTATTCTTTTATTTTTACTTTAAGAATTTAAAACATTTTATTCGGCAAAATCGCCACACATGGCAACCAAGATGCTTATTTCACACAATTTTTTCACTACAGGGGTTAATATTACGTAAAGCTTTCTGCGTGGAGAACATAAAAAATCTCTTAAATTCCGGGAACGGAAATAAAGTGGAGTTTCAAAGTTTTAAAGTGGACTATCATTTATTCTATATTATTTTACATATCTGTGTAAAATTTCAGGCTGACAGGTCCATTTTTGTGGAATTGTATACTACCCAAATCAACAAATTGACAAACAGAATTTCATTTTTATTTATAAGATAACCTACGCTTGTTTTTAAAAATACCCTCTCATTAAATTGCGCCAAGCGCTAGAATCATAGAAAATCTGACACACTTTCAGATTTTTAAATACGCACTAAAGTGCTATATATAAAAAGAGTTATAATCCATGGGTCTTCCCTATTTTCGTTCCTTCTTTCATTAAGTTGGAAAGTGTATCATTATTCATGAGTGTGATTAAACAAAATTAAAATTGATATTTCTAACATCCTTTTTTCTGGATGTAATACATTAGATGCAGAAAAGCTGCTCAGAAAAATGCACAATTCCAACTGAATGAAAATTTCAAAAACTTATACGCAGGTGTATTCATAACCCAAATAGCAGACGATTAAATTACGATAAATAGCGCCAAGCGTTAGAATCCTCCTCAAAATCGCGAGAATGCTGAAGATAGATCGCTTGAAATCCCTTAATAACTGCATTATTTTCGCACGGATCATTAAAATTTAAAGCTGTATTCTAATAAAACCTTTGCACTTGTTTTCAAAAATCCGTTTCCTTAAGCTCTCAGTAAATTGCGCCTAGCCGGAAACTGTGCAAACCGCTAGAACTCACTTTCTCGGCATTTGAGCCATTTTATTTTTTCGCCAAACTAAAAAATTTTAACATATTAGCCTCGGAAATCTTCAATTCTTATTGTTTTGCGTATAAAACATTTCATTCCTGCTCCGATTTCCCATGCACACGATATTATAATTAAAAAAAATATAACCTTACGAATATAAACTAACAAAAAAAAAATCATTATTATTCTTTTATTTTTACTTTGAGAATTTAAAACATCTTATTCGGCAAAATCGCCACACATGGCAACCACGATCCTTATTTCACACTTTTTTCACTACAGGGGTTACAATTACGGAAAGCTTTTTGCGTGCAGAACATAAAAAATCTCTTAAATTCCGGGAACGGGTGGACTTTCAAAGTTTTAAAGTGGACTATGATTTACTCTATATTATTTTACATATCTGTGCAAAATTTCAGGCTGATAGGTCCATTTTTGTGGATTTGTATACAACTCAAATCCACAAACAAACAAACAAATAAACAAACAAACAAACAAACAAACAAACAAACAGAATTTCATTTTTATTTATAAGATTTATCGCAAACTATATTTAATAAAGTGAAATAGCATTAGTTTATAACTATTTTTTATTAGAAGTAATGATATTGTATTTCGACAAACATAAAAAGTGTTTAATTGCAGCTTATGTAAATTATTAACGATTTTTTACATCAATTACATCGGTTACACTATTGTGGATAATTTATATGTGTAAATTATAACAATATATAATAAACAGCAATAACAATAGTTAATGTTAATGATTAACACCAATTCAACCACTTTCATAAATGATTAACACAAGTTCAACAGAAAATTGTGCATTTGTATTTTTTAGCACACAAATGCTATTTTAGTATCTGGGATTTCTATGTTTAGATACAAGAGATATGACTGTGGTGACGAAATTAGCTGCAGATTTCAATTTACAATTAAAAGTCGCTGTGCTATTAAATATTAATTATTTACTTATTGTATCATAAATTTAATCTAATAAAATTAAAGGAATGAACTCGCGAACAAGTAACTTTAAAGATGCTGCAGGACATCAAAAAATAATTACGCCAAAAGAAGAGGAATGAAAAACCTGTTACGATTACAAAAAGACGTAATATAATCTATTTTTAGCCTAGAACGACAACTAATTGACTGGCATACAAACATAATAAAAGCTATTGCATGGGGGGGAAAACGAAATTAGGTAGGAAGCCAAAGTGAGGGAACTTGAGAACAGAAAAACATGAGTCAGAATGCATGATTTCGAATAGATTAAAATACATAAAATAAATGATAATTAATTATTATTTAATATGTGATCTACATCACAAGGTACACGCGATGGAAGGATTTACAGGAGTGGACAGTTTATGAAGTATTTTTTCATTAAAAATCTGAAACTGCAGAAGCTGTTGTGTAAGTGCCGCATAGAACTTTGCTAATATCTCCAATAATTTAAATCTTTGTACCTGCATACATAAAAGACAACGAATTAACGTGAATTTTTAAATTTGATTCCTTGAAAAAAAAAACAATTTTTTTTTCCTTTTGTAAAACAAAATATATTCGGATTTGAGACAGAATTTACAGATTATATGGAATTATTGTGTGAACGAAAGGATGATTTACTCAGAAATATTCAGGTAATGACTATGAAGTATAGTTTTCATCCGAATACATATATGTCGCGTATCCGAGTGGTGGATGAGCATTTAAACAATCGATATACATTCTTCAGTATTTTTATTTACAGTAACTATATACAAGATCAGATTGCACACATCCGGATGACATGAGCATGCTAAAGTAAGTGCGAGAAGAGAGAGTACAGCAACAGTTTCAGGAGTTTTACACTAAGTAGTTCCACTACATCCCGCTGGAGGATAACACCAACCTCTAATCACCAATTTGACCAGGAATTAATAGCAAAACCCTAATTTGCTATAACGTAGACAAAGGCGGAATTCACTGGCGGGACATCAAAAGATTGACAGGTTGTGGCAGCACATGCTGAAAATGAACATCTTAACCAGATGCTTATCAATTAAGTTTAAAAGAGGCCAACTGTGGCTCTCTCTCTCTCTCTCTCTCTCTGTATCTCTCTCTCTCTCTCTATATATATATATATATCCAATACAAAGAAGAGTATATTAGACAGTTATTTATTTATTATTTTTCTATCGTATTTTAACTTTATTGCATGCACAAGAAAACGCGAAAATCGGTGAACCGTTATGATTTCAGGGGAGCACAAATTCATCTTCTATCAGCATAAGAAAACGTAAAGTTCTGCTAATCTCAATGATTCCCGGATAAGAAATTCTGTATAATACAGCGACGTCCTGTTAGCAAAGAATTAACAGAAAAAAATTCCTTTTTTTTTACCGTACATTTACTTATACCCAACAAATAATAGAATGCTTCAAGTGTGTAGAATGGATGATAAATAACAAGCGAATTGATGTTTACACATGAATAAAGTTTTTATGTTGATTGATTTGTTCTGTCGAGTTATTTAAGTAGGTAGTTGAAACTGAGCAGAAGGGAGATCAAATGAAAGGATACAACGAATAAGAGTGCGCCAGGAGAAAATAAAGGTAGGTACGGACAAATCTTTAGTATCTGAACAAATACTTCAATCTATTCCATTTTACTTTCTTTTCTTTCCTTTTGTGTCCCGCAGCATTGTTTAGCATCTTCAAGTTTTGTGCTCTGTCGTATTTCATTAGAAAAAGAGCTCGTGGAATACTTACGCTTATTTGGTCTTTGGTTTGCAGTCACTGAGTAATTGATTTAATTATATGATTAAGGGACATTTGGTCCTGAAAAAGAAGCTGGGAGATTTGGTACGAACAGACATGTAATATTTTAATTTTATACGAGAAAAAGGTTTACTCATGAAGCTTAAAAAAGCGCCATTTAAAATTTAGCTCATGTTAAGTACTTTTTATAATTTTTTGTTTACAGCAGCAATTCTCAACCTTTTAACGTTGCACCCCCCCCCCCCCCAACAAAGGCTAACTTAAGGTGGCGGCCCCCTCTCACGTTTTTCACCATAAATTCATTTTTTTAATCTGTATCAATGAACATTTAGTCGAATTTTCTACAAAATAATGTTATCAGTAAAGTTGGAATGAACATTTTACGCGAAAATGGATACATTTTTGAGAAGAAATGAGAATAAATAAGATTTTTTTTTAAAACATGCATCACTATTTATTTTTTTGTTTTTCTCGTACCCCTTGTGAACGCTCTGCGCCCCCCTTGGGGGTCACGCCCCACAATTTGAGAAACGCTGGTTTACAGCATTGTCTACAATAAATTTAGATGAAATATAGTTTTGTATCTAAAAAATGTCTTATCTTATCCGTACTTACTAATCAAATGATGATAATTCGCATGTAGGACATATTTTAAATTCTGTATTTCGTCTTTTTAAAGTTATGATTCATATTTTTTAACCTGCCCGTATTTTCGGCTATAGCGAGATAACTTCACACATTATCAGATACATATTCTGTCAAAAAAGTTCAGGGAATTGGTAAATAAAACACAAAATGTCTATTATTCATCCAAATTTATTTTATCGCCTTCAAAGTAGGACCTTTTCGAAATAATACACTTATGCCAACGAATAATCCAATCATCAAAACATTTTTTAAACGCACTTTTTGGAATCGACTTCAGTTCTCGCAGCGAATTATGTCTTCTATCGACTGAAAACGGGTGCCTCGAAGTGGTAATTTAAGTTGTGGAAAGAGAAAACAGTCGGCTGGAGCATTATCGGGGTGGTTGTTCGATGGTATTTGTTAAGTTTTGGGTCAGAAATTCGTTCCCAAGATAGCCTTGTGAGATTGTACGTTGTCGTGGTGCAAAATCCAAGAGTTTTCTTTCCACTAATCCGGGCTTTTTCGTCGAATTTTCTCTTACAATCGCCGCATAACGCTCAGATAATATTCTTTATTTACTCTCTGACTTTCTGGCAAGAATTCCGAGTGTACAACACCGAGATAATCAAAGAAAACAGTCAACATTACCTTGATCGACTTAAGGTTGATCGACGGAGGATTTTCCAATTTCGGCTCAGTTGGAAGGCACCATTCCGAAGCTTGTTGACTGGTTTGCATGTCAAACTCGTTAACCCATGTCTCATCACCAGTTACAATGATTTTATGAATGCAAAAATGGCAAAACGCACTTGAAATAAACTGACAAAATCGAGCGCTGTAAACAAACTAAATGACAGATAACGCTCAAACTCCGCGTCAGTATAGACGACAGTTGTGCCAACTTGGCGACAAAAAGAATTTTGACAATCTATTTAGGCGGGCTTTTTAAATGACCAATTCCCGGAACTTTTTTTGACAGAATGTATATATATATATAGGGTGTATCTAAATTGGTTCAACAAAATATTATGGGAGATAGCCATATAAGAAGGAATCAGAATCACATAGCAGTGTGGGGTCAAAAACGTCGTCTTCCTGTAGCTGTTAATAATAACTTTGGAACGGGTGCTGAAACAACAGTGAACAAGAACATTTCGACCATTGTTTGTCAAATAACGTATTTTTCTCAGAAAACATGTGACTAAAATTCGCAGTTTATAAATTCATTATATACGAAATTTGCTTAAGAAATTTGGCAAATATTTCAACACTTTTCATAAAGTGATTATTAAAATACCATGAAAAATAACAGCAGATGCAAAAATTACATACATCGTGTGGAAAAAAAAAGAAAGAAAAAAAACAGATGCTTGAGTCAATCAAAGTACAATTAAACAATGTAAAAATAGATGCATATCAGTATTTTATGACATCCATATAATTGCTTTTACGTATATGTATTCTTTCCCCATATTTCCTATTTACTTATTTTGCTTAATCTACAGTATTGTATATCATTTCATTAATGTAAGCATGGTTTCAGTTTTATAATTGTTATTATGTGCTATCACTTAATATTTTACTTGGGATTCCATATTACGTAAGCTTAGCTATTTTATATTATATATATATATATATATATATATATATATATATATATATATATATTAATTAATGACTTATTAAAACATAAGTACTTATTAAAACATAAAAAAAGTATTTCCATTCAAAATATTGTCTCATAAAATCAGTCAAATTAGATGATAATTAAATTAATAGTAATAATAATAAAAATTAAAATATACATTGAAGCTCTCATCTTTGTGATCTACGCTGTGTAAAAGTATATCACTGCATATTTCACTACTTAAAAAGCTACAAAAAACAAATTATAATGCTTGTTTATCGAGGTTAATTACGAAACTGCTTTTCGTAAAAGCTAAGCATCTAATTGAATAAAAATCTCATAAATATTTCATAACATCAGCGGATTTGATACGTCTTAAAAAGTTAATTACCTCAAATTTTAATTGCTCCAGTGAAATTGCAAGTTATATTTACGCAAACGACAATCTCGACAATTTTTTTTCCATGAATTTAGAGAAAAAAAAATCATATCAAAGTTAGAAGCAAATCTTAAATATTTACAGCATCTTCTCTCAAACAGGCAAACTAAAAAAATATTGTTAAAATATTCAATCTAGAAATTTTTTTATTTTAAATTACTATTTTATACAAGGCATTTCAATTATAAATATTGCATAGAAGTCCGCGTATCTAAGTTCGAAAAAAACTTGGCGACGAAAAGTAGTACAAAAAATATCAGTGTAAAGGTTAATATGAAATGATTTTTTAGTTTAATTTATTTGCAATCAAAATATTTCTTAGCATTTTTATCCTAATTGTCACTCAATGTTAACGCGTTAGTTTTACACTCACTCGATCCATATTCTATTCGCTCCATACGGCTGCTACTATTCATTTCACAATCGTTTATGAATAAATGGACAGGATAGTAACTGTACCGTCATCACGGCTGCTAGGGTGCCTAGTAGAGATGAGACGGGCTCAGCCCGAGCCCGGGCCCGAACCCTGTAATTCACGATTGCATTCGGGCTCGGGCTCGTGAAAAATGTCTCCTTTATTGAGCTTGAAACGGATTTTAAAAAGCGATTCATCGGAAAAATAAACGTACTGATGTGATGCTAGGACTTGCAACAAAATAATTGGTGGGTAAAAAGCTAGCTTTTTCACATAATTTACTAAATGGTGTGTTGCGCTATTTCATTTGCGTATGTATGTTAAAATGCTGTTCATTCAAAATTTTGGCCTCATTATTTACTGGTCTATCTTAGTTAAATGTATATATTCACATCGTATCATAAAATATTTTTTAAAGTAATTTTGTTCCTATCAACTAAATTCTTATGCAATTCTATGCAAATATGCAAATTTCTTAAATTTATTATGCAAAATCTCTTTTCTGGACGTGTTTTAAATATAACATTTTTTAATGTCACTATACGAGATTTATAACTTGTATTTTTCTGTATCTAATATATCTAAGTACATACAAATGTTTAACACTGATGTGAGTACTCAACGGAATTTTTAATAAAATTGAAGCATTATTGTTATTATTTGATTAACATGGATATAAAGAATTAGAAAGTGCATTAAGAGTTTGCAACTCTATTTGTCTTTAATTTGCACAAACGGCAAAATTTATCGTATTGTATCAATGAAGTAACTGAATTTTATTTATCTTCAGCTGAAATTTCGGGCTCGGGCTCCGACTTAAATAATATTGCTCGGGCTCGGGCGGGCTCGGATTAAAAGTCCTCGGGCTCGGGCAGGCTCGGGCTTCAAAAAATGAGCCCGAACTCATCTCTAGTGCCTAGTAGTAGTTTTTCCCGGTTTATTCTGCCTTTTGAGTCACAAAAGCTGGACAACGTAGCATCCACTGTCTGAAGGCATTTCCATTTGCTTACATTCGCGATAAAAAGTGTGAGCTATGTTCAAATTACGCGAACTTCCCTTCTTGCACTATAAAAGTAAACCTCTTTCTAATGTGTTTTTCTATATCGCAATAGCAATTTCTTATATCGCTGTTGTCATAACATTTTCATTGATCCATAGAATCCTCCATACATGGAGGATGTTTCAGTTTTTAAAAGTAAGTTTCTTAAAATTTTAAATTCATGGGAAAAGAAAAATATTTATGGCGACTTCAATTATTTGATATAGTGAAGAACTCTCAAATTTGCATTTCTCCCCATTGACGATAAAATTTAATGGTGTACAGCCGAAATATCTTTACAAAAACACTCCTGAAACCAAAAGAATGACTAATTAACAATAGGTAGAGGAGAAGCGAATATTATGGTATACCTTTTACATTTATAACTATGTAAGTTTTTGAGTACAGTTTCCGTAATCATCATGAATACATACTATAACTAATTGTAATGAAATGTTCATTGCAAAGAAAAACCCTATTTATTTTGTTGTTATACAAAAAAAAAGACAAAAAAGTTACAATCTGAAAATACCGGATTATGTGGAATAGCTAGTTTAAACCGGTGAAAAACTAATTAAACTTCATAAAGCATAGTTATTTTTAATTATAAACCATATTTTTAAGATTGTGTTTAATTCATTTCTGCTTCGAGTGTCTATTAGCGAAGTTGCAGATATCTTCTTTCTCTACTCTAGTTCAGTCAAACTGAGCGCACAGAGAACAACTGGAGCATTAAATCCAAGTTTTGCCTTGTAGATCTTCGGATAATTTTCCGTTACAATCCATTCAGCGTCTTTGTTTTCCGGTTCTTTAGTTGATGGCATGAAATCCATCAAAGTATTTACCTAGTACAGGGTTGTCCAAATTAAACTTCCCCAACTCAGAGGCCTGTGCAGGATGTTGTATGAGTGATAATGTGATGAAAATTTTAAAACAGACACTTCAGATCACGCGCTCGTGATTTATTAAAAAAATATATTATACAAGAAGTTGCCGATAGGGGGCGCTGTAACACTAGTAATTTGCATATTGCAATAACGTGATTTGCAGAAATAAAGCTTCTGAGCAACGTATCCAAAAGACGAGCCCTATAAAAGAGGAAGACAGACGCTGCACAGGCAGTTAGGTGTTTCCAGCTCGATGATGCACAATGGCGGCTTTGAAAGACAAAGCTTAGTGAGCCTAAGTTAGTGAAATTTTTCTACCAAAATGACGAGAACACCTGTGCTGCGATAAGAGCATTCTGTCGGATAAAGAACTTACGCGGAGGACCAATGACAGCACGCGCTTTACGAGACATGATAAAGAAGTTCGAAAGAACCGGACAGCTGGGAATTTTACCAGGTAAAGGACGACATGTTGTGGATTCTGCACGCGTTCAAGACGTTGCTTTGACGGTCGTGGACGCCGCTAGCCAATCGCCACATGGTGTTGTCAGTGTGCCAACTGTTTATCGTGGTGTGGAACAGCTGTAGAACGTCTTGTTGATCTGCAGCGCCACCTATAGGCAACTTATTGTACTAATAATTTCTTTTTAATAAATCACGAGCGCATAATCTGTAGTGTCTGTTTCCAAAATTTCATCACATTATGACCTATACAACATCCTGCACAGGCCTCTGAGTTGGGGAAGTTTAATTTGGTCAACCCTGTATTTCATAATTCTCAATGCGCCATCTAGAAAAATTAACCTTTAAACTGATGGGCAAAACACTGTCAGCTAAAAAACAAACCACAGTACAGCAAACTGCAATTCCGTTAGTGTACATTATGTGAAACATCAATATTCAAGGCACGTGTATACCAGTAAGTTAAAATATTTGAATATATTTATCTGCAAAAACTCTTGAAAATCACAAAACATAATTTGTTCTGTAGCGCGTGTACGACAACAAAAAGCGGTCAACTCTCACTACATTGTAACATGCGGAAATCTTTCTTGGGTAGTTCATGATGTTCCCGTGTTACACCAGTAAACAACAGAGCCAAAAACTCGGTATTCCATATTTCCCAACTACTACATAATACAATCCTGTCGTCTGCATATAAAAGATAAAATTTTACCTCATTTATGATACAACTATTTTCGTTTTAATAGAAAAGTTATTAAAACTAAAGCTGGGATTACCACTCACAGACTTTTGAAAAACAAAAATTTTACCGTCTCGTACGCTATATATACTTGAAGTCAGCATTTATGAAATAAATTAAATCGCCCTTTTCTAATAAGCTCTAGTCATATTAAGTCCCTGAATTTCATACAAATATAACATTTTCGGTTTTTTCTTTGCAGCGTTTTTTTTTTCTTTCCCTGATGCAAAGGACTACCGTCACTTGCTCATATGAGTTTTCATAATCTGATTTTGTGTCCGCAAAATGACACAGTAATATAATTACTCTTATCTGGTGGAAGGCAGAAATTTCTGCTGCCATATCTTATTTCGAGAAAATGCTAAAGCAGAATGGTTTCAAGTAAAGAAAGAAAGAATAAGCATAAATATAAGCACGTATATTCTTAGTAAAGCATAATGTCAAAGAAATAACTCCTCCTAAATATTAGAAATTCACTTCAGGGCTTTTTATTTCCGAGTAATTTAATTAAAGATTTAGTTTGGAAAACCATTTGTCAGGTAGGAAGAATGTTATAACTATATCTTAACTATATTTTGCATTTTAAATAAAATGCACTTATCGTTTTTTTTTCTACTGCTGTAAACCCACTGCTTATTTGAAAAATCGCATCCTCTAGCCTTATTTATTATAAAATAGTATTTTAACTTAAAAGAACTTATTTGAAAAGTTCCTTTTAAACTATGCGTTGCGATAATTTTTTAGAATACGAACTTATTCCGTATATGACTACTTTGTATTGCTACACGTCAGATAAGTGATAAAACACAAGAATGAATTTTGTTTAGTTTTTCGACGTTTTTCTTCTACATATTCACCCGTAGAAGATAGAGCGTGAAGTTAACGTAACAACAAACGCTCAAAAGGAACAGGTGTTTGAAAAATAAAATAATTAAAACTTTTTAAATAACACACATCAAAGGTATTTTATCAAAGTGTACACGTGTTTCGATCGAAAAAAAAATCGATCTCCATCAGCACCAGTGGAAGGTCTATGCACAGATTGAGATTGGGTTAAACAGAAAACAAAAGCGAAGAGGGAGTTGCTTATCGGAAGAAGGGAAAACAAGAAACCAGGGAGAATAAACGAATGGGTGGAGGATAAATAAAAGTAAAATATAGTATAAAGCATAAAATAAAAATAGCAAAAAGAACTTTAAAAAAAGAAAAAGAATATGCTCAAAATAGAAAGATAGAAAAACAAGAGAATACAGAACAACGAAATAACAGAAAAAAAGTCCATAAAAGCATTTAATGTATATACATAGGGTAATCCGGGTGAGATGGACCACGTTTTTTTTCGTTCTCTAAAAGCCATATATTTATATATGTATTTTAACTTGTTCACATGCGACTATGACCATATATGTCGTTAATCGTGATACCTTTCCTTACATAAGAATCTTAAATGCAGAAGATCATACATGTAAAGGAATTTTTTTTTTTAATGATTTTTAAAAATATTTACCATGTAGTCCCTCTCACCCGGGCTACTCCGGGTGATATGGACCATATAAATAGGAAAGATGGACCACCTTAAAATTATGAAAAAGTTGTACATATTTAAATTTATAAATGTTTATTTTCATTACATGAAAATTAAAATTAACTTACTTGCAATCAAATAAATTTTAATTAATTTATTAAGTTTGCATGAATTACTATGTGACATTTAATGTATAAGAAATTGCTTATATGAAATCGTTTTTATGTGCTACATGAGATTGACACAGAACCTGGTCCATCTCTGCCGCCTAGACGCGGTCCATCTCTCTTGCCTTGCCGTGGTCCATCTCTCCCGATCGTCCTGATGACAAGTACAACGCAGACTGATTCTACACTGTGGATTTCACGTCGCCATTTCAGATTATTTGAAAGCCTGCATGTTCCTCTTTGATTACATCATCAAAACCAGATGGATCACATATAAAATAAAACCTTTAATTGTAGAATTATAACTATATGAAAAAATTATTTGACTCACGTACAGCAACAATGATAATTAGCTGAAAAGTTATTATGTTTTTTGAGTAGCAAATAGTAGCACGAGTTGCGCCATATATGGAGAGGCGCATTAACTAAATATTTGGCTGGTGCATCTATTTTTTAATCCTAATTCCCCTATTTTTTAATGTAAACTGGACAACAAGATTTGTTTTTTTCCCCCATTTTGATAAGTACCTCTTACTTGGGTTATTTTACTAAGTTTTAATTATTTTATGAAGTTAATGTAATCACTGATAAGAAGAAAAATTTGGTAAAATTGTGGCCACGGAACTGTGGAGTAAATTCCCTGAAACCCAAATCCCCTGATAAAAAAGATATTTTTTTCACGAAGTCATATGTTTTCAAAATGGTGAGTAAATAAATATATCGAGCGAATAGGCGAAAGGACAAAATCTGGCGAAGCGACGAAGTTAGATTGTAACAGACCTATGGGAAAGACACTGAAAGGTTGAAAACACAGCGTAATCTTAGTGGTGTTTATAAAAACAGAACATGCGAAATATATATAAAAAGGACCTCTCAGACAGAATGACTGCAGTGCAGCAGTAGTTATAATAAAATTATTTTATGGTTGAAACAAGAAATGTCAAGTGTAATTAGAAGGAAAGAATACGCGGAATTGAATCGCAAGGAAATGAAAGAAGATAGTCTAAGCTGAGTGTGAGAAAGCTGTCTTATCATACTGAAGGATAACATAGTAAATAAATAAATAAATAAATAAATAAATAAAATAAAAAATAAAATAAATAAATACTGAGGATTGAAACGTTTAATTTTAGGAAACGGCAGAAATACATAATGTATATGCTTGAAAATTGTGCGAAAGGAAGCAAAACCATGCCTGTTTTTATTTATTTGTAACAATCTATGTCAAAGAATATAATCATTAATACCGAATTTAGTTATTGTTTTTAAATGTTTTTCGCGCAATAATGTTCTGAATGGCGAAAATGCTAAATAGTTAACAACTATGACAATATGATAAATGCATTAAAGAAACCGAATATATTAGTTATTGTTATTTTAAAATGTTTTTTCAGATGATATATACAATGTTCATACTATTTAGTGTACATTACAATGCAAATATAGAATATGCTTAGCTCTTAGTAAAGCAATTATTACTTCAGTATTTTTAGGTAGAGAAGTTAATTTTATGTATTAGTTATAATGAAAAAAAAAACAAACAAACAACTCTATAGGCACTATCTTACGTACTAACGAATCCTGAAAGTTTAATATTGTGTAGTTGCTATTGTTGGTAAGTAACCGAAATTTAATTTTGTTTATCCAGAATGTTTTAGGAATCATGGATTACTTGAAAAATTAAAAAAAAAGCTTTTTAACAAAAAAATTAAACCGCCGAAAAATTAAAAAGCAAAAAATAATAAACCTTTTTTAATTAACCTTAATAACTAAGTTCTTAAACTAATGTAAGTATACCTAAGTAATTTTGAGTCGGTGCCAAACAATCAATGAACAAAGATAACTAAATTGCCTAAATCTAAATTGTTAATAGGGGTAATTTATTCTACACACACAGATTTTAATGCTGAGTTCTGTATTACAAAGTAGACCTCTCAATGTCTGCATTTCTTATAAAGCTCGTTGATCGTGAGCGACGTGCGGAGAGCGCATTTTTTGGAATGTTAATGTTTATCGCTTTAGATTTCACGTTGCATTGTTAATTTGATTTGGTTATTTCTTTAAATTTAAGGTAATTTAGTGATCCTTGTTCATTGATTGTTTGGCACCGACTCAAAATTACTTAGATATACTTACATTAGTTTAAGAACTTAGTTATTAAGGTTAATTTAAAAAGGTTTATAACTTTTTGCTTTTAGTTTTTCGGCGGTTTAATTTTTTTGTTAAAAAGTTTTTATTTTATAACATTTTCTGGCTATAAATCTCCAGCTATAAACATTAACATTCCAAAAAATGCGCTCTCCGCGCGTCGCTCACGATGAACGAGCTTTAGCAGAAACGCAGAGATTGAGAGGTCTACTTTGTAATACACAACTCAGCATTAAAATCTGTGAGTGAACAATAAATCACCCCTATTTTCCCATCCTTAGGGTAGGAATTTTTTTTCAAATTTATAGGGGACCAACTTCGAGATATACCCTATCCAATAAAAAAAGAATTATCCAAATCGGACTACTCTGTAAAAAGTTATGCGTGTTCATACATTACAATCAGTGAGTGAAAAATCAATTATTCCCTGTTTTCCTACCCTTAGGTTTGGAATATTTTTTTCCAAATTTATATGGGACCAACTTCGGGGTATACCCTTTCCAATAAAAAAAGAATTATCAAAATCGGATTACTCTGTAAAAAGTTATGCGTGATCATACATAAAACCAAAAAAATATACGCGTCGACTTGAGAACCTCCTCGGTTTTTCGTCGGTTAACAAAGTAAAAGCAGTTACTGATGTATATTGCGTATGTACTGTTCCCTGTACTGTAAGACAATAAATTTAGCTCTGACTTAATTTTTAACACGCTCCAAAGTTAGAAGTAAAATATCCTAAAACAATTATACATATGTTAGACACTCTTTTGAGCGTCATCTATTGACAAATGTTACCATTATTTCTCCATTCCGTCTATACAGTTTAGAGAATTGTATAGGCATAATATAAGTCGTATAAATTCCATAGATTTAAAGTACTTCCTTCGCAACCATTATGCTAAAAGAAATTTCTATCGCTTTCCTTGTTCATTTTTCAAATACACCAGTAGTTTTTGGAGTACATAGGTTTTGCATGAAAATTACTACGAATCTGAGATCAGACTGAGCAAGGGAACTGCTGTAAGCAATCTTAAATTCACAGTCAAGTTCATTTCTTTGTATAAGTATCGCTATAGTTAATGGTACAGTCGGAATCGTTTATAGCGAGCCCCGACTTGACGAGAACCAGATTTAACGATTAAATTAGAAAAACTTGGTTGGCGCAATGATAAGTCTATGAGAGGGTAACTCGCTTTTAACTGGCAAAGCCCGGTTAGAGCGAGCATTATTTTTGTGATCCATAATATCTCTATTGACCTCCAGTTCAGCAAAGCACCTATACAGAAAATTATTATGTAGGGGGTCCAAACGGTAAAAAGGCAGAATTTCTCATAAAAGACTTTATCATTATCATTTTAGTAACAAAAATCTAAATTTTGGGGGGGGGGGTCCGGACCCGCTGCTCCCCTTAAATGTCACCGTGAGTTCAGCTGATCCTTTGTTCCTTTAACATTCCGAAGTCAATGAAAGCGACGAACATGATTTTCACCCTCAACTGCTCACTAAATAGCTTTTGAGTGTGCAGTTAACCCTCAATTTTTTTCAGAGCCAGGGTTGCAAATGGTCATGCTTTGGGCTATGAGTCTAAGAGCAAGAAAAAAACAAGAGCGCAGTCCAAAGTAAATTAACCAACTTCTTTTGCACTGTACAAAAAATAAAAACAAAATTAAGTGCGCAACATAGTAAGTATGAATGAATATTTATGAATTTTTCCACTAAGCCGTTTTTTATGAGCACTCGGCTATAACGAACGAATACCGTGGTCCCTTCACCCTCGTTATAAGCGAGTTCAACTGTATTTAAATTTTAAGTAAGTGATACTCTAGGTGACGCCATATACCTTGAGCCAGTGTTCTGAGCTCAATATAATAAATTATAATGTATGGTGGTTGATTGCTAATGGAATTTTCTTACTGAAGGAATCAATGTTTTTATTATGTTGCATTTTAATTAATAACTGATATCTGTAATTGATATAACAATCACAATTAATTAAAGCTAAGAAAAAATAAATGAGTGTAATTTTTTCTTGTATATTTCTTCTGATTTTATATTTACTTACGAACTTTTAATAAAGGGAATCATATACTCAAGAAACAAAATCATAAATATACATATTTATACATTCCTTGGTAAATAATAGCCGAAGAAAAATTTGTCAAAAAATAATATTTTCCCCAAAATGTCATATACAACAATTATCTAAAACCGCAATTTAGTATTTGAACAATCAACTTTATCGAAAACATTTGTTTCTAGACAACATTAAAACTACTTCTTTGAGTTTATCTTTGCTAATTAAATTCAGCTTACTATCTTGTACATATACTAATGAGAATTGTTCAGCATATAATCCTGCGGTTACTTCTGTTTATGCAGATTGACTAAGTAAATATAACGAACTTCTCAAAAGTTTCATCACCAGCCTAGTAAAACTGCAATAACAGATGATACTTGCGTGTGAACTAAACTTAGGGACAGCATGAGTAATAGTGGAAATAGCACATATTTATTATAAGATCCAGACTGCATTGCGGCAACAATTTCCAACAAGAATGTAATCACAGTTGGAAGAACATTTCTGTTAATGATCTAGAAATTAGACTCTTTTCAAATTACCATTTAGTTTTTGTGCCAAGCAAAAGGGCAGCTTCAAAGATATTTCGCAAGTAATTTAGTGTGAATTTCTGTGATTTGCACGTGTGATTAGTTGTATCTGTAAGAACAGAAATACGCATATCATGGTGCAGTTTATGGAATAAATTATCATTTCTAAAACATTACCTAGTAATTATTCTCGATTTAGTATAGTCTAATTTAACAAGAAGTATATGTTCTTTCTCTGAGTAATATCTGAAAGAACTTTTAGAAATCATCAAGTTCTGCGTTATTGTATCTTATTAAAATTTATCTTTTAAATCCACAAACAAACGTTGTTCAGTTTTAAAATTTTGTATTTCATTTTTATAGAATTTCAAGATTGTTCGACAAATTTAGCGGACAGAAAAGGCAAATTCGTGGAAATTATCACCGAATTTGGCAACATTTGATAACATTTCATGGAATATGTTTCTAAAAACGATTTTTCCCCAAAATCATCGGTACAACATTGTTTTCTTTAAACAGTCTATATTTGGGCATTTCTCAATATTAAATTTATAAGCGATTGAAATGGAACATTCAATTTAATGATTTTAATGAAAAATACATTATACATGAACAAATGAATTTATTTGATTAAACCCAAGCATTGTTAAATAGTCTTGAACTCAGTAACATATTCATAATTTCTCCCATACCATGGGCCAACTTAATTTTTTTTTTCCTGTAATCTGAATTTAAATTGTTCTTTCCCATCACTATGAAGACTAAATAGGGTAATGTCGTGTACAAAATTTATATTTCTTTTCATTTTGCACCCGACGTTTTCTTTCCAGCATTGTTCTTTGCATGCTTTAGAAACGCACCATTGAACTTAACACTAGAACCGCGGTGTTTCAGATATGCCTAAAACCGCGGGCTGGGTCAAATTGACCCAACTTGCAGAATTCACGTTGCAATGTAACAATAATGTTATATTTCAACGGTAATGATGTTAGTTCAATCTTAACATTCGTATTATGTTTAATATTACATTAAAAGTACAAAAATATTGCTGCTATAATTCTTATTAGAACCGCGTCACTTGAGATAGGCATACCTAAAACAGCGGTATGGGTCAAATTGACCCGACTTGTAAAATTCACGTTGCAATGAAAATAACATAATGGTAAGCTATTATACCATTTATTATGTCATTACCGTTCATTTTGTGAATGATAATGACATTTATTTAATTTGAACTTTGGATTCCAGCCTCGTGGGAAGTTTTGGGTCAAAATGACCCATTCCGCGATATCAGGTATACATATTAAAAACAAAAAACTGATAAAAGTTACGAGCTTAATTTTTTTACAGATAATTAATCGCATAAAGTTAGAAAAAGTCACGATTTTTAAAAAAAATTCTTTCGTAACTTTTTGAAAAAAACGGAATCAAATCTGGTTTTGGGTCAAAATGACCCATCCCGCGGTTCTAGTGTTAAAGTTGAGTCTTGCTGTACCGCAATCCTGCGTCTCATAATGCATTAAAAGGTCTATGATGGAAATAACAAAGAGGACACAAAGTGAAGCAGTTGCGTCTTTGCACAGATGGTTGCGGGCTGGATAAACTCAAGTTTAGTAATGCCCAAGATGATTCTCGAACAGCTTTATCCACTGAAATGATGTATTCCCAAGATCATTCAATTTGAACATTTTCCGCTGGGAAATTATTAATTTTAGCCTAATTTAAAAGAGATCGGCAGTTTCTTCGAGACTGACTTCGTCCCGCAAGTTTTTGGATGTAGTACAGCGCAGATTTTCTTAAGCAAGTATTAAATTAAAAAATTTACGATTAATTCTAACAATTTTAAATGGATTTTGCAGTAGTCACTGAAAGAGATACAATTTCAAATGCAGTAATAGTAAAAATGACTGAACAAAATGAAAATGCCTTTAAGTTCTGTAACTTAGCAAACTTAGAGGGATGATAGTAATCATCAAGATGAACAAACATAAAACTATATGAAACCGCAAATGGCGAAAATGCGTCTTTAGATGTTCAAAGTGAGACAAGAAAGAAACACTTCAGCAAAACAACAGAGAAAACATTTATAGGACAGAATAGGTGCAAAGCAGCTCACGATGCCCACATCAAACAGCAGTTGTACAACAATTGTTCAACACATGCATATTGAAAAGCTGTGCTTATTGGTCCGATTTTGAGGCAGTAGCAAATTTTAATACGGTCACGATCTCTTCTGCTACTTTCGGTATCTTTTTTCTGTTGGAATAAGTACAACATGGGAAGAAAACGTGCTTCAAGCTACTAGCTACTTACGAAATACAAAAGAAAACATTGAGGTTTCAATGTACTTGTACATTTTCTTTATTTTTACCCAATAAATGCCATTTGCGAAACCAATGTTCTTATTCAAAATTTTTTCTCATTGATAAGTACTGTCATACCTTTAAGTTTCTTGAAGGATTTGGAATACAACATGTATATATGCAAAATATAGTGAATGATAAAATTAAACTTTCTTATGAACAACATTTTGGAACTGAAGCAAGTGAGAAAATTGCCACCAAATTTGGTTTATGGACTGAACAAGAGGTGCCCTCAAGGAAGTTTTTAAAACTGTTTAGTTCAAAAAATGTTTACTAGGTGGCACTTTTTACAGAAATCTAATGAATTCAGCTCAATAACTCAAATTAGTTGATAAATGTTCAAAAATTTTGAATAAATGTTGAAATTTCTTGTGTATTTCAAATTCGTCATTTTCTTTGTTAAAGTTGCTATTTTTTCACGGAAAGTGACACCTAATGGAGAATTTTTAATTAAATTCTTAAGTAATTACATCAAGCGTATCATGTGTAGATCCATACGTCAAAATTGCAACTGCAAGCTGCTCACACGTTCAGATGCAGAATGTTTTTTTTTATAAGGGGAAGTTAATAACAAACCACACTGTACATATATACATCGAATAAAACAAATGCTTTTGAAGGTCATTTTTATAACAGATCCATTTATGATTTATATTGTTACTTTAAAGAAAAAAATCTTTATATTACAGAGTTTTAAATTTAACAAGCAGTCGCTGACAGCTGTTCCTGAAGGTATTTCGTGAATTGGTTTTCCACCCAGAGGACACATTTAATCAATCAGAAACTCTTAATTCTAAATTCAATTTGTAACAAATAAGTGAAAATTGTAAAATAATTGAAAAATAAATTTATTGATCTCCAGAAAACACACTTCCTGGAAAAGAAGTGATATAATTATTTATTTTTTCTTATACAGACGCTGCAAAAAATAAAATCAAAGGTAAATGAAAAATGTCCTTAGTAACGATAAAAAGCCCAGAGCAATGAGCAAGTTTTCACTTTATTTTTATCATTACTATTTTTTTTAAAGAAACAAAAATATATATTAGCTTGGGAGAAAAATTGCACATTTCTTGCAACTAGAGTTCTATTCGGATTCTTCAAGTGCTAATAAATTTCCTTTTTTTGTGTGCGTGTGGAAAAAGAAAATTGTACTGTAATCACGTCTATTGCGTTAGAAAATAAATATAGCGCAGGAATATAGAAATATCTCTTATTTGAAAGAAAATCACACACTCTATCACTTGACACAGTATAGTGGACAGGGTGAAGGAGAAATAGTAAATTTGTTTTCCCTCGTAACTGTGACATGTCCTTTAGAAATGATTTCAGAATTGCAAAAAAGTACATCTGTCTAGCCATTTTATATGTTTCAGAAACCAGAGAATATTTGTTCATTTTAGTTTTATTTTTTTAGATGTTAGACTTTATTGCTGTGAAGCTAAATTTTACATTCCATCGTGAATTCATTGACAGAGTTGCATACATTGAGCTCTATTTATGCATGTGTATACAGTATATAAAATAATATTACGAATTTTCGGGGCAACCGGCTGTTCTTGGGTTTAAAATTGTTCAAAAGTCATATTCTACGCGTCAAATAGTTAAATTTTGCCTTTTTGTTGCATCAAAATTCGTCATATAGAACCGGAGATACAGATGTTTGGGTTTCCCCATTGATTTCTATAGCAATTTCTAGAAATCTGGAGAAATATAAGTCCTAGTCGGAGTGAAGTCCTTCGGTAACTTCACTTTTGGGGACTTATATTTGGCGATATTTCGCCAAAAGTCTCCAAGCCTGGCGACATTTTGGTCATTTGGCGCGTTTTTCTCAATGGAGCTTGTAGAGTTAGTTTTTCTGCAATAACATGAATAATCGCCTAATATTACTCTTCTAATATGCAATCATAATCGAGTTTGTTTCTAGTACATTCCACGGATGGTTCTCTCTGGAGCCTTCTACGGTGTTCATCGTAACCTATAAAAGGACAGCTGATTGCCCAGTTCTCTCAGCCTTGCTTCTGCTTACGCCAAGAGCAGATGTGAGTGAAAGCTTGAGGCTTTTTATTGAGGCTATAGAAGCTGCGTTTTTTGCTTATTTATGAAGCTTTTAAGTACTGTGTATAAATTCTTCATTGCTGAGTCTTGAGGGACTGTTAGTGTTATCCCTGGTATATTTCCACTGAATTTTTACCTGTGGATGCGTTTTATTTTATGCGAGAAATACAGCATTTGTGAAAGCTTCTGTACCAAGCGGACTGTTAAAAGCACATTACTGGCTGATTGCGCTTGTGAATTTTGTACAGCTGATTTTTCGACGAAGTTCTAGAAGCAGTAAAGTTCGTGTTTCATCCTGACAAGTGGACACTTTACTAGAACTTTCTACACCTACTAGACTTTAGAACGACGAACCCAGGAAACTGGCAAAGTATTCTGCGAAAATACTATTATAATAAAGGCAGTTTTTAGAGTTTAGATTAAAGATTTAGTTAGACTGAGACTAAAGATTCTATTCTTAACTGAAATTGCTAGCGCAGAATTGTGAAGAGAGCAGATGCAACAAACAATTTAAAAGGACTATTTAACAGTGCGGGGAAGGGGAAAATGCAAAACTCTATACAACATCTCAACAAACTAAAACTAAAACAAACTCTATAGACCTATGATTATGGCTCAGCATCTTCTGCCCTTTTGTATGATTTTCAACTATTTGAGGGTTCATGTACATATTTACTTTTTACTTAACGTCAAAATTTTGAATGCGCACTATTACTTTTTAATTGTTAGACTCAATCATTCTGCAGTGTGTCACCCGCATCATCGCTAATTTCTGCGTTCTTCTGCAGATAGCGCAAAACCTGCTGCAAGCGTTTTAAATCGGGGAAATCTGGCTTTCACATTTTAAAATCGCATTACACTAAATATATTAATTAGTCGAACTATCGGCAGAAGCAATTTTATTTATTTATTTTTGTGGGGGAGAGCGGGATCTTCTAAAATCTGTAACTGAGAGAGTAGAGAACATTTGGAAGTCCGCTAAAATTCTAAGCACAGTCTTGCACCAATTAGTTGAAAGTAATAAAAATTGTGTTACTGATTTTTCGACATGGTGATCCCAGATATCCAGTAAAAAGATAGAACATCGCCACTGAACTTTCAACATTTGGGTGCTGTTTTAATGTGTAGATCACCTATTAAGACAAACGGATGATCAATGGCCGAGTGGATAAGACTTTGAACATTGGTAAATGGCTGAAATGTGAAGATCCAGGGTTCTAGATTTAACGGCCAACACAGGTGGATTTTCAAATATTCATGGTCAAAACTCCAATTTCCGAAGTCAGCCATAACAGTCACGTTACATATTTTTTTTATTCTTATTGGTTTCTTGAATCCAATGACAGCCTGCATAATATCTGAATCGAATGTTTTAACCGTCATCTACTACTGAAAAGTTTTTCGCCTCTTAAATAACAACTGATTGTTGTTTGAAGCTACTAAAAAGGAAAAGTTCTCGTATTTTATAAGTGTTTGGTGTAACTTTTATAATGGATTGTGAACCTGGGGGTATGTATTTATGTATTTAAAATATGGTTATTGTTTTCTTTAGTTCCTTTTTGCAAAAACCTAAAGAAAACAAATCTTTGAGTTAAATTTAATGTAATGATTGACTTTATTGAGCTATAAAGATATAAATTCATTAGAATCAGGCTATGTTATAAAGATTATAATAAAGTTCCTTATCATAGCTTAAAGTCTATGTTAATTGTAATTGGTAATATTTCCTCATTATTAGATAATTAATAACAAAAAAAAAAAAAAAACACTAGAATATTTTTTTTTTATTTTTAAATTTTTTTGGGGGGTTCTTTTTTTAGAATGTCGTGGACAATTAATTGAATATTATAGAGACTATAATTCAAAATATAATAATGAATATTTTGAAAATCTTGTCCGCAAAGTAAAATTCTTTTGGGGGTGCTGAAGATGACTTAACAGATCACTTATTACATGCTTTTAGTACATACAAATAATGTTTTTTTTCGATTTTTTTAGCTTTTTAAATGTTTAAATCGATCTATAGGTTTTGACCAAAAAATTAAAAATATCTGCTTGTGTGCGGCCTGGAGTTTAGAGCGATTTTTCTTCAGGTGTAGCGTGAATACACGTAGAAGCCCTTGAAAGTACTTCGCTATAAGGTATGCCTCCTTGAGCCAGATAGCCTTCTTGTAGTTTTGCCTTAACCACAAACCTCCAACACCCATTAAGGCAAAAATAACTGTATTAGTTTTTGTAAAGTTAATTTTGCGTTAATGGAAAAAATAACCTTAATGGTAAAAAAAGATTCTATTCCTTGAAAGTGAGAAATATTCAATAGCTTTTTCTCTTTTACCTTAATGGTAGAAAAGAAAGATGTCGTTTTAGAGCAGTTACCAAACTAAAACGATATCTTTCTTTTTTTCTGCGTGGCAATTAACACTTGAAACCTCTTTTTGGTTATTTTTTCTTTTCACCATGTCATTTTACAAGAACACAACGATGGCGCCAGTTTTTCAGTCACTCGACACGCGTGAAGGTTCCGATCAAGAAAAACAAGATTTTTTTTTTCTCTTAGTTAATCATGTTGTTACCTTTAAAACTGCTTAAATAATCCTTGCTCCACATGAAGAAAATAATGTCTACGATTATGATAGAGATATAATTAAATTATTGTTATACATATAAGCAATTATTGTTATACATTTAAGCCATTATTTGTATATATTCTCTTCCTTCCTAGAGGCTTAGACGCATACACCTTCCTTCCGGCTTAGACGCATACAATTGCTCCTAAAATGGATATAAGAAAAAATATATTCTATTTTTGAAATCTACTAAAAACCGACCAATCTGCTGATAGTGGTTGTACTTTGAAGGGCTACTGGATGTAAATTAATTGTATTTTGAATGTTTGAAAAAAATGATGACCGCATCGAACACAAAGCTGTTCACTTAAGATTTCTTTTCTTAGGAAGCAAACTTGTTTTACTGATTGAATAAGTCTTCGAGAAGCTTTTCTAACACCGCAATTTGCAGACAATCTCGGCCTACTGCCCATGAACTATAACTGCAACATTTTAATATCTTAAAAATATTTCTCTGACAAATGTGTAAAAAATAAAATAAAATAAAACGAAAAGTTCAGTACTATCTGCCATACAATCATAATCCTATCATTTTTATATGTTGGACAGGTTTCTTTACTAAATTAGGGAATCCCATTCTAACTTGAGACCAAAGAGACACATTGACTTTCTCCCTTCTTACAGAAATATTTTGCTTAGAAGTTTAACAACTGCACATAAACAAAGATTTAGTCCAAGAAAATAAATTTGAGTTTTTATTTTAAAAAGTCTTATTTCCGACCAAAGAAAAGAATACAATTTAATATCAATTCTTTTTTATATTAAAATTTCCTCCGCAAGAGGTAATGAAAAAGTACCAAGCTTGTTAAATAAAAAAACAGCGGACTCGTTTAACTATTTATTCACACTGCATGCTAACAACAAAAACTTCTTAAAAATAAACTTTTTCAAAAAATGTATAAATAATAAATAAGTAAAATTCTTTGAAATATTCGAACGCTTTCTTTTTAAACAAAGCTTTTTTTTTCTTTTTCCCCCACCAAATTTTCTTACTCATCATAATGAAACAATACACTGCCACGAGAATAATTCATAGGGAAAAAATATACTTTTTAAAGCTGAACTAAAACACTTCTTAAATAATATTCCGCTTTCTACCTTTGGCAGAGCGGCTTAGCAAACAAAAAATCAGGTATCCCAAGTAAAAGAAAAGAAAACTATGCTCTGGGATCAGATGGAAGTGAAGACGTAGAAAAATAGAAATCGATTCTGAACGGTTTCTTTTGATCCACATAATCCACCTTTTGTTTACATTTTTTCGGCAACCTTTCTTTTTTTTATGATAGATTCTTTATTTTACGTTGTTTTATTTTACTTTTATTTTTATTATTTATTTATTTATTTTTTTTTTTTTTGTCTCGGGAGTTAAGATTCACTTTGAACTTGCTTTGAGATATACTTTTGCGAAGAAAAAAAATGGAAATAGTGATGATTGCAGAGACAATAGGCGTAATTAAGGTTCAGATGATTCCGTAAAGGATTCGTTGATAAATTTCGGAAATTGAAATCGTTCAAATATTTCTCCAGAGTTTCAAAGCTCTTTATATGAGGAACTCTTATTGCTGCTTTTCGTTTCAACTGCTGAAATGCTAAAAAAAGAACAAAGGAATATATTTAATGAATTTGCATATTGCACATGTTTTATAATTATATATACATACACGTGTACGTTTATAAAAAGTAAATTATTAAAAAAATTGTTAAAAATATGATTTGGTTCTTATAAGGGAATTGCGTTTTTATTATCGAATATAGATGTTCTGTGGGTCATATTACTTCTCAGATATACTAAATCTCATGGCAGCCAGTTGATAATTACACTTGTCAATTTTAATGAACTATTTTTTATACAGGTTATCACGAAAACACAAACTTAGGCTTTTATTTCTTAAATATTGATCTTAGAGATGTACAATAAACTACAAAGTTACGTAAAACAAAGATAATTGTATGGTATCAATTCAAATATTTCAGATTAAATCTAAAATAAAATAAAATTTTTATTCGGCTCTTAAATGAAAAATAAATTCGATGTTAGTAAACTGTGCTCCATACCTTAAGGAGATTATGTACAAATTTTCAGGCTGTTATGATGAAAAGCTCCGATATACATTTACACATGGTGAGGGATTAAATTACGCTGTAAAATCAATAATATCAAAAGTATCATGTATTTATGCAATCATTGTTTTCTTTGGTAATTTGTGTACAGCCCTTTATACGCGATCTTCTTATGTGATTTTTCCCTTTGAGAGCCACTGAAAAATGGTATAAGTCAGCATATACATAATTATTTTCATATCTCGGAGCCTTTTTATGATGAAAGACTCATATTTTGTGCATTGCCTACTTAATATATGGGACACATTTTACTAATTGGGAATTTGCTTTGTGCGGGGAATGTATAAAAATTTAACTTTGTATTTGTTTAGATTTAAATATCGGGAAATTTTTATCTATATCATAAAATTCTGTACCTTTTTTACGTAACTTTGTAATTTATTGTATATCCTCTATCATTACTATTTAAGAAAAAAATATCTGGGCCAGTGCTTTTCGGAAACCCTGCATATCTATTTAAATAAAATTAGACTTTTGTCTGTACATTTCTTGAAATTCAAAAATTTTGCGATTTCTATCCGTTTCAAGCACCTGGGAATCGACTCTCAAAAAAAAGTTTGTCTGTCTGTCATTCTGTCGTTATGTCATTCTGTCCGTGACGTTTTTTTTTTGTTTAAACATCACGTAAAAACGACGGAAGCGAATGATATGAAATGGGGTGTCATGATAGGTGGTCACTCAACTTAAAACATAGGCGCCCAATTTTTAAAAAAATCTTGATTAGATTTTCAGATTTTGCGAAAATCCTTTCGCACTGCGTAAATTTGTGTTCAAGCATCACGTAAAAACGACTGAAGCGAATGATATGAAATTGGGTGTCATGATAGGTGCTCTCTCAACTTAAAACATAGGTGTCGAATTTATAAAAAATCTTGATTGGATTTTGAGATTTTGCGAAAATCCTTTCAAACTGCGTAAATTTGTGTTCGCACATCACGTAATAACTGCAAAGGTGAAAAAATGATATTTGGTGAAATGATAGGTGGTCACTCACCTTAAACTATATAAAATAGCATCTAAATAAAAAAGTCGATCAGATTTCGAGATTTTGCGAAAATCGTTTAAAACTGAGTGAATCTTTGTTCACGCATTACGTAATAACGACTAAAGCGAATGATATGAAATTGGGTCACATGATAAATGGTTACTCAACATAAACTATAGGTGTCTAATTTTTTAAACATTTTTATTAGATTTTGATATTTTGCGAAAATTCTCTCAAAATAGGTTTATATTTCTTCAAACATCACGTAATAACGACTAATACGAATGATACGAAATTTAGTGATAGGATAGGTAGTTGCTAATCTAATTTATAGGAATTTTAAAAATATTTTGATTACATTTTAAGATTTTGTGAAAATCGTTTTAAAATGCTGAAATTTTGTTCCAGCATCACGAAATAAAGACAGCAGGGAATGAAACAAAATTGGGTGATATGGTAGGTTGTCACTCAACAAAAATTCTAGGCTTCCAATTTTTCAAAAATATTGATTAGATTTTGAGATTTTGCGAAAATTATTTCAATATTCGTAAATATTCGTTCGCGCATCACATAATTACGAATAAAGCGGATGAAATGGTATTACTTAGTTACTCTCTAACCTGTAATATTTTAACAATACATAAAAATTATAACTTCGCTTTCTTTACTTTGGCTACATACTACATCCATTTTGTGTTCTCCTACAATGCTGACGAAAGTTCTTGCTTTTTGGAAATTTGCATTCAGTACTAACCCGTCAAGGACGTATATAGTACATCTTTAAAATAATTGTTATATTTGAAAAATTAATATTTAGTTTATTTAGTGTCTGAATCTCTTTCCAGGGATTTCGTAACATTTCATTTTAAATATTTATTTTACAGCTTTGAAATTATTAAGGCATTTTTATTTCTTGTCCCATCTTCAGCTTTGACATGCTTTTCATAGCAAGATGGTGCTCCGAATGAATGGAATTAAATGTCAACTAAGCTACTTTACTAAAATCCAGAAACCTTTTGTTATACCCCTTGATCATAAATTCAAAGCTATTGTGATGTCGATACTTTTCCATTATTTCTATTACGTTTTTTTCGAATAATAAATCTGATTTCCACAAAATACTCAAAGATAATAAAGCAAAATGAGAATCCATTACCTTGTTCACAATTTTAGAAAAATAATTACATTCTTCGTGCAACACAAATGTCTGAAAAAACTCTGGTCGTGGGTTAAGATTCACTTTAAATTCATTGAGATTCTTCCTTTTTGACTCATTTCGTGAAGAAAAAGTTTGGAAACGGTGAAGTTAGTGGTGTAGAAACGGAGGAGGTATAAGAGGGTCTATAATGTCACGGGTGCCACTAGCAAAAAGGTGTCAAATCCTCTCTAAGCCAAAGGAAATTTGACAAACAATAGGAGGGGTAACCAAAAATGGCTTGTACCCGGGCACCAGTTCTGTTTGCTACGCTACTGGGTGAAGCTTCCATTCACAAATTTTGAAAACTAAATCGTTGGAATATTTGTCTTTAGTATTTCAAAACTCTGCATTTGAGTTATTCTCATAACCACTCACCGTCTCTTCAGTTGCACCATTGAAGTGTCAGAAAGATTATAAGACTATATTAACCAATATACTTTCCTGAAAAATGAGTTTATTTACAGATATAACAAAACTAATAGCCGCAACTAGAGGTGATAGCGAAAACGAATATTCAGGTCGGCAGTGTTGGACGAGCGAAATAACAACCAATCGAATAGGTAAACTATGTGACAATAGGCGAACAGCTCAACGAAACACAGGAACAGTATCTCGCTACATGGATATCAACCATGCGATGGTATGTCAGGAGGAAAGTGGTATAATATCGACATAATATCGATACACATGAGAAAAACTTATACCGTAGCCGTTTCCAGCGAGTCCAAGCCTTTACAAAACGTCTTTCACGTTGGTTCATGCAGCACAGTATATTGTAAACACAATTTACAGCGAGTGTCATTAGTAGATATTCTAATCCAAAAATGTGTTGCACTGCACAACCGTTTGGTGTAACTTCTTGATCCTCCGCACAACTCTTATCTGGAAACATGGATAAACCACATGACACTTACAATTTTGCTACCGGTTGTTGGCTTGATTTAGGTTAGATGATTACGTCTTCCAGGTGGTGCAGACGTCTGTCTCTGCCTGAACAATTAAAAAATTTGCGAATGGATTTAAGACAACAATCTATTTATGTTGGAGAAAACAGTGTATGTGCAGCTTTTTTTCGTGCGTAAATAAATAAATACATAAACATTTAATTTTCAATTTACTCCTGTATAATCACATCTTTCTGATACATATAAAGCAAAATAATTTTTTTAAATTCACATTAATATTATTTCAATGGCATTCATGCATATTTCCTTCTCTGAAATGAGGAATAATATAATTAAATTTCCTTTATATTTGTTCCGAACAAGCACTATGAAGATTCAGAAATTCTAGATAAGCAAACCTTATTCAGAACATTTTACTAGATAAGAAAATATCCTACTTGCATCTTCTTTGGTTTCTTCCTCTACCATTTTCAAATATTGCTGATATCACCCTCCAAATGAGATTTGCCGGAAAAATTTCCGAGGAAAACTCTTTCCTTTTAACACAGTGTTGAGTAATTCGATTACCAGGTTCTTTTGTCAAAAGAAATCGGATTAAGTCGTACATGGGAACAAGGATCTAGTGTCAACATATCTCGAAATTTTAATTATTTTTACACTCTGTCAACCGCAACACTTTTCTCGCTTATCTGATAAAGTTATGTGAAATCTGATTTTTCTCGCCTTAGAAAAAGACGTAAAATAAAGAACTTTAACAAAGAGCTGACAATTTTTTTCATTTTCCTTCAACACAAATAAAACTGATATATTGCTTCAACCATTTTAACTGAGCTGAACTCGACTCAGTTCAAACCTAACAGCATAAAGCAAAATAATCTAAAAAAAAAATGTGTAATTAAAATTCTTATAATGGGAGCTGGCAAGTTTACTGACCTATATCAGGGATATTTAAAAAGTATTTTCAATTTATGATGAAAGCGTCTACAAGAAACGGATAAAACAGCATTTATTTTTAATTAGCCTTTAATTAAGAATACTTTCTACAGTTGTTTAAACAAAAGATTATTACTTTATATCGTGTGAGAGAAATTAAAGTGGAACGACAACAGAAATTTAAAATTTAAATGAGAAACTTTGATATTAATTATAACAAGGTTTGAATTATATATATATATTTAATTAAAGATTAAATTTCGAGAAAGTAACAATAATCTGTAAATAAAAAAATAATTTCACTTATTTTTTAAAAAATGGTTATTTTCTGTTTAAATGATTGCATACTTAAAATTAAATCTCGTTAAATTTAATCTGTAATTTTCTAATAAGGAAAAGATTTTTCATAAAAAATAATTTATTTTGCCGAGTCTTATTAGTTTAAAAAAAATAGGAACGAACATGGGAAAACATGTTATTAGTTAAATAATTATATCTAATTTATAACATTACTGTTTTTGTACAGTGCATTCTATCTTAATATGTTTTGAATCGTTATATTTTTGCTTCGAAATTACGTTCTGCATTTGTTGTAGTAGTGGTTTTAAAAATATATTAATTAATTAATAAAATAAAATGGCATAACTACTTTCAAAATATGTAAATAATTGTATTGTGATATTTTATCTTATTAAAAAGTATTTATAATGTTTCATTTCACAATAATATATTAATGTTAAATTATGCATCCAGGTTTAGAGATGAACTTGCTTTATAAATATTATTATTCGTAAGAGGTCTTAAGAGGTTCAATCATTCAAAAAGAATGAGCACAAGTAATTAGAAATGATTTTGATACAATAATTTTTACAGCTTTCATGGTTATTAGATGTACTGATATACGCTAGTATACTAACATCTGCGGAGTCTTAAGATGCGTCTTTTGCTAAGTACTGGTGATTTAAAATGATTAATTTATAATATTTTACTAAAGGTTCGCGAGTTATTTCGGTACGGAATAATATTATTTTCCTAATATTATATTTTACTACATAAAAATGAGATTTAAAAAACCTCTTCATACGATTTCAACTTCTAAAGGTTTCCTCGTTTTTGCCTTAAAAAAAATAATTTATTGAGTCACTTTTAAGCTTCGATTTAAAACTCTCCCCCCAAATTTTCTCATTACTTAGCAATCACTTAGATTTTTTACGTCATGCAGAAACTTTATTTACACAAAATTTCTTTTGATATGCCACGCCTTTACTTGAAGGAAAACATTTCCTGGCTACATACGTAAAAGAATACCGAAAAATAAATAAAAAAAAGGAAATATGATGGTGGTCAGTCAACTCATCTAGTTGGGAATTTATCACAAATGTAACAAAATAGTACCGTCTCTATCACATTCTACATGATTTATGCCTCTTACATTTATTTTATACAGCTGAGAATAGGCTAATAAAGATAGAACTATCTTCTTTTTTAATTTCCCTTTAGTATTTCCAAGGATATGTTTTGTTTTGCTAATAAGATAAAAAATAATAATATTAAATATATTCCTCAGTGAACAAATCACGCCTAAAGAGCTAGTTTAGTTTGCTTTTGCTCACGGATCCACGAAGAATGAACGTTAAAATTACAAACACATCTTCGCGCTATGAAATAAAAATCCCCGGAATCCATTAAGCAAAGTATCGTGATCTTGCTCTGCTCCACTTTCACAGGAAATGACGTTTCCATTATCTGAGGGAGATACACGTAGCTAGAGTCCCATGTAGTTCAATTTGAATAATCATCTTCGATGCAAAAATCGTGAAACAAACTATTCTGCGATTGAAAACAAGACGATGCGTCCTCGTATTCGCGTATTTGACTTCACAAGCTGCTACCAATTGCAACGTATCCGCTCTTGCATGTCCTTTGGCAATTGTTTGGTAGATGGCGATTCCACCGTTTTGTCCCTCTGTCGCCTCTTCTGTCAGACCTTCATTTCCTTAGTCTTCTCTTAAAATCTGAAGGCTGATAACTAAGCAGACAATGTTAATCTTGAAGATTTAAGCGTCAGTCTTGGACGTTTCTTTTCTTGGAGTATATTACTGGTACTGTCATATCTAATCATTGAAAGGTTTTATAGGTGAAATTTTTGATTTTTATGAAATTTCGAATTGCCGCTGAAATTTAATGGATAAATTTAAACGTTGGAAATTAATTAAAATTTACAGATTTATAGATCAATAGCCCTCTCAATACTACTCTCAATCTAGTAAATCTTAAGTATGTAACTTGAATATGTGTAACATTATTAACTCTAGATGGTGTCATAACCTTATTTTTTCAGAATCATATTTTAGCAAGAAGTTTCTATGCCTAGATAATGCACAAAATATTTTTAATGCAATTCGATATAGATCAATTGCCAACACCTTTCAGTGTTTACTCTTTTAAAGTATATGAAGGGGATAAAAGATAGTTAGTGCAATTTATAAAATAAAACATATAGTTAGTGTCAAAGAATAACAGTTAACATTGTTACCTTTAAACAGAAAAGTTATAATTATATACATTTAAAGAGCTCTCTTATACCGGGTGCGCCAAAAGTTCCTTACATTTATAAACATTTATAAAAAAGGAAAAAATGCAGATGAAGACGTACGGTTTGTACGTAAAGGCTTAACAGTAAGTCGGATGTTTTTAGAAGCAAAAAAAAATTTTTGTTGAAAAGTCACCGGTAGAGGGCGCTGACATGCGACAGATTCAGCCGCGTGGGGGTTTCTCGAGGTTTCAAGATCGCGTGGCCTGCACGATCACCTGACCTTACCCCGGTTGACTTCTGGTTGTGGGACTACTTGAAGTCACTTGTGTACCGTTCATCCCCTTCAACATTGAGCGAACAGAAACATTCTACCTTTCGAAAGGTTTCTGCAATTCATTCCGACCTGTTGCATTCAGCTGTAACGGGCGTTTTGAGTCGCCTTACTTGTGTCGTAGAATGTTCTGGAGGTCATGCTGAGCATTTGTTATTGCCAAAATAAATGAATGAAGCGTACTGTTGTCCTACTCATTGTGTTTCGGGTCGTAAGCGCCCTCTACTGGTGACTTTTTTAACTAAAATTTTTGTTGTTTCTAAAAAAATCCGACTTCCTGTTAAGCCTTTACGTACAAACCGCACGTCTTTATCTTTATTTTTTCCATTTTTATAAATTTTTAAAGTTGTAACGAACTTTTGGCGCACCCGGTATTTATCGGATCAGATGAGATAAGGGCGTGCATGTAGGCATATGAAAAAATGAAGTCTTTTGCCATACAACTGCACACATCTAGTGTATTTTGTAGAATGTTAGAATGTAGATATATATATATATATAATATAAAGATAATTAAAGATTCAGACTTTAATTCTAACATTTAAATTAGGTGACGAAAACAAAATGAAACATACTGTCTTAAGAAGTTCCCAAAAGAATTTAAATACTTTCTATTTTAACTACTTAGGAAATACACCATCACATTATTGTGATGATATATTTAATACAAAAAGACTCAAGCTTATTTATATGAGGAAGTAAGCATTTTTGTAGGTTAAAAGTATAAAAATGCAGAATTTCTTATATAAATAAGCTTGATTATTGCAATTTTGTTTAGCAAAAATCTGTATATGCAGAATACGAAGTGCCATTAGCAGTTACTAAAAGTGTAATAATTCTATAATATGTTTCAACATTTCTTAATATGTGGCTTTAAGCAATTTTCTGTTAAAAAGCTACATCATCAATATTTCTTTACGATTAAAAATTCATTTTAAAATACTTTTTTAATTAGTCTCCTTCTACTAATTGGTAGTTCGTTAATTTAGTGAGATTCACTTTTTGAAATGTTTGAGATTTCTTACTAAATAAAAACTTCACGTATTAGCTTATTAGCTTTAAAAGAGTTTTATGTTCATTCAAATATATATATATATATATTTTCAAATGCAGTCATGATTATCGAGGCAAGGGGTAGTTATTTTTTCAAAAAATCTTAAGTGATTGCCTAAAATGTACTTTATTATATAATAAAATTTTGAAACAGCTCATGAATTTCTAAAATTATTAAAAGTTTATTATAGAAATTTTATTGTCGTTCGCAAATGAAAAATGTATGTTTCTTTAATTAAAAATTCTTTATATTCATAGTCATATTGACGAACCTACTGTATAGCACTGAATCTGGTCGCAGTTTACTTACTCTGAATGTTAATTCGATAAACTAAATAAAAAAAAATTACCACCAAATTGTCTTATTCCTCAGAACTATACGTTACTTACAAAATTTAATGCTGAATATCTTTAGTGGAAGCACATTTTTTAACTAATTTAAAATTTTGATTTTAGAGCATTGCGGCAAGGGAAATTGCTTAAAATTTCTCGAATGTAATCAGTTAAAAAATTGAAACGTTCTAATTTATATGTATATATATATATATATATATATATATATATATATATATATATATATATATATATATGAGAGAGAGAGAGAGAGAGAGAGAGAGATACAAATTTTAGAAAATCTTACCTTTAATTGACAATATAACAGAAATAAACAGAGAGAGGAGCACGTTTACATATGTGTTAATACTTTTGAAAACAAAATTTAATATTTAAAAATAAAAATTTTGGAACATTTTTCTACCCTGTTATAATGACATTTTTCCATAGCCAGGAAAGGAGTCCACTTCTCCAAAAATTTGATTTGTTTGCTAACGAAACTGCAATAACCAAGCTTATTTATGTAATGAAGTTTGCATTTTTCTACTTTCAACCTAGTAAAATGCAGAAATCCTTAAATAAATAAGTTTGAATATCATTATATCAAATATATTATCACAGTAATGTGCTTTCTTGTGATGAAACATTTCATAAGTAGTAAAAATTGAAAGTTTTTAAGTTATTTTAAGAGCTTCTTAACACAGTATGTTTCATTTTGTTTTCTTCGCCTTTTTTAAAATTTTAGAATTAACGTCTTAATTTTAACATACTAAACTGTAAAACTTATTGAACGAACCTTGTGTTAGATAAACGCTCAATTTAGTATTAATTAACTTTTCATAGTCTTGTTGCCTTAAATAATATTTAGATCAAAGTGCTACCATTAAAAGAATTATCAGTGAGCAATAACATAAGAAAGTTTTTTTTATGTTCATATTATTCTTAAGTTTTGTGTACAGTCTCGCAATAGCCTTCTATACAAAACAAGGGATAAATCTTGTTTACTTAATAAAAGAAAATCAGGAATTAATTTGATTATTTTAATTTAGTGTCTCCGTTTTCGAAAACATACCCACGTAGAACTATAACGTCACAGCATGATGCACACTGGTCCCGACGAACGGTCCCGACGATTGTGGCGACGAACAAATGGCCGCTTATGAAAGGTTTTGTGACGTCACATGGTGACCATCATGGGCGTCACAGTGACCCACATGGACGTCTTTGCAACGTCACATTGGCACACATGTTTATCATACAGTGACATCCCACTGTGATCAATTTTCAATTGAACGTATTGCTACAAAAGGGAGGTAGCTCCTGGCATTGAAGTTTTCGTCAAAACTTCAAAAACTGTTTGTAGATTCAATACAAACTCACGAGACAGGCAGCTTCATCGCTTGAGTAATGCAGATACTAAAAATTGGAACTTCATTCTTTTGATACCAAACGAAAGGAAATGTTTTTATGCCTCTAGATCAGGGCTTCTCAAACTTTTTTTACCAGTGGCACCCTTGTCAGGCTAAAAGCATTTCGCGGCACCTTTGTCAGGCTAAAAACATTTCGCGGCACCCTTTTAAGGCTAAAACCTTTCGCGGTAGATTTCCTTTAAAGCAATATGAATATGAAGGTTAGAATGAAGCAGTTTGGATGCATTTTACGTTATTTTTTGTTTGTTTGTTTGTAGGGCTAACTATCAAGAAAGTACTCTCTTGGGAAAGGGATATAGAATTTTGACAATACCCCCATTTCAGGGAGTTCCTATAAAAGAGAGGCTACAGGACAGTCTTGAACTTGACTGAAATATTTTTGTTTGAGCCCACTTAGTGATCGGCTTGGCTCACTTTCTTGGGGATACCGGTTCAGAGGAAATTATTTGATTATACTCCACCAAAACACTTTTCTTGATTATCTCCACGGCACCCCTGACATACGCTCGTGGCACCCTAGGGTGCCGCGGCACCCAGTTTGGGAACCTCTGCTCTAGATAGAACGTGTGTACTCCAAACTCCAGTAAGATGGAGCTATCTCTTTTTCGCAAAAAACGCTTAAATTACGACACAAAGCGTCGACATAGAAGACGATCATTTTCGCCACATTTGTGATGTGACAGACAATACGAAAAGCATGATCGTGACAAATCACTTCTAGCATGATAGCTCTATGGGTATAGGATGTAATTTAAATCTGGTTTGTTTTGCATTAGGAAACGATGATTCAGTAATAGTTATGCAAATTATCATATATCTAACATAACAGTAACCTAAAATCAATATAAACTAGACAAATAACACAGTTAAAGTACGTATAGTTCAACCATCACGAGCTGGCGACTACGACGCATGATTCACGTTGTATTTTGCGAGCTCTTTTCTGCGTTAAAGCTTAAAGAAGCAGAAATTAAAAAGCAAATTAGGATAAATTATCTAGAAAATCTTAATTAACTGATTAATTTCTCCTTTCTTTAGCTAAAACACAGAAATGAACTGTCAAAATATCCCGTAACTCATACGCCACACCCGCCAACTCATGGTGGTTGAACTACACTTATTGACAAGATACTCGTTTCGAATTAATCATTTCAAGGGTCAATCTCTTGTAACACCAGGTTTATTAATCTTATTTTCTAACACCAATTTTCGTTGAATGATCTCTTTTAACAATAGCCTTTTACTTAAATATGAAAAGTTATGGTTGAAATCTGATACGAGAAAATGATGATTCAGTGCTGCTGTAAGAGAAAGAAATTTGTCAATTATAAATCTAACATAGCAGCCATACGCTTTACCTTAAGTTGAGGGGAAAGGATTTAGTTCTCTAATGCCAGCTCATTTCCTTCAACACGAAAACATTCGGTCGTAAAACCTTCAAATGCATTCGATTTTATAACTTTGTTATAAAAAAAGTATCCATCGTCATTTTTATTTTTCAAGTATTCTGGAAAAACAAGGAACGGGAATCTAAACAAATAAACTGCAATATGAAATACGATATTTCATATCTGATGAAACCATCTGACTATTTTTTTAATACCTATTTTTAAGAACATATTTCCGAGATGACGCAAGGATCACCTGTTTTGTATGTTAGAAAGTCCTGCTAAAACAAGTCTAAAAACTTTGTCAACGTGGAATTATTTTTTTATTACTTAAAGCCATGTTTTATACGTAAAAAACAAGACCCGTTCAAGTGGATTTTCTTTTAGTTTAGAGTCTTAATTTTTTTTTTCCCTCCTTCGTTATCCTTTAGAAAGGAAAGCTTTCATGTCCTAAAAAGAAAAAAAAAAACAGAGAGTGTTTTCTAAAACAAAACTAAAGGGATTATACTTTGTTCTTCTTTATTTAATAGGTTTCATGGAATTTTTTATGGGGCAGGAATATTAGTAAAACATGTGTGGTGTACATGTGTGGTGTGGTATATATATATATATATATGTTGTTAGTTTAGATGGTTTAGTTTTGAAATTCAAGTCGTAATACATGTTTTTTGAAACGTGAAAATATAGGCTTAAGTCACTGAAAAATTTTTAACTGAGGATAAGCAACTATTTCGTTCTTTGGTATGTTGATTCATGATTCTGGGGGCTCAGTTTTTCCTGAATATTTAGTCATATTGTTTGTTTATTGCGCAACATAAATGTTCATACATTTGTTGCTACTAAAAATTATCTGGAATCTCACAATTTTCTTTAATATTTTAAGAAACACCCGCTTTCACTGAAAACATATAATTTCTTTATTTTATCGTAAATGCAGAAGACTTAAAACAAATAATTATATATATTTTTCTTTTTTTTCCAGGCGAAGTTTCTCATAGTGCAACAAAACTCAAATTGTAAATATTTTCATATTTTTTTGTAGAAATTACACTTTTGAAAAATTTTAAATTCTTAATTAGTAATAATATCTTACTCATGTTTAAAACTCACTATACTGTCTTTAGTAGTCAGAGAATGTTTCCCTCAAAAATGATGGTCAGAATTTGTGTGTGTATAAATATAGTATTAATGTAAAGATATATAAGTATAGTTCATGTATTAATCAATAATTATATAGAAAATATGAACAAAGTTATGCTCATTATTTTTTCGGTTTATTGTGCTATACTATCCCCTTTTACTACAATTAGCAAGAAAATTGTCGCATCTGAATAAAAATGAAATTTTTGTTTATTCATTTACTTTAGACACTGTAAAAAGCATCATATTCAATTCAACTCATATTTATCACACATTAAAAAATATTCTAAATTATGATCTTTGCAACTATGTCTGATGTATGTGTACATTTAAACATTCGTAAACCTTTTCAAAAACTTGGAAATGAATTTAATTCCTTAACACAAATAGTGTTGCTGTTGCATATTGTAAAAACTTAAATGAACTATTGCATTAACTTACTCTCTTACGTAAGCTATAGCTGTTTTTTTTTAAATATTCTAATTGCATTTTCATTTCATTATCCAGCTATGATCTTTAAACATCCATATGTTATATTTTCTATACAGGGAGCAATAAATAAGTTTCTCACTAGAATGCGTTCTATTAATCGAAATGACATAAAAGTTAAAATTATAAATCAAATGATGCACTTGACATTTTTAAGTTATAAAGTCAGTTGATATGTGGCTCTATAACAGACATAAGCCTTGGGAAAGAAGTGGCACTTTGTCATTACTATGAGCGACTGACAGCAGGCTTAAACGACTAGGGTAGCCACATTTTCATAGCTAGAAGACTAGCTTTGCTTTCGAGTCTACTTAGAAAAATGACAACTTGTTTCGAATTTCTGTCCCATATTGCGAGGTCTAGATATTAGACATCTTCATATCAGCTTCGCACGAAGGAATTTTTTTTATAGCTGAACGATCTTCTGCTGGTTCTGGTAGGTGGCTGGTTATTTGTGCTAGCAGCGCTTTTTATTGCAACGAAAGCATGTTGTGCAGAGAAGCAAGTAATGCTGGTCCACAAGCCTTCTTCATTTATCCAAACAATAATGCTAATAGACAAGCGCTATGACGAAAGTCATGCTTCAATATTTTATACGTAAACACGTACCATTTGTGTTATGGCGCCATCTGTTGGTGAATTTTATTACTAATTTTTTTATTCAGCGCATCATTTGATTTACCTGTAGTTCAAATTTTATCGCATTTGGACAATGGAACGCCCTCTAGTGAAACCTGAAGTGGGAATATCTCTCTCTCTCTCTTTTTTTTCTATTTTTGGATATTTTTACTTCCTTCTGTGGTGTATACGGAACTAATGCAATCGTGAAAAATTTAGGGGGCCAGATTTCGAAAAAAAAAAAAAAACTATTTGACTACCTCTAAATTTACCTTTAAGAATTTCTTCGATGCGTCTCATCGTATGCATATATAATTGCGTGTGCGACCTATTTTGACCGGCGACCGCGAGTCTTTTTGACCAGTTTTTCCATGCCGTCTGTACGCACGTATGTATATGTAACTCGCATATCTCAAAAACTAACGGTCGTAGAATGTTGAAGTTTTATATTTAGGATTATTATAACTTCTAGTTGCGCTCCTCTCCTTTTGGTCCCAATCGACTAGGTAATTTATACAGGACCGCCCAAAAGATTCTAAATACATTATGTTCTATGGGCCGAAATTCATTAAACTCGCATACCTCAAAAACTATCACACGTTGAATGTTGAACCTTTATATTTAGGATTATTGTAACATCTAGTTGTGCAGCTAATCTTTCGGTACACAAGCGGGTCTTACTCGGAATGACGCGACTTAAGTTTGAAGTGAATTTTGTTTCAAGTTCGGAATTGGGACATTGAAGTTTCTAAATAAATAAAACTAGACTTTGCCTGTACATTACTCAAAATTAAAAAAAAAATGCGATTTCTATCCGTTTTAAGCATTTGGGATCCCGTGTAAAAAAAACAGTTTGTCTGCCTGTCGTTCTGTCATTCGCTGTGCTTTTTTTTATTCGCACATCACGTAAAACTGACTGAAGCGAATGAAATAAAATTTGGTGACATGATAGGTTGTCACCTAACTTAAACTACAGGCGTCGAATTTTTAAAAATATTCATTAGATTTTGAGATTTTCCGAAGATTGTTTCAAACTGCGTAAATTTTTGTTCGCACATCACGTAATAACGACTAAAGCAAAAGAAATGAAATTTGGTGAGATGATAGGTGATTACTCCCCTTAAGCTATAATCGTCGGATTTTTTAAAAAAATTATTAGATTTTGAGATTTTTCTGAAAATCGCTTCAAACTGCGTAAATGTCTGTTCGTGCATCACGTACGACTTAAGTGAATAAACCAAGATTTCTAATATCGGTGGTACTTAACATACATGACTTAATTACCTACTTAATTACCTACATAACTTAAACTATGCCCCTAGAGTTTCTTAAAATTTGGATTAGATTTTGAGATTTTGCGAAAATTGTTTCAAACTGCTTAAATCCAAACTAGAAAATGTTTGCACATTTTGTGCAAAAAATTTGCATTTAAAGTGTATATTTTGAATACTTTGAAAAGCATACACTTTTTGTGCACAGTTTTTGACAATATAGTGTTGCAGAATACTCTGCTTGTTTCCGGGGTTCGTCGTTCTAAAGTCCAGTTGATGTAGAAAGTTCTACTAAAAAGTCCACTTGTCAGGATGGAACACAACTTTATTGTTTCTAAAACTTCGTAGAACAATCAGCTGTACAAAATTCACAAGCACAGTCAAACAGTAAAGTGCTTTTAACAGTCCGCTTAGATCTAAAGCTCCCACAAATACTGTATTTCTCACACAAAATAAAACACTTCCATAGGCAAAAATTCAGTGAAAAACAGAGATAACACTATCAGTCTCTCAAGACTCAGCAATCAAGAATTTACACTTAGCACTTTAAAAACAGCTTCGAAAAGCGAGCCAAAACACTGCTTCTATCACAGAGCAAAGCAAGCATACTCACTGAGAGAGCTCTACTCACACGCTGGGTACTCAACTCACACTGAACTGGGGCCTCTGAAACGCTTGTATATGTAGGTAGGGCAGAAGCTACAAGAAGCTTCTAGAAGAGTCTATTTCCCTTGGCGGCAAAAATAAGCTTCCAAAAGTGAAGTCATCGAAGGCCTACGACCAATATTTGTCGAGATTTCTAGAAACCCATAGAAAAACAATAGGGAAACCAAAACCTCCGTATCTCCGGTTCTAGTTGGCCGATTTTGATGCAACAAAAAGCAAAATTCAAGTATTTGAAGCGTAGAATACGAATTTTAAACTATTTTAAGCCCAGAACAGCGGGTTGCCCAGAAAATTCGTAACATTGCCCACTTCCCAAGGACTGCACGTACCGGGCAGTACAATCGCCAGTTAGTAGGTAATATCTACATTGTATAACCATTACAGGATCTTAACAACCTAATTTAAGCAAGCAATCAATAAACACAACTAGCAAATACACACTAATAAATAAATAATGAACGTAATAGATAATTACGCACTAATAACTAATAAACACAATAAGCAACTACACATTAATAAAAACCAATATATTACAAATATGTACACTAAACATGGCGTAGGTAATGAGTAAAAGAAAGTTGAAGAAAGAGGAAGTGAAAAGAAAGACGGGAAAAAAATGAGAGATGAAAGAAAGGAATTACGCCATAATGACCATGGTCTAATATTCAAATAATTAATTACAATCGCGGTAAACGGCTAGCCGATCGTAATGAACAATTCTTGGTTTCGACTTAGGTGACTTACGAATCCGTACGATGACGTCATTCAGTCTGTTTAAAACTGTCTAAGGACCGTCCCACGGCGATTGTAGCTTGGGAGACAGGAGTTTCCGTCTAGCAGGATTCCATAGCCAAACTTTGTCGCCTCAAAATCTCTTTTAGACAGACATACAAACATTGAGAAATAAACATACACATTTATACTATTGGAAGAATTTGAAAATTTATGAACTTTAAGAAACACATTAAGACTTAATTCTTTCTTTTCGCTTTTAAATTCGGAATAATACTGGCATAATTTCCATGCCATTTCATGTTTTTCAAATGCACGTGATTCTGCATTGTAGTAATAAATTTCTGCTTTATTTCAAAAGCATAAATTATTTTATGCGGGCGAAACTTGCGAAGCATGGCAGCCTTCATGCCCATGGCAGCAGGTTTTTAATTAATAATTAAAAAGTAATTAAAATTTTAAAATTCTGAGCCTCAGGTGCACATCATCGAATTCACGGGCTTATAATATGCTTAAATTTTCAGAGCTCTGCGCGTCCTATAGATTTGTCTGGCTCTCGCATACATATAAAACTTATACAATCTGAACTTTAGATACTTTTATTTTCCATTATATGTTAATGCAAGTAAACTGAAAATTTTCTTCTTAGAATAAAAACTAACTGCAGCCAATTCCACGAAACATTCATTCCATGATTATAATTTTACAGGAAAATGTATTTCTGTTTGTTCGAGACTTATTTGAATAAGTATTGTTTATCGTATTTGATAAAAGTCTAGTTTTTAAATATTTATGAAAATATTGTATAGATATTTCCCTCGTTATACTTTTTCAGAAAATATTCTAAATTTATAAAGAAATAAACTGTACGAACGTCTGTTTTGATTGAAGTTAAAAAGTATCCCTGGCAAGCAAATAGTTGTTAAAAATTACGTTTCAAATATTTCATATCATTATATTGAATTTCGTAAGCACATTCAGGAGAACATATTTTAAGTATTAATAGTCTAGTTAATGCGAACATCTTGTCTCAGAGTTCAGCAGTATGCATGCTGAACACAGTTGACTGCCGGTTTTGAGAATGATAAAATTTTTATAATGCCAATCTGTGTTTTGTAAGTTATATTTGTTTTTAGCAGTTATTTTAAGCGATAGTAATTGGAATCCCAGATTTTGATGTCTAGAAAGTTTTTTTTTTTATATTGTCAAATGAAAAACTGTAAAAAATAAAGCTATGTTTTGTAATTACAGTTATACTTTTACTAGCTGCTAATTTTTTGCTGTTGTGCTAGCTTTGATAAATGTAGATAAAGTAAACTAATTTTATTTGTACTTAAAAAGCTGGAAATCTGTATGTTTTGTTCGCTGTTCTGCATGTGTGGCTTAAAGTACACTACCGTGTTCGATTTGGATTATGATACGTGTATTATGGATGCTATCTAACTTTTGCTATCGGAAATTGGTATATTTTTTACATAAATCTACGTTGCTCGATTGATCAGCCAGTAATTCTGCATAGATGTAATAATACCTAGACAAAAAAGTGTTAGTTTTTCAAAAACCTGAAAATATCAAAATAAATCGTTTGTTTGAAAGTTTTTAATTCGTAATTTTGAATTTCACATCAATAAATCAATCTATTTGAAATTTTTTACAAGTTTTCAAAGAAATACAAAAAGCAAATATCTTACTTTAAAAAAACCCTTAAAATTTATCCATGTTTTTATTTTTTTTCCTTTTTGTTGGTAATTTTTAATTTTAAAAGTGTCTATGACACCAAGTAACAAATTTATAGAAAATTGTACATATTTGTATATTTTGCAGTAGGATACTGAGTAAAACAGTAAAACTTCTGTTAAGGTTTTTGTTAAAGTTTTAAATTAACTGCTGCGTAATACATCTTTACATAAATAATGAAATATTGTTAGGGTTAAAAAAGATACCACTTACCAAGTAGACACAGAATATTGCAAACAATAAGCTGAAAAATCTCTTGGAAATATATATATAATCTGTACATGAATTTATAAAAAAACAAACCATCAGTCAAAATTTGTTTCATTGCTTTAAATAGTCAACAGTATTTTTTTCCTCTTACTTATGCTATTCCCAGACATGCAGATTATGAAAAATATAAATAAATATCCTGATAGTGATGAATTTAATGTGTCTGAACTACTTAAAGAAATAAACACTTGTGAACTTAAAAAACATTTATGTAGAATATTTGTATTGTTTATAGTTAAGCCGGTGAATTTAATGAAGTTACTTGATTTCCATAAAGTATTAAGAAAAAGGAGTATTGTATTTACAATAATATAGATTTGATTTATTGTTCTTTTATAGAGCTACACATAAATATGTCTTTATTTGAGTTTTGTATATAAATATGTCATATATTCACTGCTAAATTTCTTTAAGCAGGTTGCACCCACTAGCATGTAGATACTGTAAAGAAGGTTAATTAGAAGGGCTGTTTTAAATTATAAGGCTTGCGTTGTGAATACATGAAAACCCAGGTTCGAATATTCACTTAGTTGCAATATAAAAAGGAGACGTTAGATACTTGAAAAACTATTTTATTAAACATATACTATTGAAACATTATTATAACGGGCGGTGGTGGCTCAGCGAAAATAAAAGCGGGAATGTTTAAAAATTACGCCAGCACAGAATTACACATTGGCGAGAACAATAACTTGGCTGAGATTAATAGCGCCAATTCCAGAGCAATCCTAACAGTTAATCCAATAAAATTACAATGACGTAATCGCGAGCAAATAATTTTAAAGTTGTCGCAGGAGAACAACTAAATAACTTACGCCAGCAGGATGCCAAGAGGAAACTCAAAAAAGCCGTTGATTTTGCAAACGGACGCAATATAATCTATTTTTAGCACACCGGTCTGAAGAGACGAAACAATTAAGAACAAAAAGAATAGTGCATACGGGAAAAGCGAAAATACAGATTTAAAAGCCGAAATGGCAGAAAATATGAGAACAGAAGAGATTTAGAATTCTTGAATTTGGATAGATTACATTAAAGAAAGCCAAAGCAAATGATTATTAAATTAGATATGTGATCTTCACCACAGATACTTTCGGGGAATTTTTAGAATAGTAAACGTAATTTCAATGAATTATTTATTCTAGAATATTCTGCAGAATAATGTATTACTTTGCCGCTACCTTAATTGCATTAAATTGAGTTGTTTTCAAAATGTGTTTACCTTTAGAGTTGACACTGCTGAAATCATTAATCGATAAACTTAGCTTAATAGACTTTTTTATAGGCGCTATTTTCAAAATTCTAAAATCCGTAACTCAAATTCGATTTAAAAAAAAAAAACTCGAAAATGAAACTTTCCGCCAATAGTGGAGTTTTCTGTATTACCGCTAGGCACCGGATTAAAAAGTAATTATGGCGAGAGTACAGACAGCTCGGAGTTGCATAATAAAGAGACGAGTTACCACGGCGCGCCCGAAATTCTATCGACTCCAGAGCATTTCCATCTCGTTGATATCCGAAATATAGAATTACAGCGATATATTTTACATAATTGAACGGATTATTCCGAGTTTAATATTAGAATTTTCGCAATTTCTCCTGCTTTGAATACGAACGTGGAAGTCAGCATTTAATCATAATATTGCCAAGTCGATATTGATATTAGCTTACGCTCCGATCAATGCCCGAATTGTATTAATAATGGGCACCGAAAGAAGTTTTAGTGGCCGCCGAAATTTTGTTAATAGCTGTAATCTGGGGGGTAGTTCTAGTGCTCTTCTCCTGGGCATGAGGAATGGAATGGAAAACGAAAACCGATATTTTTCCAGCGAAAGCAATTTGCGTTTTTAAAGAGAAAGTCATTTTTGCCCGGAAGTGTTTTGCAATTAGTGTTTTATAATAATTTAATGGCAGGAGCGAAGGCAATTTCGTTCCTTGATCATAAATGCTGAGAACAATTTGCATTTTTTTTCAGTGCTTTTATACTAACGCGTGTGCAATTAAATGAAATTTACTTTTTTTCTGACAAAGCGTCTTTTTTTTTTCAGAAAATTACTCTTTGTTTGTTTTCAAAACTTGCTGAAAGTTGAAGACGGAGAGAGCGATATTCTTAAGACTGAGAAAGGGGTACTGTCAGCGGAAGGAAGTCAGTACACACAAACTCTAATGTAATGTTTGTAATTTATTTAACATAACAGGCATTACCAAGAATGTTGTAACCCTCAATTTTGGCATGCCACTAAATACCACCTTGCGGTATGCATGTACATGCGATTTACGTGCACGTTGAGTCGATGGTTCCAAAAGTCGCCTATCATTGTTAGTGTCTGAAGGATGGCAATATTCAGAAGTCCAACACCTTCTGATAAGGATCCAAACCGTGGCGGGAACGTCCAGGAAGGACATGTGTAGCTTTGACACATTCGGTGACGTGGGCTGTCCTCTCCTGGTAAACAAACGAACAAAAAAACGGCACATGGCCATCGGAATGATTTCTGCGAAAGAATAAATTTGAAATGTCAAACTGAAAACAGAGATCTCGTGAAGCACCGCTTTACAACGGAGATACAGTATGTAATGGATTATCCTTATTGAGAAGTGGAGGGAGGATAATACAAGATGATCTTACTCCGTACACAATTCAGAATGGTAAGATTATCGCTTACGATTACGAATTTTTAATATGTAGGGACATAACCCATTTATACTGATGCACAAGATTAAAAAAAAAGAAGAAAAGTGAATATTGATGTAACGGCAGTAAAGAAAGCGGATATCGAAAGAGTTTTTTTAAACCTAGTTTCTACGACAACATGCAGAAGTACAGGATGGCCATAATTAAACTGCAAGTCTTCAAGGGGTGCTGGAGAGAAAACTACCAGGAATATTCCAGTGAAATTTGGTATCTACACTTTCAGAACATGCGCAAGTCAAATATGCAATAAAAAACGCCATTTTCACCCCATAGATGGCGCTATATCGTGTTTCAATGCTTATGGGCGTCATATATGCAAATTCTGAGCCTATCGAACAGTGTAAAAACAAGACCACATTGAGTAATGGTCAATTATGACTCTGAATAAGAAGAAACGTGAATTGTTAGTGAAGATATTCTATCAGAATGGTAGCAATTATTCAGCTACTCTGAAAGAGTACCGCGGCGTATGAAACGATTAAGAAGAGGTCCAATGTGTGTCAATGAGAATGAATAATGGTTTAATTGTTTTCCAAAGCGTCATTATGAATTGTTTAATTTGTGATATTAATTTAAGTTAATTTTTGATTACATGTTACTATAAAAATTTAATTACTGAAGCGGATTGTATGGAATTGTGATAAACTGTAAATGATGTTTTATATTGTTTATATGTCTCTTAGAATGACACTATGCTCTGTCTATCGGTTTTGGAAGTTGTGTATGCCACCGGTGAGCTTTGAAATACGGTACATCGCCATCTATCGTGTGAAAATAACGATTTTTTTCTTTTTCTGCATATTTGACTTGCCCCATGTTCTGAAACGTGTAGATACCAAATTTCACTGGAATATTCTCCCTAGTTTTCTCTCCAGCGCCCCTTGAACACTTGCAGTTTAATTATGGCCACCTTATATATCATGTTACCATCGAAGGAACGTAATCATAGAGACAATCTGAAATCCATTTGACTTTGCATGAGGTTAAGAAATAAATCACTATTAGTTTAGTTTTTTTTTTTTTTTAAGTTCTTAGAAATTGAACTTTTTAATACCACTTACCTTAAAGGTACCACTTGTAAATGAAAAGGAACTTTCCATTTATAAGTGGGCTGCTTTATTATTTGGTTTAGTGCCCAAATTCTCATACCGCATATCCAAAAAGAACTCTTCATTTACAAGGAATACTTTATTTGGTTCAGTGTTCGAAAACCAATGTAAATATCGCAAACTACTGATACGACATGCAAATCTTTTGAAAATTATTGTTATCATTTTTTAAATTCATTCTAACCCGAAAAAAAGTCTTCGGAACAAGTGCATCAATTAACCTTGTTAACGGCTGCTTAATAGAAGACAGTGGTTTAAGTTATGCACTGTTCGCAGAAACATATACGAGACACCACAAAATGTTGAAAAGGGCAGTGGGTGTCGTGTCCAGACATGCCCTTTTCGACAAACGAGCCCTGTTTTTTAACTCTGCTGTAGAGCGTATGGATGCTAACATGTCACCACAAAGCTCTATGCAAACTAAATACATGAAAATCCTACTTTTAGCCGAATTATGTAAAAAAAAAAAAAACGATAAAATGCATTCTTAATTTTAAAACCACTTATATACTTTTTAAAAAGAAGTCTTTGAAAATATATATTAAATTCCACAGGTCACCCTAAAAGATTTTCTGTTGATATTCATTATGTTCATGCTTACGCTCAAATACAGATAGGGGGATCCTTAAGTTAGTTATACTGCTTGGATACTGTTATTCAGAATTAATTTAAAAATTAACTAATTTTAAATATTTTTAAATGATAACATAGAGTGAATAGATTAGATTAGACATATAATTAAAGCGTGTATTCCAGCCATTAGAAGCATTTGTTTGTAAAAATCATCTAGTTGGTGTGAATTGATATGTCAGATAAAAATAGTCAAATAATTATTTACAAAAGATATTTCGAGAAAAAGCTTCCATTGTCTAGTAAAATTAATTTATTTTAAAAATAAAAAAAATATTTTAAAAACTGATTAGATATATCATTGTTCTTTCACATCTGAAATTTTATAATCTTCACTAAGTAACTGATTGCACTATAATGGGGTTTTTATTAGTTATTAAATTTAATATTTCAGGAAGGATTATTTTATGAATAAAATTCATCTAAATTTGTGATATGAATGTTAATTTTTTTTATTACAAGCCTTTTCCCTTCATTCCTTACTAATAATAATTTATGCTCTTTATTTACCTATACTGCAAGAACGCACATATAATCATTATATTGCCTAAACGGAAAGTATACATATTATCTTGCTCAATGAATAGTTAGGCAAAATAATTTAGTGTTAAATAAAAATTTATTTAATTTTTATTAATTTTTATTTTATTTAACACTAAATGTTCACAGTTAAGAATTTTATACTTACCTAATGTTTATTGATTCATCATGATTAAAAGTTCTCAGGCTTTTATGGAGTTGCACAACAGACATATTATGTCTCAGAAAGCTATTAAAATACATGTAAGTTCATAAGATCCAACGCATTCAATTTCATACATGAACTAAAAGCTTTAATTAGCCTTTATGGGGTATAGTTTCGACATAACAGAACTTTAAAATCTTGTCTACACTTAGAAATAAAGAAATTTGCTTTTAGGTATACACTCACAAGTTATTTGGAAAAGAGTTAAAATTGTTTGAACTTACATCAGTATGATTTTAATTAATGTGTCTCACAAAGAGAATTAACATAAATATAAAAGAGAGAGTAGGTGTCTATAAAAATTTTCACCCATTTGCATCCTATCTTAATTAACGCATTAACTTCAAGGAAATGTACGTATTACTAAGCTCTTATCAGCACATTGAAGTATTATTTTCGTTTTTACTGTTAATAGCGACACATAGAATCATATTTAAACCTTTCTATTTAGAAGTATTTTAGTTTATCCGATACTTGATAGTGCTCTAATGAAATGAGCGATTTTTTTTAAATCGAAAAAATATGTCACTATGGAACAATAAAAAGAACACTGAAAAAAAAGAACTGCTGTTAAATAGATGAAACAATAAAGAGCTTTAACAATCCAAATAAACAAATAAAACAAATAGAGAAACAAAAACAGAAAACTGGTGTTTAAAAGTTGAAATAATTAAAACTTAGTAAAATAACACATAAAAAACTATTTATCTTCAGTACGCATGTTTCGGGGGGAAATTGTTCACCACTCATCAAAAACCTCCACCAACTACAAATTTTGTAATTGGTGGAGCTTTTTTCTAGTTGATTCAAGATGATCATTTTTCACTCGAAAAATGCGTAATGAAGATGATAAGTAGATTTTATGTGTCAGTTTACAAAGTTTTAATTATTTCGATAAAGATCTTTTTAAAAAACATACATGAATAAAGTAAATAAATAAGTAAACAATACGTTACGTTTAAAGTGATACAAAGGGTGCACCCTACTTCATCTGGAAAAAGTTTTTTCCATAAAATCAGAAACTGGGAAAGCTCTTTTCTTAGACTTTTAGCACCTGAAGAAGGGTAGACTCTTGGTGCAACCCGTAACGGTCTGCACTTCTCAATATTTATAACGGACCCCACCATGACCGAGTGGATAAGACACTAAACATGGTAGATGGGCAAAGCGTGAAGTTTCGGCTTTCGGGGCCTATACGCAGGTGTCAGTGGCGTAGCCAGAAATTTTTCATGGGGGGAGTTACGACTACTGCAACTCACATATATGTATACATGTGCGTGATAAGGGAATGAAGAATATACATTTTGTATGGCAAAAAATACCTCATGGGGGGGTTATGACCCCCCTAACCCCCCCCCCTTGGCTACGCCCCTGGCAGGTGTCGATCTAGCGGTCTGGACGTTTGGGATCTTTCTCCAGATGTAACGTAAATACGCGTTAGAACCCCTCTTGGCAGATGCCCCTCGTGTAGGAATGCCATAACACAAAGCACATTATTTTTTTATTTATATGTGTTATTAACAAAACTTTTTATTAGTTCTTACAAATCTGAGTTTAAAACAACAGATAGACAAAACATATAAAAATGTAACACTACAAATTAAACTAACGACATTAACTAATATTTCTGTTTTTTATTATTTTACATTTATTTTTTCAAAGAAGTTTTGGTGATACGTACTTTTTCAACATTTACATTTGCATGACTTTTATAATATTCAACAGATTATTAAATTAGTGTCCGCTAGGATCATTTTGGGCTACCTTTCTCTATTACAGCAGTTCTCTATCAACCTTTTAAAGTTGCGCCCACCCAACAAAGGCTAACTTACGGTAGCCCCCCCCTCTCACACTTCAGTATACATTTAGTTTTTAAATTTTTAATAATGAACATTTAGTCGAATTTTCTACAAAATAATGTTATCAGTAAAGTTTGAATGAACAATTTAAGCGAAAATGGATATGTAAAAATGAGAATAAAGAAGATGATTTTTTAAAAACCTGCATCACTACTTGCTCTTTGGTTTTTCTCGCGCCCCTACCTGCAAATGTTCTGCGCCCCACGGGTTGATAAACCCTGCCCTATTAGATTACAAAACACAAAAAATCTGGAGTGGCTCCACTCGAATTTCCGAACACTTACGATTAAGGTCATTACCAAGCATTTAAATAAATTTTAATCAATAAATAATTCAAACGTATATACCAAATTGAAGCTCAATCGAATGCACCGTTTAAACGCTAGCGCACTTTCAAGAATTTCTCCTCATATGCCATAACGTAAAAGAAGTCTTTGTCGCAGCCCTGAAGAAAAACTATAAGTCCTTCTTAAACTAAGTAAGAAAAATAATAAAGATCCAGATTAGCCTCAATTAGTCTCGACTTCAGTTATTACGGTGAGAGACGAAGGCATATCGAAGAGAGGCGGCGAACATTCTAAACATATATAATATACATTCGTTTTGGTTTAAAGTTTTTAAGTTGTTGCATTTTTAATTTTAGCTTCAAAACAGCAAATCAAACAACGAGGAAATAAATTAAGTTCATACGCCATTTCTATCTGCTTTCCTAGAAGCAAATATTCCTTAAATTCTAAAGAAAACGGTGATTGAAAGGATAAAAATGTCAGAATAACAGAAGCACTTGTTCTTTCAATTTTGTTTGCGGACTATAAATTCTTTTTTTTCTACTTGGAACTAACAAACCCTAGTAGAATTTGAAAACAAAAATGAAATTCAACAATTATGCGGAGTATCCGCTTAATAAAAATAATTTCAGATATTCAAATTCATATTTATTTTACATATTCTTTTGGCAAATGAATAAGTAACGTTCACAGCTTAAGGCTGTACTTTCAACAGCTTTTTAAAGAACCAAATTTCAAGGAAAGTTAATTTCTAAAATTAAGATTCTTTTTTTTTTAATTTGCGTGCTATTTTGGAAAAATGGCAACCCGTCAGATTTTGGTAGCAAAGTTTAAAGCACTAAAATGGGTACATTATGAGGTAGTATTACACTTATATGTTAAAAAAGAATGTCTAATAAAATTCAGGAGTTACATTTTGATAACTTAAAAGAAAACAAGTACTGTATATCCCGGCGTATAACACGAATGAGTAAATTTAGGCTATTTCAAGCAAAGTATTTTATATTTATTATTCTGCATGTCATATTCGCTGTATAACACTCACAGGAGAAAATGAAGTAATTTTTCGAAGTTGAAAGTGCGTGCTATACGCCGAGATACACGGTAAGATTACTTCATTTTAATGAATATAAAATAATATTGCCTGTTTCTTTCACAATTTACATACTTTGTCCAGCTTTTTAACTGTCACAATGGATGAAAAAAAAATTTTTTTGAGCTATTACTGATTTTTCAGTGAATAATAACACATCATAAAGTTATTTTTAATTATATTAAAACGCGCTATAGATGTCAATAAGCAGCTCTAGATAATATTTTTCTAGAAAGAATATTGTGACGTTTGAAGCAAATAGATAATTATCTTTCATACTTTATGTTTACATTTACACATTATTTTAAAATAATTGTCAGTTAATACATGTGAACGTGCTTAAGCAAATTTTAAACTTACAAACAAAAAAAAAAAACTTGAGACAATGTTTGATTTTTTATAGAAATGAATTTGTTCCATTATCGTTAATACTTCATGTTTTGAGAGCATTTAAATATTTTTCGTAATTGGAAAAATCAATAATTTCTGTTTCAGTAATTTTATTACAATAAAACAAGCGAGAAAAATCTTTTATGTCTCAACATAGATTTTTAGATACTTAGTTTCTAATGCTGACCTTTTAATATTTGATTTTAGATTATTTGAATTTTTGTGCAACATAGTATCTACTTTAAGAGTCATTATTTTAAGAAGTAGAAGGGTTATTTTATGATTCTTAATTTTGATACAATGATTTCTTAATTTTTTTAAAGAGCTAGTAGATTAAACTAGTTATATGTGTTTTTATTTTTAAAAGAAATTTTTACAGAAATGCTTGTTTTACATGACAATTGAAATTAAAATAAGAAGGAAACATACATAATATTCAAAAGATTTGTTTCGATATTTTTAATTCGATACACTGCCAATTTTAGCCCTACACTACAATACTACCCTAAACTACATAAATTATTATTTCAGCGTTGAGATAGCACATTTTCCGATATATGAGTCTTAATGTCAACGAATAACTGATTATTCATATTTATAATTCAAGAACTAATGGAAAAAATTCATGGAGCAGATAGCTTTAGTGAAACACTGCAGCAGTTGACTTTTTTAAATGTTTTAATTTTTACTATGCAAACATAATATAAGTAAAATAAAAGAATGTATCGAAAACGTTTTATAAGCAATGCACATGGTATGGCTTTCTTTCCCTTTTTCTGATTAACATTTAAGTAATGTTTACAATGCATATTCCATCATTAAAAAAAATATTGTTTAAAAAATTGTTTTTTCATCCCAGAATTTAAAATAAATTTTTAAACATTTTTGTTTAAAGTTTCATCGGTTTATCCCTTATTAATGCTATGCATTCATTTGAAGCTATATTTTGAAAAATATGAATAAACGTATTTGTTTTGAACTTAAGTAAATGCTTAAAATCTGTTTTAAATAAATACTTAAAATTAGAATGCTATTTTTGTCAGTTTGGAAAGAGAATAAAAGATAAGGTGATGAAGCAAATTTTAGGTTCACATAAGAGCAAATGAGCAAATTGAATCATTTTTTTTTCTAGTTCATATTATTAGTCTTTTTTGTACGCGCTCTGTGAGTTCTCTCTAGTATAGATATAGCTTCAGATTTTCTTTTGCACTTTTAATTTGTAAGGTAAATATGTACTGGGAATTTGTTATTTAAAAGAAATAGATCGATAGCTTTCGATAGCTGCTTTAACAGTTTGGCATGTTCACTTTAACAGTCTTCCTTTTTCTTATTGCAAATTTTTTAATAATCGAATAAAAGGATTTTAAGTGCTATTTTTATGTGATTTGATTTACCAGATTTGATTATACCATTAACATCTTTTTAACTCATTCAACTGTGAAACAATAACGTAATGATTACGCTAAAATCCGAGTATTTTTTATGACAATTAATGATTTAATTTCTTCGAAGTGTAAACGAATCCACACTTTTGTCGAATAATTATATAAACATCCTTTGATTTTTTTACTTATTTAGCAAAATCACCATCTTTAAAATAAAAAAATGGATATTAATGTTTACATCAAAAAAATTATCTTCACGTATTTCTGGTTTATTTAGTGTAAACTGAAAAAAAATCATATTAAACACTGAAAACGATAAAATAAAAAATAGAATATTATACTAAAAGCTAAAACTTTAAGTTTTGAACGAGGTTTTCGTTAATGGAATACCTGTGTGCATTGTTCTGGCTCTAAAAATTTTCGTTATTACTGGGCTGCAGCTTTCAGCACAAGCTGATGATTTCGTTGTTGGAAAGTGCACTGTTTAATTATTGAAATCTTTCGCATAGCATTTTCGACATGCAATTTTCCATACATTGTTTCCGACGTATAAAGTTTGAAAGATCTCAGTGTCAGGAATTACATATGTGTTGGTGTTATTTGTGGTGCTATACATACTTTTAGAATTACACCATTTTTTAAAAATAATTGAAAAGATTTTATTACAGATAAGTATGTTTTATTTTACGTTTGCGCGCTGTGCTTTAGTATAAGTTAAAACGAAATTATATACTTCTTAATAGAATATGTATAAATATATTTACTGATAGAAAATAAGGGCATAAAAATAAAATTTGATGAATGCAAAATTATATTTAATGGAAAGTTACTTAAGCATGAAAAGTACAGCACTACAAGTAAATACTGAGCCTGTAGTTTAGAGTATTCATTGTAGGGGACTGGGGCACATTTTCCATTAGGTAAGACGCTATTTTTTTGCATTTTTTCATAGTAAAGTATCAGAATTATTCAAACTTTAACGTACTAGAATAAAGCTTGCGCTTTTGATAGTGTTCGTACAATTAAAAAAAAAAAAAAAAAAAAAAAGAAATAGTTCGAAAAAAGCGGTTTCTTTATACACATAACTATGCATTTGCTGAGCAAATAATTTGCACCACTAATCTTCAAGATAATGACAAAGTTCTAATATGGTAGGCTGGGCAGGTTTTCCAACAGCATACGTAGCATGTATTTCAACACCTGTCTCGTTGGAAAACGTGTTTTCTTCCAACGAAGAAAAGCAAAATAAAAATAAGTCAGCTATATGGACAGATACTTCCGTTAAAAATCAAGTGCAAATTTGTCCCCCCCCCTCCCCCCAAAAAATTTGCAATCAGAATCACTTAAAAGAAAGGAAAAAGAACAAAAGACAACCCTTGCTAGGAAGCTATTTGGACCTTCCTCTTCACATAGCATTCATTAAAAGCTAGCGTCAGAGCATTAAAATATCAAATTTAAAAAGTAGCACGGTATGTTGTCTAAGGCAAAAGAGAACTGGGTGAGGTGCACAAAATGCAAGGTATGAGCGCATAAAGACTGCAGTAAAGGATATACTACATGTTTTGTTTGTGTTCACTCTGATTCAATCAATGATGTCTTTTATTTTAAAAAATATGTCTGTAAAATTGCTATGTGACAGTTTTTATAAAATTATTAAGGGACATTTTGTTTTCCACATCCAGTTATTTTCTCTATTCCCCTGTTATTATCTTGCCATTGTTATGATGTTTTAGTTTAGAATAAAAATACATATTGAGTAACATTCGAGGTTTATTACATGCATTTTACCATTTAAATTATAGAAGGAAAATTTGCCCCTGTATATTTTTGGTAGGCTGGAAAACTTGACCCGCATACGGAGCATATTGTTCTGGTTTAAGATAAACATACTTAACTACTTGGTGTCATAAATTATATTTCGTTTTCTAAAAAATAATTACGCTACTTTGTAGATATAGGTTAAGGAAATACAATAACAACCTGTTTACCTCAAAACGTATAAAAATAAAAAATACAAAACTTAATTTGAAAAAAAGTTGGAAAATGTACCCCAGTTTTCCCCATGATATAACTCCTTAATTTTAAACAATACATTTTAAGATATGTCAATGATACTTCATTAAACAATGCAGGTATATTCAAATCGAAATCTTGTTAAAAATAGTTTTAAATATTGCATGCGCAAAACCAGATACTTCTTAGTTAATCGTTGTAAAGGAATAACACATTTAGTACTCTAAATATTGCTTCATACATTATTGCTGTTCAATGAACTATTTTAGATGTCATTGCTTTTAACCATCTTTCCATGATTACAGTCATTTGCGCGGTGATCAGTCATCCAATGCGTGTCACATGAAAATCAAATATTGCTTTGATAACAATTACTGAATGATGGAATATACTTTAATAAGTAGTTATAATACAGGATAAAGTTGTGAATATTAAGTTGTTCATTTTATATGGAGAGGTAGATGGACAAATGTATATTTGTATAATAATAGTAATAAGTGCGGTATTATTACAATTATTACTATTAGTCACGAGGCCTCTCTCAAAGCACACTTTTATTTTGATGATCTTGAAAATGTTTCCTGGTTCAAAATTTGTACGTAGGAACAATTTAAAATGCAGTATTGATACAGCTTTAAATCACTTTTGATTTGTAAATGTACAGTAATCCAATGTATTACAAAATTAAAATATTAGCAATCTAATGTGTTACAAAATTAAAATATTTTTTTACAGAACACTTTCTCCTTCTCCTACCTGATAACAAGGGAAACAGGCACACATTTTCCAATTTTTAAAATTGATTTTGGTGTTTTTAATTTTTGCTTATTTTGTGGCAAACAGGCTATCATTGTATTTTCTATACCAATTTCTCTAAAGCAATCACATTTATTTTATCTTATTTATTTATTTTTCAAAAATATAGATATAGTTTTTTGGCAGCAAATGGTTAACCCTTTAACGCGCAGTGTTCCCGCTCTGGGAGCACCATACTCTGACGTTTTGACTGTTGCCATTCACGAAGAATAGATTTGATTTCTATAAAAATAGTTGCGGGTGACATATCTCTACGAGAATCCTTTACTTTTTAGCACGTATTTCCCGTAAAAAAATGGTCACTATTATTTTTAACAGCACTGACATCTGCTGAAAAATGGAAGAATGCGTGAACAGCTAGATAGATTGCCCAATGCTAAAAAAAGGGCAGCCGTTGCCATCTCTCGACTTAACTACCAGCAAGATGGCAGACGATCGAAACGTTCATCGCGTGTCACAGATCTAGAGACCCTTTTCTGACGCATCTGGCTGTGCAACGGCTGCCCTTTTTTTCAGCATTGGGAAAGGGTTGCGCCTCAAAGGGTTAAGCTGATCATTTTTAGTTGGTCGTATGCGATGCAAGTTTTCCAGCCTACTAAAAAAGTTGAGAGGCAAATCTTCAGATAAAAGAAAAATTAAGTGATCACGAAAAATTTCGGTATGCAGATTTTCAGTTTTTGCGAGACGTCTCAATGTACGCACGTATGTATGTTCATATGTATTGTTGCAGAATACTCTGCTTGTTGCTGGGTTTGTCATTCTAAATTCCAGTTGTTGTAGAAAGTTCTAGTAAATAATCCACTAGTCAGGATGGAACACTAAATTTATTGCTTCTAGAATTTCGTCGAAAAATCAGCTGTACAAAATTCTCAGGCACAATCAGCCAGTAACGTGTCGATAATAGTCCGCTTAGTACAAAAGCGTTCACAAATGCTGTATTTCTTACACTGAATAAAGCACTTCCACAGGCATAAATTCAGTGGAAAGTTACGAGGGAAACCATTAACGGTCCTCCAAGACTCAGCAATGAAGAATGTACACACAGAACTTTTAAACAATTCTATTAAAACAAGACAAATACATCTTTCAATAGCAGAATTCACAGCCGTAATACAGCGAATTCACTCAAGAAGCGTTCGGTGAAAACTGACTTCTCTGCCTCCTATTTATACGTGCCGCTGAAGTTAAAAGAAGGTTCTCGAAGAATGTATTTCCCGAAGATTTCACATAAAGTGGGACATTTGATTACGTCATGGGAGAGAAACAGTGTAATATTAGGCCATTATGTGATGTGAATGCAGTGAAACTCACTTTAAAGGCAACATTGGAAAAATCGCGCCAAATGTCCGAAAAGTCGCCAAGCTCGGCGTCAAAAATACGTCCCCAAAAGTGAGGACAACGATGCTCTAGGATCAATATTTCTTGAGATTTCTAGAAAATCCTACGCAAACCAACAGGGAAACATAAAACTCCGTATCTCGCGTTCCAGTTGAGCGATTTTGATGTAATAAAATGCAAAATGTAACTATTTGACGTGCAAAATACGAATTTTAAATTATTTTTAACAGAGAGGAGGCAGAATAGACCGAAAATTTGTAACAATATATGCATGTACAATCCATTTTGACCGATTGCAAACCCGTTTTGACTATAGTTGTTTTTCTGACGTCTGTACGCATGTGTGTACATAACTCGCATATGTCAAAAATTATTAGTCGTAGAGTGCTGAAATTTTTTATTTAGGATTGTTGTCACATCTAGTTGTGCTCCTTCCCTTTTTTGATTTCAATATAATGGATAGTTTATTTACAAGACCACACGAAAGAATTTGAATACATTAACCCTTTCGCGACGGGAAGCTCAAACGCACGCTTATCGCTGATCTGATTCATAATAATAACCATTTACTTATCATTATGAACGGTTACTTTATTTTATTTCGTAAAGTTTTGATGCAAAAATAATTTACTGTTTCAAACTAGTTTTACATGAAATTCTTTAACCAAAGAAAATTTTATTTAACTGATTAATAGCCAATTCAAAAATTATGGTCCATCTAAAGCTTTTTTTTTAAATCTAGATTATAGTAAGCAAAATATTAAGTAATAAAGATAAAATGTATTTTAACAATCATTAAGTAAGGACTTAGTAAAAATTAAAATTTAAGACATTGAGTATTTTCTATTCTGTTTGATTAAAAAAAAAAAAAAAAAAAAAGACAAAAAATATTTGACTCTCTAACTCAACATTCAACTACATGCATTTCAAATTCTATTAATAAATCGCTTAAGACCTGTAACGCATATTTCCCCGAATTTGTATCAATAGAATACTAAACGCAAATGCACTGAATCATCCGCATTAGATATCCAATACACTCGTTGAGCTTGCCTCGGTACTACTCTACCGGCTTAAACATCCTCCCCTCGCTATTGACAGAACCTCGCGAATACCTGTATTCCATTAATAATTCCATTTAATAGTAATTAACGCGTAAACTAGAGTATCCCTGTCCTAGGTCCTTCCGTAATTAACTTCTCTCACATTAACACCAATTTGATTGTCACCTTCGCACGGCTTCACCTGGCGCCTTTTTGCATGTATCCGACAGAGCAGGCGCCCCCCCGTTCATTATTTGTAATAGCATTACGTAATAGGGAGGCTACCGGCTTTCAAGCTGGGAGATGGCAGGGCGGATAAGGCGTATCGTGCTCACTGTCAATTATGATTTGTCACTCTAACACAGTTCCACCCACAGAGCAGCCTGCTCAGCCATTTCCTCAGAAACACTGACAGGCTTATTAGTTAGTACTTGCACCGGGTTGCGGATCCTAGTTAGAGAGCCACGTACGGCGAGATGTAATTTGTGGTTTTGATGTGAGTTTTTGGTAGCATTTAGTTTTTTGCTTGTTTTTTCCCGTAAATGGACGCTTGGCTAAGTTAATGCCATATGCGTGACGAAAACAGTAGGAGTTGTTAAAACAAATATTTTGCGAGGTCTTTTCGTGCGCCACAAGATCTCTTTCTTTTACGATCTGAAATAATAGTAATTTTTGCACTCGATATCCAACAAAAGACGAAATTCCAGTCAGCGGCGCAGCGTGGGCCTCAGCCAAGTGTTAACACCATTTTTGTTATACTGCAAACACAAATGCATGTAATTTAAGAATAACAATACCCAAAACATATGATAGACAATTTATGAAGAGTCCAACATTCTTTTTTCTTTCTCCCGCTTTTCTCACAGAGAAACAAATAAGCAATCCTTTTAAGCTACTAATGGACTGCTTCGCTCGAATTTATTCAAGCCTAAACACTAAGCGTGTGCTTTTGTACGCATGAAATTGTCTAATACTGCATCAAACAATTCTAATGCTGCCATTATGAAATACAGCATGAGCTGACATTATATTCGTTCACTGTTTACAGTGTTACGTCAGTTTTTGCATGACATAAAAAAAAAATTACCAGCTGCACTTTATAGGACGAAGCTTTGCAAAAGTCAGTTGCATTTTGCAGTAGTGTAAATCCAGCCTAAGTCTCTGATGTTTAGCCTTATAGGCTTTTATTTTTATAAAATGTCGATTTAACAAATGGGGTGCATAAGCGTATTTTTTTTTTTCAGCTTCATACAGTTGTATATTTTAGTTAGGTAGTAAGTTCTTAATTGAAGGTTAGCATCTTATTGTGAAGTATTAGAACCCCATTTACCAACATAATTCTGAAACCACTAATTTCGCTTTTATTATTATTATTATTATTACTATTTGGCTAATATGCCGCATGTGGCACATAGTAAGAGCCATGACACGATATACATTTTTTGTTACATATGCGAAATGGGATTTTTGAGGTTCGCTAAGATTGTGGCTTATATTAGTTTTTGTGCGTTGATACAATATTTTACTTAAATTCTTTAAAAAATACGATCATCTTAAGACACTTCTAGTTGGCATTTAGTTATCACACTTTTATCAAAATTACTCAATGTGCTTTAAATAGTGTTTTATGTTTAATAAAAATCCCAAAATTTTAAAGTAGACTAGTTTAGAGTTAGTTAAAGTAGACATTTATTGTTTGACTAGTGACACAAAATACATTAAAGAAACTTTCCATTAAGTTCAAATAATTCCTGAAACATACTTTTTAAGTGATAAGAATCATAGATTTGATATTAAACAAATTGCATAATTAAAAACTTCTCCTTGCTATTAAAGTCTTAACAAAATTAAACATTACTTATCCCGTACCTGTAATTTTTTCCCTTTCCTTTTCAAGTGTTTACCTGCATTTTACTCATAAAGTTTTCTCCATTCCTTCATTTGTACAGAAAACGAAGAAAAAAGTATTCAGGAGAAAGAGAGAAATTGCTGGGATTCGTGACGATGTTTTTCTCAATCATTTGATAGGATGTGCGAGAGCACAAAACACGAAGATCCGGATGTAATAAAAAAACAATATGACCGGATATGTATGAAGAAAGTAAGTATAGCCCCAGCATCTTCTATTCATTTAACGAAAAGGTATTCTTTGAGCACTGTATTACGAGATTTTTCTTTAAATAACTTTAAGGCGAGAGTGAATACTCTGAGCTAAATACTTTTCGTGCGTATTTCATGAACGAAAAATAATTAGAAAATGTCATTTTAGCGATTTTATTTTTATTTTAATGTAACCTGCATTTTAGGATTTTTTAGTTATGATAATATTTTTAATATCTGCTTTTAAATTTGTACTAATTACGGGGTGTTTAAATAAAACCTTTTGAGAATTTTGGGCTGCAGGTAAGTTGATTTTTATATTGTCTATTTAGTATGTGTAGGCTTGAAAACTTTTTATTTATTAGGTCCATTTAAGTGGAAATTTATTTTGCTTATGACAGACTAGAAGGAGACCACTAAAACTGTACAGCTAATTCTATTCACGACTCCATCTTGATAGATTTATAAATGTAAAAAATAAAACTTAAAATCCATTATTATACATATCACACATTTGCCTTATCTATTTAACCCTTTGAGGCGCAACCCTTTCCCAATGTTGAAAAAAGGGCAGCCGTTGCCATCGCTGGACTTAACTACCAGCAAGATGGCGGACGATCGAAACGTTCATCGCGTGCCACAGATCTAGAGACCCTTTTTAACGCAGCTGGCTGTGTGGTACAGCCAGCTGCGTTTGAACGTTTCGATCGTCCGCCATCTTGCTGCACAGCCAGCTGCGTCAAAAAAGGGTCTCTAGATCTATGGCACGCGATGAACGTTTCGATCGTCCGCCATCTTGCTGGTAGTTAAGTCAAGCGATGGCAACGGCTGCCCTTTTTTCAATATTGGGCAATCTCTCCAGCTGTTCTCGCATTCTTCCATTTTTCAGCAGATGTCAGTGCTGTTAAAAATAACCGTGACATTTTTTTTACGGGAAATGACGTGCTAAAAAGTAAAGGATTCTCGTGGAGCTATGTAACCCGTAACTATTTTTACAGAAATCAAATCAATTCTTCGTGACTGGCAACAGTCAAAACGCCACAGTTTGGTGTTCCCAGAGCGGGAACACTGCGCGTTAAAGGGTTAAAAGAGAATAAATGCATTTATTGTATGTATCTCTAAACGTTCCTGCATCAGTTCGTAGAGTTGTCGTAAAACAAGTGCACACATGACTACAAAAATTTATCCCATAAATGTCCTCCGACCTGTCTTAAACACCAAAATTTTTTTTAATATAGGAATGCACAAGAAATTATGTTTGTAAACAGGGCTAATTTCTTCAAAATGAGGTGATATCCTTCAAATAAAAAGTTATCTAATTAAAATTTACAGCAATATGCAACTGAAAAGTAATGTAAAAAAAGTTATATTTTTGTGTGTGTAAATACGCTTCATTTGCTAAATCGTCATATTAGGTAGTTTATAAATTTTGAGTAATTCTTTGCACATAACCAATACAAACGGTAATATGTAGACTTGCTGAAAGATACTATAGGAAAGCCGGGGTGCGTTTTCCAACTCGGTCACGTCAGGGATAGGCTGGCTGATGTAGCAACACAACTGACATAATCTACGAAAGTTTTAGTTTAGTAGCTGCGGTCACACTGTCGGAAGATCTGTTTTCTATATTTTTTTTCCACGTTGAGTAAATCCTCAAGTCTCGTTTGAAATTGAAAATAAACCTACTAGAATTAAACGTACTATTTTAACGTCGCATGTATTAACCCTCTCGTCACCCTGAACCTCATTGAGGCTCCTACTTGAAATAGCAATATTTAGAGAAAAAACAATTGAATTTAGTATTTTTTTCTTTCAGTGATATCAATATCATTAATTCATGTAGAAAGTATATGAGGCTCTTAACTAGATGCATAACTCGTGCCTAGATTGCAGTACTAGTCAATTTAGATCATTTTTTCAGTTTTCGCTTCATTGTTTCAGGACAAAAATTAAGAAAATATTTACGCTGCTTTTTTACCGTTTTTTTTTCTTTCTAAGGTGAGTATAGCTTTTTTCTTATTCCTCAACCTTTACCTAATATGTGCATCCTTTTAAATTAATTTTAGCACAACAAAATGCATCGAAAATGAAGAAATTAATATTCGAAAAATCTAATATTAATCGACATTAGAAAAAAATATTTTTGCATGATTTATAATAGTATTTCAGATGCATTAAATGCTAGACAGATTTTTTTTCTCTGATTTTTCATAATTCGGTGACGAGAGGGTTAAAAAGGGTTTCCTGCCTTTATGTGACTATGCCTTTATTTTTCAAAAAAACTTTGAGCTAGTTTCAAAGTTCCAGTGTGGCGATGGAGCAGGTTTTCCAACTTCACATGGTGCACGATTTCTAACACGTGTTTCTTTGGAAAACGTCCACCGACTTAGCTGAGCTAGTTTTATTGTATTAAAAATGTATTTATTGTATAATAAAATAGTTCAAATAACCATATCTGAAACGGTTGATTCTAAAATGCATTGCTAGAGATTAAAATTTTAATTAAAATATTAAAAAGAATATTAAAAAGAAGGCCAATAGAGGCTCGAACACTCCTGAAATATGAAATGCTGCTGTAGTAGCAGTCAGGGAGGGCCGCAGTTTTAGAAAAGCATTCATGGACTTCAATATTTCTCGTAGGACTCTGAATAATTACTGTTCGAAATGCAAATCATCTACCGAAAACGCTTGTTTTACCTATGGAATTTGAATTGACAGTCACAGAATTGCCTCAAGTTGAAGGGACACTGCCACCGGTGCTTGAAATACTTCTTATAAACATGTTACTAATAGAACAGGAGAAAAATTCCGAGTTTAAAAGGAAAAAAACGAGAAAAACTGACTTGCTACAACACATGATTTCCTTGCGTCTTTTTTTTTTTTTTTTTTTTCCTGCACTTTATCTAAAACTTATTTTATTTCAAAGAGATACAATATTACGATAATGTTAAGGTTTAGCATAGAGATAAGCATAAAGTTTAGCATGCATATAAAATCTGTACAAAGAAATTAAATCTTTTGGATTTTCTGATAGTTTATATTTTAAAATGCTTCCTGAATTTTTTTTTTTTTTCAGTTGTATTTTAATAACAAGAAAGTACTTGGAATATTTTTGAATATTTCAATGTTGCTTTCCTCTGAATATTTAAAAATTATTCTGTTTATGATAAGGGGGTATTTTTTCTCCGAATCACTGGTAATTAAGAAAATATATGTATCTTAAGAACCAACACTTTTCTGTCATAAAATATCTTATCCGTGTTTACTTTAAATGCTGCATTTAAAACGTATTTTTAAAAATATATTAACCAGAAAATAACCAGAAAGAAATGAAACAGCGTTTATTTAAAACTCCTGATTTTCAGATATGTAAGCGAAAACCTTATGAGCAATTGGACGGTTTGAATCTCTTCAAAGTGTTCAAAATACTTTTTCTTGTTAAGTAGATTAAACTTTCGTGCAGCACATTAAGACAACCAAAGAAAACAAATAAATCTGTTTCAGCGTTTAGGAATTTTTTGTTCGCATTCTATACTGTATTACAAAGATTAAATAATACTTTTTAAAACTCGATAAGAGATTTCGTGATCAGCTCGCTTCCACCTGGCGATCCCCGGGCAACGCTTAGCGGCAAAGCAGTCAATCTTTCAGCAATTTTTGCTCTTCTCTGAACGGCTTTACACAGTTTGGCATCCTGCGGATGCTTCTTGATAATTCTGAGATAAGGACAATTAGGGACTCCTTACTGTTTTTGAGATCATGCGTTTTCGATTTTGTCCAGTCTGTTAATCTCTCCTACTCTCAGGCTGCCATTCTAGCAATTGTAAATTTTGTCCAAGAACCTACTCCTAATGCTGTTATGGATTGTAGACTCTTTGGGAATTAATTCAAGAAAATGGTTCTCCAATGGAATCCATTTCACTGTGGCATTTATGGTAACGAGGTGGCAAAAGAGCCATCAATGCCACCCAAGCCTCGTGCAGCTCAGTTGACTACAGATCAGCTGCACATTCCATAAATTTGAAAATGAAACATCTTCGAAAGTTTCATTTGGAAGAACTGGCCAAGAATAAACCATGGCGCATCCCCATTTACCGGTTGCTGGAACGCTCACTAGATCTGGCTGTAGCAGCTTTTAGACTGACGACGGGGCAGGATCCATAGAATCAATGTGTGTCTTGAGTAGCCCTTGTGCCTCCTCTGTTGTGGCGTCCAGCTGATAGTTGATGACCATCTGCTTAAGTGTTCGGTGCTTTATGGTTCCTGTGTTTTTCCCCACTATTGGTAAACTAGAGAACTTCCCCATAGCGGTGGTTTTTTCTGATTAATTCTGTGTGTTGTACTCTGCATTTTGTTTTATGTTTTTGGAGAAGGATAATGTCTTTTGTTCCTACTGCATTGGAAATAAAAACAAATCGACAAGCATTGTAACTTTTATTATTTCTAACAGTAATATACGTTTTTCGGCCAGTATTTTTAGTGTACTATTACACAGACAAAGCCTAACTATTTTTTTATTTTTTATTTTTTTGAGGTTGCAGGAAATCTCGTTTGAATGAAATTAACAACTAACATGTTGTTCGATAAGGCAACCACTGACTATCAAGACGCGACTATCGTAGTTCATTTTACTAAGAAGGCATATATTAGTCATGAAACATCATATTTCGTAAAGAAACAGATAAAGTTCTTCTACGCAACAAAAATTGAATCCGGGCTATTTAGTTTGCAATTGAGGGGCCATTAACATTTTTGAAACATAAGACGTAATACTAAAACCATACTTTTTGCAGCTGTGAATATGTTGCCCATAGCATTTGTATTAAAATGCAGTCGAAAATTTTCAGTGTCTTTGAAGTGGAACTGCTAAAGGCATTATACCAAGAATTTTATTCTAAAACAGAACAGTGACGTGTTTGTTTGTTTTGTGTTATAACACGAGGGGTATCTACCTACAGGGAGGTTGAATTGGTCGATGGACTTTTTAAAGGGATTTTACGCGTATTCACGTTACATCTGTAGAAAACCGACCAAAACTCCAGACCATTCGATTGACAGCCGCACTGTAGGCTCAAACGCAGGACTTTCAAACTTCAGCCGTCTACCATGTTTAGCATCTAATGCGTTTATAATTTGAAGTATTGTTCATAAATGAAAATATCCCAAAAAGTTTACGGCAATTTAAAGAACATGTAAACTACAAATAAACAAACCAATACGTGTCTGTAAAAATGTAAAACAAAGAAACAAACGCACAATTTTATGTACTGTTATCGAAAAATCAAATTCATTGGGAGATGAAACAATTTCTCGTCTTATTTCTAGTTCAGAAAATTCTCTTTTATTAAAAAACATTTCAGGTTTGTTTCACATTCATTACCATTTCCTTTTTATCAAAGCAAAAAATAATAAAATATCGCATTTTACAATTTTCTTTAAAACCCTTTCGATAGGAAACCCTATCCCTCCAGACGTTACTGAATCACCCTTGAATTATAAAGATTTTGGCAATTAAAATAAATGGAGTAAAAAAAACGGAATACCTCTGTTTAACGCTCGATGTTAATATTCATAACTCTCAAAAGTAGCTATCCCATTAAAGAAATTGAAAGACTTGAATTAATTGCACACAATGTTGCTTTGCTATTAATTACATATTTCATTAGAGATTACAACTGAGCGAAGTAATACTAATTACTTATTCTTTAGAGCAATAACCGTGATAAATTATGGCGCTCGACAGATACAATTTTATCAATGGCACTTCGTATCTCATTCATTTTGTTTTTAACGATTGTTGAGGCGTTGAATTAATAATGTGATGTTTTCTGCATCAACACACGTATTTTAGTCCCGGAACACAAAAGGATCTCCTTCGGTGTTAGGGCAAGGAAATTGTCTCTTTTGAATGGATTTTAAGTGTTGTTATTCAAATGTGAGAGAGAATTGAATTTTATCCAAGGAAAGCTTTTGTAATGTGTTACTGTTTCGGAAGGTAAAAATGATAATAATTTCAATTTGAATGAGAACGCAGTTAGATTTTCAATTTTAAAATAAACGTGAAAACGAATTTTCGAAAGACTATGTTTACACAGTCTTATTTAAATACTGTGATATGAAAAAAAAAATTGTAGTGTTTTTTATTTATTAATTTTAATTTTGAAGTCATAAGTAAGAATATAAATGCTATATTTTAGTGGAATATTAAGAAAAATAAATTTCTTTTTGATAAAAATGTTCTCAAAAAATAAGTAATTTTTAATTTTTAATTAAATACTTCTTCAACAATACCTGCTATTTATTTAGCCCAATTGAGATTTTGCAAGTTAGTGTTCATTATAAAACATTTAATTTTTGAGAGAAGGCAAATGCATCGAAGTTATTTTATACGCATAAAAAGATGTGATGTATAAGACTCGACAAATTTTTGTAATATTATAAACATTTTTTAAAAATAAGTCTTGTAATTTTGGTTCACTATAAGATTTCAACTTGAACAACCAATTTCAGTATAGTCCCCGAAATTGAAAACGTTGCAAGAAAAGCGCTACTAGTAAAATTTTTCTATCAGAGCCACGAAAGCTCCATTGCAGCGGTTGCAGAATTTCGTCGTACGACGAAGAAATGAAGAGGTGTATGTCTCAAATTGTTCCACTCAAGATAATGCCGAAATTTGAAACAACTGGTTGGTTGTGTGATTATGGCAACGCTACACTAGTGCGATCTGCCAAGGGGGGGTGCCTTGGTAGGAGGACTTTCTAAGGGATTCTTACGTGTATTCTCGTTACATCTGGCGAAAACCTACCAAAACTCCAGACTTTTAGATCGACAGCCGCGCGATGGGACCCGAACCCGGGACCTTCACACTTCAGCCATCTACCATTGAAACAACTGGAACTGAGCAAGTTGACATTTTTTCTGGGCACAGGAAGAAAGCAAATCCAGTCCCCTAACGTAGAAAAAATGTGGATGTCTTGGTTGTTGAAGGCAGCAGTCTACCAAATTAAGTCTGTGCACCTATTACAAAATGGGAACTCAGAGGTTCGTATAGCTTTCGTACGTAAGTTCCTTGGACGAATGGTGGTTTACGTAACTTGGCCACAGATCATTCTGTGGACCATTACTTGAATCTCGATTTGGACCATTTGAAAGCTCTCTAAAGTGAGCTACTTATTTTTGCTTGCCCAGTATTTTTCGCAAATTTACATTGCTTCTTATTTGTGTGATTAACTCATTTTTCTGATTAAGATTAATACAGCAATACACAACATTCTACACGACAAAAAAAAAAAAAAAAAAAAAAAAATGTTGAATTGAACATTATTTATTCGAAACATTTGGTTGGCTCTTCTTTAAAAGAATAACTTCTTCGGATCAGCAACACGATTTTGGAACTAATGAAATCTGTTGTTACAAACAAACAACAAAAGAATTAACAAAAATTTTGTTCATTCATGAGAGTTACAGTAGACCACACTGTAATTCATGTTCATATAAGATGGATTCGTAAAACACAATGAAAAATTTGTGACCTTTTTCTATAACACGTTAAAAATGTCTCTTACAACAGGTTGAAAGAATGAGGCAGATGTTTCGGTATTACCTTTTAACACTACTGATGCTAATTACGTATTTGCCACTAGTACAACGCGCATTCAACGGAACGTATCTACTGTATTGTAACACAGCAGATATGAAATATAGTAGACCGAAATATTGTATAACACAGTTCTGCAGTATTTCGGTTAAAACTGCGGAAACAACAGATTTCTAATTTCAACAGAACACTTTTTCTTTTTTTCTTTTTTAGTGTAAAGATCTGGTTATTCTACTGAATAAGTTAGAAACAAGTTTTAGAATTTTTATTTTTTCTTATTCATCAGTTCCCTATTTGCATTCTCTGTACGTTATGGCGGCTATTGATAACCGATCATTCGGATTTGGCTCTTTCATTATTTAATTTTCAGGGTGTTTAATGAAAATGTAGAAGAGTGTGTTCTTTTTTAAATGTACCTACTTATCGGGAAGCAGAAGTTTAGTCATAAAATGTAAAACCACATTTCACCGATTCTTTCACGCTGTAGTAAGATGGAAATGTATCACTTTGAGGAGAAGGTCTGTCTTCTGTTAACTTTTCAAGAACATTTGTGGTAAAAAAAGTATATACAGAGGGTGTTTACACATTTTTTGAACGATTTCGATAAAGAATTTAACCCATTTGTGCCTGGATATTTTTGCGACTTTCTTCGATTTGTACTGATAACAGAAATAATAGGTATATTTCTGATGTCAATTTCTTGAACAAGGGATGATTTCTTTTAAACTCATTATGCATAAAAATAGAAACATCAACATCCTACTTGGTCATGTTAAAATATTTTGTAGAGTTGAGGCTCAATACTCATAAATAAAGGCTAGGAAAAATAAATAACGTTTTCGACTAATAGCGAAAATGCCGTCCCAAAAAAGGGACACTAGGCATAAATGGGTTAAAAAAAGTAAATGCTTCAGAATAAAAATTTTTGGCAACAGCTTATTATTTGAAATAAGAAATATCGTCTGCTACTTTTAAATTTATTCTTCTTTCAAAATGTGATATGTAAACAAGCTGTGGATTGAAGGATATGTTTTTGCGCTTTCTGAAGAGAAATATTCTTATTCCATAATTAAAAAACGTTGTGAAATGCATGGTATTAAAATTTCTAAGTGCAAAATAACCAACATTATTAATCGGCAAGGTAAAAACCGTCAATCATTATTTCTACATAAAAGAAGACTCCAAACGAATATCCGAAAAAGGTACGTACTGTTTCAAATGTTTCTAAAGTGAAATCGCTGGTAACAAGAGAAAAATTGGTAACACAGAGATCAATTGCAAAGTCTTAATATACATCTGTAGCAGCAATAAATAAAACATTAAACCAAGATTTACAACATAAAAAAGCTAAAAACCATAATATTCACCAGCTTTTGCAGAGACATGTGGCTCCACGCAAACTTCGAAACGTCATACTTCGAAAACTACCACTGCATTCCTTGAAAAAATGAAGACTGATGCAGGCATATATAACTTTTCAACATATTCCTGCGAAGTCCCCTGACGTTTCACCTATGGACTATTGTGCCTTTGGTCTGTTAAAAACAGCTCTTTCTAAACGCAAACCCACTACGATAGATGGACTCTGGAAAGTAGTGGCAGAGGAATGGAAAGCAATACCCCTGGAAATTTTACGAAAAGCTCTTCTATCATGGAAATCACGATGCAGACTTATAGTTCAGAAAAAAGGCTATCAGACAGAACATTTAAAAAAATAGTCTTTACATTTTAAACATTAATTAAACGGCCCCGAAATCGTTCTAAAAATGTGTAAACACCCTCTGTATTTGCATCATGAAAAGTTCTTTAAATAGCTCAAGCTAGTCAGAGTTATGTTCGGCTTATTAATCAAGTTTTAATTTTAATATTTATAAACGTTATAGGATTTCAAAATGTGCTTAAATAAGGTATTAGTAATAGGCTAGATGTTTAGTGAAAAAAAAAAAAAAAAAAACCACATTATTTTATTTGAGACAATGTTGTTATTATAAACGGTAACTTTTATTATTTTGTAATTATCGTTTATTCATGTCTCGTTATTTTAAATTATTTGTTATGCAATTTATAAGATGCTTTCTTTCACAAAGAAAAATATTTATAATAAAAATATTACGAATGTTTGTGGAAGAAAACGTTTCGACTGTTGTTCGAAACATAAATTTAAATTACGTATACCGGTACGTAATCTTCAAATCTTAATTACTTAAATATACTTTGTAAAGATAGCGTTTTATTTTTATTTAAAAATTTATCAAGATACAATGAAATTTCTATCGCAATTTCAACCGTTTTAAATAAAAATAAAAATGTGCTGTAAGTATTTAATAGTAAAATAACCTTTTTCTCTTTATATGCATCTCACGGGCATAATTTATTGTCTCTATTGAAACATTTTTATTGAAATTATTTCATTTCTTATAAGTAACAATCTTATAAATCATTCTAAACAGATTACTTTTCAAATAGAAGCATTTTCTCAAACAAATAGCATTTTTTATGTTTAAAGAAAAAGAATGTAAACCTCATTATTTCAGTATTCCTTTGAAATAATTGCAAGTATGTATTTGGAAAAGCATTTCAAATGGTAAACACACTCAATTGTTCTGTATATTATACATAAAAAAGCATAAACAAGTAATAAATTCAGTAATATTTTACTTTCAAATTTCGTAGAATGATTTGATCAAAATAAAATTTATAAAAACGCAGAAAAAGAAAAATGCAAATAAGATTCTAGATAGCAATATCTAAGAAAATTAAATGTTGCAAATGAAAGATGGAATTTAAGCTCTCATAAAGCAAAATATAAACTCTTGTGTTAATAACATCTAGAAACAAAATTTATACCCACTTACCAGTTATTTTTATTCATTGTTTACCTCATATCTTGAGAACTATGTTCTTAAACTCACGCTCTATGATACATTTGTAAAATAGGTAGATATCTTCTCATTATTTAATAATGTTAAATATTTTGTTAGATTTTACTCTGAAGAGTCATTACCTTGGGAACTATATTATTTCGTTTGAACCACTAGGTTTATCAGATTGAAAAATGATAAAATGATTTTACCATTTGTCATGTTTCATTTGCCAGGGTACAATGGCCATCGGTTCTTTCAGTGGCAACCATAATGAGAAATGATAATCGATTAAGCGCATACGTAAATCAAAAAGATTCAGCAGAGAGTAAAAAGTTGCCATTAGTAAGAAATATCCAAATAATTTGTTTAAAAAATCAATCAATTAACAATAATAGCAACAATAAGAGCAACAGTATAGCATTAACAGTAATAGCAACAGTAATAGCATTAACAATAATAGCAACAATAATAGCAACAGTATAGCACTAACTATAATAGCAATAGCACTATGAATCTATTCAATCATTCTTTCAATTCGCAATTTGTCTACAGCCATTGAAACGCAATCTTCCGACGTGATTATTTTTCTCTTAAAGAGTCATTCAAAAGTGGTTTAAGACAGCATATATTTATTTCAAAGTTTCTGAACCTTTTAAAGATAAAAAGCTGAAAATTTGTACATCACATTAATTAATGTGTGGGTGCATTCTACTGACTGGGAATTTTTATGTAAGGCGCCGTATAACGTTTGAATTTTGTTATTAATGAAATTAATAAATATTCATTCAACAAATTTCAGACCTGCCTATCCAGCATCCAACATATACCACTTGTTTTATATTTAGAATAGCATAGAACTAAACTAGAAATACATAATGTCAAGCGTCATCACATTGGGGCAGTTATATATACTATATTTTTCTTGTTTTGTGCCAGAAGATTCATACATAAAATTTATTGATTCCGTTTTAAAGTTAAGTAACGAAACTTTTTTTAGGCAGAAAAATTGTTTAAGTATATAAATTGAACTGAACGCAATAGGCACCAATCATACCTAACCTCTTGTAGCAAAAAATAAAAAATAAAATGAAAATGAAAAATGCAATTATACACGAACTCAAAAACCTATTCCTTATATCCAAAAATCAGAGTCGCATTTCTGTCCAATCGGCATGCAGTAGAGTTGTTCCCAACCATCCGCATAAATACGTTCAAATACTGCATATGCGAAGATATTTATTAGCATATACGTATCATAAATCGCTGGTTACTGATGTACAAGCAAAAGAAACCAAATGCACAAAAACAGGTGTTTATGTATATGTGTATTACGTCCCTGGATTTAAGCTGTTTTCTATATGTGTTTTACATAGAATATAGTTTACTATAATGGATTTCTTACACATTTTATTAATTCCTGTGCAAAACAACTTAAAAGACATCTACACCAGGTATCGATTATTCAATATCGTTCTTAAGTCGGTCATAATATGGCGTCATGCGTGTTTACTGCAAAAGGAATAGCATCTGAACATGCAGCACAGATTTTCCCTCATATATTGCCATTGGACTGTCTGCAATCCCTGCTGTCAAACTTGCATTGCTCCCGATCAATCAAGAATCTGATAGCTGTTAGGAGTTGTGTCACTGTTTATTGCTACAGGCTACTAGTTAGCTAGGCAGCGATTTGCAATCGAAGTGTACTACGGATTAACATCAAAACATGCATTTGTAAGTGGTTTGGAAAGGGCTCTTAAAGTGAAATCTTATTCTGTTTTCTGTATGTTACTTCATTTTTATAATTATTCAGCCCATTTGTGATCACTAGAGTATGTTATGTGCCAGGTTAGATGACTTATAGAATTCCGTATTTATCGCATTATTATCGTTCTGTATTTGCAGAAAACTTTGCTCAGTTCTCCTAGCTTAAAATTCCAGTGTACATTTTTAGAAAGCAATCCAGTTTACAAAACGAACACAAACTTTATTTATTCTAGAACTTCGTCGAGCGATCTGCTATACTTAGTTCATAGGGTCAGTAACTCGCTTTAGAACAGTCAGTTTAACACCCAATCTTTTTCAGATGTCGTATTTCTCACACGATAAAATCATTCCACAGTCTAAAATTCAGTGGATACTCTCGAGGAAAATCACCAGAATCTCCTCAGGATTAAAAAAAAATAAAGAACAGACAGATTTCAGAAGATTCAGATTTCACAAACAGATTTCAGAAACAAGCTTCTCAAAACAAGCGATAGATCCCTGACAGCACACTAGCTTTCTGTATGAGTCAGTTCACAAAACCTTACTAATGCAGTAAACTGACTACGAGCATTTACTCTACTGGAGCATTCTTTCTCTGAAGGGACCCTGCTCTTTTACAGCTCGCCGACGTTACTCGAGATTTCTAGAGAAATCCTTTTCCAGAGATGTTTCAATCAATCGCAAATCTTGATTGCGTAATAGAAATGCAATTGACTAATACTGGGATGCTGCGTAATATGAATGCAGAGAAACAAACATTACAGGCTCCATTAGTATAATCGCGCCAAAATTCCAAAATTTCTCCAATCTTGGTGAATTTTTGTCGAAATATCGCCAAATTTGGAGCCAATAATGAGTCCCTAAAATTGAAGTCAGCTGAGCGATAGCATCAACATTTCTGAGAGAAGGGATTTGAATTTTCAGAATCCCTAATCAATTTTAAGTTGGTCTCACAACTAGTTTCATCTGTTTTGAGAACCATTTAGTCTCAAAAAACATTTCGACGATGCTCTTCATAAGAATACCGCAAGAACCCTTAATTTGAACCCTTGTCCCCGTGCGATTATTCTTTTATGGGGTATACATAAACGATGGTTTTAAAACTAAAGGTAGAGCCATAAAAAGTGATTATTTTTGTCTTAATCAGCTGACATTATTCAACAAAAAACGAGGATAATAGCAGCCGTCGAAATGTAACACCAGACATGCTGAAAAATGTGTGGGACGAATTCTGCTGCGGAATGGATATCGTTCGTGTTTGTATGGTTACATTGGACATGGTAACATATGGTTACATTTGGAAACGTATGGTAACATATGGTTTCAAATAATGGTTACATTGAACATTTATAACATTATAAGCTATTTTGTTTATTATTATTATTCCAAAATTGCTTGTATCTTTTGTAATTTTGTAAAGATAACTTCTCCAATTTGAAATATTTATATGTAATCACCTGATATACTCACGGATTTGCTTAAATACAAACCTTTAAAATTTTAAAAGCAGATTAAAATAAAAGCGTTTCAACCGAAATTTCAACTACCGTTTGACGAACAAACTCCTCTAGTTCTGTGCGCCAATGAAAGAAACCTGATAGTGAATATCCAAGTATGTGATTGAATTCAAACTTTTGGATGATTGTAAGGAATTTTTCAGGAAACCTTACACTTCGATTTTCCAGTGACATGTTATGCGTCGAAGTGCTTAAATATAATTTATTCAATTGGTTTGATATTTTATATGGTATTGACATTTCTAATACCTTTTTATTGGATTTGATGCAAGAGAAATAGAATGACTGAATCTGGTCAGAAGGTTACGCAGGATCTGCCTGTTTTTAATCGAAAGGCGTACGTAGTACGCCATGTTGAAAAGCCATAAAAGCACAATCAAGATAAATTTTGGTAACTATGAAATCTACATTTCGAGATGATGTTTTGAGTTAGTAAATATTTGACGTTTTCCTTATGCATCCCAAAAACAGATTAGTCACATCATATAGTCAAGCCAATTCAAACATTTTCGCAGCAGTCCGTCTGCGGGGCCAAGGCCTGCGCTGCCCAACCGCGCCTTCCCAACCATGATCTCTGGGGGTGCGGATGCATATATCTCGGAAAGGTGGTCAGCCTGACGCGAAGCCTCCAGTGTTCGACCCCAAGCAAGCTTGGCTGAAAGGCTGAGTCGATCTTGCCCAGTCCGGATTTGAACACCGAACATGTGGGCGGAGCGTGGTGCACTAACCATTATATCACTGGGCTTCCACATCATATAGTAGAGCGTTGATAATCTGAAATAATTATGAAGGGGGCCCTGTCTGGATTATCAAAATGTCCGGATTTTTTAAAAGAGCCGTAAAAGGTCGTTCCAGTTCATAAAAAAGAAAACTTGCTAAAACTGTTAATAATTTACTTTAATGGTTAAATAATTTGGAGCAGATAAATAAAACCATTATGTAAAACCCAATTATGATACTATTTAATGAAAGAATATACATACACATGTGACGTACAATATGCATTTACAGAATTCTGTATGCATTGTCATAATTTAAAGCAGTTTAAACTTCATGGGAAAATATTTTTATATGAAAATAATTATTATTAAAGAAAAAATAAATAAAACTTACAAGCTTTGAAGGTGAATATATTTTAGGTGTTTATTTTGTTTACAGAAAATATAGGTATGAGGACGAAACAAAATTATATAGATGGTAAAATAAGCGGACAGCTGTTTTAGGTCTATAAGGAAACATTTTGTGCAGCAAAATAAAAGGTTGGGAAAAATTGATTTAGAATTTTCATCAGTATGCCAGTGGGTTTCCTCATTAATATATCAATTCAATTTTCTTTGTCACTGGAACTGAATCCGGATTGTCTACTGTCCAGATTATCGACGCTCTACTGTATTTGAAAAAAAAAAATCATTGAAAAAAAACCATTTCAACAAGAACAACTCAAACCAAGAATAGGAGGGGAGCATTTTCAGTATAAATAAATAATGCCTCCCGTGAATATTTCACCTTTTTGAAACAGAAGCGAAGTTCAAATGGATCACGTCAGAAACAACCCATTCAAAAGGATTGTTCAAAATTTTGCAAAACGCCGTGCTCCATCCAGATCAATACCAACAGGTGTCTCGAACAAAGTTGACGTTTACGGCGAGACGCAGATGAGTAACGAGCCCGAAAATTAAAGCTGAAAGCCCCACATCCATCTTCGTTTTAAATTAACAATTAAGCAACAATGTTAAAACGTCATTTAAGCATTCACGTGGAAGCTGCTTAATTAATTTTTTTCCCTTGGATTTGCGATGTTTCTTGCTTCCCAATGCTGTATTTCCTAAAACGTTCTTTTCCTCTGTTTTAAAGCGTCACAAAAATTCCACCTAATCCCCAAGAATACAAATGGAACTTTTGTAAATGATAGAAAATAGCCCGGACCAAGATGAATGTAGCGAGGTACTGCAGAGATATAAGATTTCTTTTATGAAGGCAGGAAATGGGAATTAATTATTAGATGCGATCTGGAGGAAAGAATTTAAGGGCAGCAGGGGAATTAAGGGATATTTGTTTTGTCACAAAAAGCAACCTCTCTATCGGAAAATATTCTTCATAATGTTACATATTTCAGTGAGCAAAAGTTGCAAATGTATTTATGTATTTTAACGACAAGTATACAAAGTATGCAGTTAACCACGTTGGATTTATTACTGTATTTGGTAGTTCGTATATTAATTCGGTAACAACAAAAAGCTGCTACTTTTATATTACATCTTCTCTGTTCTGCTGCTGTGAAATATCGTATTTATATGGCAAGATATAATAAGTATTCTTCAGACTTCATCAGGAAATAGATATCTCAAAAATAAATTGGTTTCGTGTCACAAATTTCAGATTATTGCCAATATAGAGTGGTAAAGTCGCCACGTGAGCTTTCAGTTAATTATATCTTCTGAGCCTAGCTGCGCACCAGAGACACATGCAAATGTCAAACTTCTGGAAGTATCATTAACTTCTTATTGACATATGGAGCTGCACCAGTCTACCCAGTAGATGGTTTCTATAGTTGTGGAAATTTATGTGGGATGCTTAATAAATGTAAACACAAAAATTTCATGAATAATAATATTTTGTTTATATTTTTATTGTTGGTCAATAAATTCGTAAAAAAATTAGTTTACAAAGTACAACCACCAATTTAAAAACGCAAATTATATTAACTTTCCAGAGTCAGCTGTGCATTCAGAATAGTGAACAGATGAATTGTTTAATAAAACTTTTTTTTTTTTTTTTGGCTTGATCACAATTTAAAAATGATATGTCTGAAACCCCCGAATAAATATTTAAATTATGTTCACATAAAATACTTTTAATTTCTAAAAGGAGAATTTTTATTCTTTCAGAAAAAACCAAAAAAGTATATAAATTTTATGAAATATTAAGAGAAATGTCAATTTATATTAAATTTCAGATTTCATTTAATTATTAATATTTGTTTCTATATTATTTTTATATCCATAAATAAAAAAAGAAACTAATTTACTTTTAAAATGCATTTATACATATATTACTAATATCTTTGGGGAATAATACCGATTAAAGCACCATTTTTTATGCATAAACGTGGATCCTTCCTATCATCATATCAAATCAAATAAAAATAAATATTCTAATTCTACCACATGTATTTTTAATCATGTGTCATAATATTTTTCGGTTTTCGTATTTTTGTTTAATTTCTTTTGAATTTTTTCATCTTTAGCAATCCAGTGCAATTAGCTTAATGTGCACTTTTTTGCTGTGGTATTTTTTTAAAACAAAATTCAGCTTTAATTTTTTCCTCATTCTTTTTTAGTACTGTATATCGAAGTATCATTATGTAGTAGATAACAAATAAATCATGAAAAGATTTAAAACTGTGATATTTTAGTATCCATTTACATGATGGAAAACTTTTAACATATTTATTGAATCTAGAGATGACTTAATTCCTCTGTAAGCTAGATGTGGTACAAACATGTTTACATTAATTAAATAGTTGTGTTTTTAATTAAGTTTTTCGTTCTGTTATACTCTGGTGATATTTATTTTATTCCTGTATGCAAATTATACTTAATTTTAGTTTTAATTTATAATGTGTTCTATGCTTTAAATTTTTTCAAAAACTGATATATTTTTCTAAATGTAACAAAATTTGACGTGCTCAATAAATAAATAAATAAATAAATCCGCGAAACGATATCATGTGAGTGTATTCTCTCCTAAACGAGAAATGCAGTGATTTTCCTTCACCTCTTTTTTTTTTGAAAGGAAAACGTCTAATGCTTTGCCGTACTTCGAATTCTGCTGCCCCCGAAACGCTTAAGAGCACCAGCCCTGATGATATCTCATGAAGTGAAGTCACGCTGACATAGAAGTGATGGGCATACGTGCCACATAGATATCAGTAGCAATTGTGACCAATGTATGATGTCAATTATCAGTCACAGAATGGCCGGATTGCGACTATTTGCTTGTGACTCGCCTCAGTAATTATCGTGCTGATGTCACCGTTGAAGGACACGTGGCCATTCTTCATACCGTCCCGGACACTCAATGACGTCTCTCAGACAAGTGGAGTCAGGTGATTTTCAAGTCTATAATTGATTTCCCGTGCAACGATTCATGACTAATCAGCAATCACCTGGGAATCTACGTGATCTCAGTAGTCTGAGGGACGTCATTGAGTGCGCAGGTCGATGTGAAGATTGGTCATGGGAAGAACAACGGCCCATGAAGGTGACGTCACATTCTGACCAATGTGCTGTTAGAGACATTTCTATGCTGACTAGTTGACTTTCACCATTTTATGCCAATTGACATAACATTTCTGTTAGGCATTTAAGAAAGGGGTTTTTGTTACCAAAGTAATCACCAAGTGTGATTGTGTTGTGTTAAAATGTGTTGTGTTACCAAAGTTTTAGTGCATCCAATGCGAATGAAAATGTTTCCGATCGAAAAACGGTTAACATTTACCCTCAAAAAATCAACTGGTGGATTGATTTAAAACCTTTAATAGCAGTTAAGCAATCCATAAAGCATGAAATACACATTTTAATCCCATCCAAGTTCATTTAAACGCTTTTTGTGAAAAAAACGTGAAGTAAAATTAATTTTCAGAGATGTTTCTCTAAAATAGCGATTCGTTGGTACTTTTAAGCTTAAACAACTCCTACTTGACGCACGTCAAACAACACTACGTCTTACTCCAAGAGCGAAAGATTTTCGCTACGATAGTATTATATAATAATTGTCCGTGGAACAGAGGGGAGGGGGAAATGAAATGAAACCCAATACTGCACGTATCGCATTTCCTACATAAAGGGGGGGAGAGTAATAATGGAAATAAATGTAGGGGCTACCTAAAAATAAGAGAAGGGGGAAAGAGATTTCGTGAAGGGTGGGTGTAGTGAGAACCTGCACAGTATCTGATTTTTATTGGAACTTTCTGTAAGGTGATATCTACAATGCCGGGTAATGTAGGGATCAGACACGGATTTATTTCCACGGAATAGAGGAAAAATACATTAAAAAAAAGTCATGAAGTCAGTGGGAATGGCTGTATTTTGTGTAATAAAGGGGATCCGATCTGATTTGTTTAGGGGTTTGTAAATGATAAATCATCCTCATAATAATTTTCTAAGTTGTAATATTTGCATATATTGCGTTTCTAATAGTGGAAAATTGGAGCTCTGTGCTATCAAGTTTATTATTTCAGATTCTCTTAGATTTGCCCAGAATTAACCCATTTGCTTGATAGCACAGTAGAGAAATTGCCAGTAGAACCACTAACTTAGTTCAAATTTGTCGATATTAATAAAATATCTGGCAGCAGCAGTGAGAGAAATAAATAAAAAAAAAGGATTCGCTCAATCAGTAAGAATGCTGTATTTCTTGCTTTCACGGGATGTAATCTGATTTTTTGAAAGGGGTTTGTAAATGACGAACTATTATCAAACATTCTTTCTTTACATAACTTTGTAACATACGCATATTCTTTGCCTATTCATGAACAATAATACAAGTGCCACTACATTAAGTCACAAATACATTGTCGTGCTCCTCTGCAGTGTTTGAAAGTGAACGTTCTTATCTGGAACTAAGGACACACTGCAATGAAACTGACTACTTGAAATTACCTTTCATTAAATCCGTAACCAGAAAAAAAAATTAAGCGTAGCCGCCAATTTATTCAAAATATTTTAAATATGCAAAGACGTATATAATAATTGCGCTCCTAAAAATAGGGTATATTTTATCTCATCCAAAAATTGTCTCGATTATTCATCGGCCATCTTAAAGCAATAGTTTGATATTAGAATAGAGAACCGCATCCGCACCGAAAATGTCATGCAAGAATAATCGTAAACGTTTACCTTACATATAAGCTACATATGCCCTTAGATATTCTGTTCGCACGGTTAACTGCAGCTGCGGATACTAAGACATAAGTTATTGAACACAAATAAAACACTGTAAAATATTGACTAAAATTGTAAAAAGAGACAGCGGTAAGTGAAAATTCATTTACAAGATACAAATACAAGATACAAAGTTAAATAATAAGAACAAAGAAAGAATACATAAAATGAAATAAAGAGTGTTACATTCTCATTTCATATGGTTCTAGTGATAAATAATTTTTTTTTATTTATTTATAACCTTTTTAAGGAATATGTTTTTACCTTTTACTACTATTATAAATCATGACTGTAAAGAATGAATGAGGCTTGCAGTTCCAAAACCGAGTCAGTTAATGCTTTAAAAAAATAAATTAAAACGCTGTTGCATTCTCGTTTCATATGGCTTTGCAATAAATTAAAAACTAAACAAAAATTAAGTACTAATGTGTTTTTACCTTTTACGATTATTATAATTTGACAGTAAAGAATAAAAGAAGTTTGTAGTTCCAAAAATGGCTCAATTAATGTTTTTCCGAAAAACACTTTTTCCCATTTTTCGAAAATTCATGATCCATTTCACCCATATGATTTGAAACCTAATGGATCAAATCCGCTTCAACCAGGTAAAGGAAAAAAAAAATTCGCTCTCAAAGTGGTAGTTTCAAATCAAAACTGACTCACGGAAAAACCTTTTTTGTGTTTCCTGAAAAATGTTTTAAGCATGGATTGAGCCAGTTTTGGAACAAGCGTCTAATATTAATGCCACATTCACCTTTTTATGTGGAACCCAAGTCGCAACGAAAATTCAATAACACATGCTATGTTTTCTCCCAAGTGCATTCTCGTCTGGAAAATGCACAACGCATTTATGTAATGCACTGTTGTTTTCCCTTTTGTTTATAAAAGAACTAAGGTAAACGCACCAAAACCTGACACTTTAATGAAAAATTTTGAATATATTTTTCTTGTACGCAAAATACTGCAGTCTAGTATTATCAGAAATTTATAGGTTTCTGCACATCACTTATAATGCCAAAAAATTTATGAAAACTTTCTACAAGTAAATGTTATTCAAACAAATGTTATATTACCTTTAAAATGTACCTAAACCTGACACCAAAGTTTTGATGTGAATCTAAAACTGAAACTTTAACCCCCTAATCCTGACACACCTATATTTTTAGTCTTTAAACCATCTCAATGTATGTTTATTGAATTGTTAATTTTTATAGAGGGAATATCTTAGAAATTGCAATATTATTACATGTAAAAATATGTAAATAAAACATATTTAGGAAGCTGAAAAATACTTAACACCAAGAAGCTACCAAGAACTACTGAAGAAAATATTAGTAGTTCATTTTGTCAATTAATGGATAATTTATAAATGTATTTCAAAACTCCCACAAAAAATTTGCATGTCTATTTAAATATGGCTAATACAGTGAAAAATCCACGAAAATTTCTGATGGATGAAGGACTTATTCTTTCTATCACTTGGCTTTCATCATACCAAATCAATGCCAAGTCATCGCCAGCCATTAGGTCCATTTACTGTCATTACAGTAACTTGGTTTTCCCTTTCTATTTTGTCATCCTTTTCAGGTAAGTCTTTAATTTGTCCAGGAAAATTTTATTCTTCAAAATAACCAATCGAAAAATCATGTATGCCAAACTTCTGCCCTTTTAAGTCTGCAGAGGTTACCATATCAAAATCTTTATCTGAATCAATGCATGCAGGATCTTCGGGTGTATCTGAATTTTCACCCAAGTCTAAATATCTGGTAAGGAACATGAACGTCTTTTCTTACTCTTGAAGTGTTTAAAAAGTAGAATCACCATTTCAAATGAAGATTTCTAACTCACGAATTGGGTGGAGTAAATGTAATACTAAAATAATCAGTTAAGAAAGTAGTTAACTGGGTAAGTTATGTGTATGGCTGCAGGTTTTGATAACAAACCTAAAACTTTACGGCTGTTTCTACCGTGATTGAAAAAAAAAGAAGTGGGTCAATTAATTTATTTATAATATATGCAAAAATGTTTCTGCATGTCTTGTTGCGCCCAAAAAATTATCCTCTTTGTAAATAAAATATTTAATTGCGAGAAATGAGAACAAGGGGAGGGGGGAGTTGGAACACACGAACAAAAGATTACACGTTCTCTTTTAATTTGGAAAATAAATAAATTAACCACTGCATCCTGTAAACGTCAATGTAATTCGCGCACTCTAAACACATCGAACACGGTTCATTGTTTCAACGATTCGGTTCTTCACGCAGCAGTCTATTCGTTAGAAGGAGGGTCCGATTCGTGAAAAACGTGACTCCCCGGTCGTGAGCTAGTCGGTTTGTCGGCATATATCGGTCAAAACGTGATCATGAAAATGAAGTCGTTTCAGCTGTGCATAGTTAAATTTTAGATATGAAAGAGCTTATATATATTTCCTCAGCAATCAATCAGATATGTTATACTATTTTAGTGATAAGTAGCAGGTCTCATTATTATTTTAAAAGGCAGTTTAAATTATTTGCTTCCTGACTTTCCGTGTATCGAGTTAAGCAGATCAAAGATATGATAACAGGTTTGGAAAGACTAGAAATCAGTTTCGTTTAAATCCAAGAAAAACTATTTTTTTTTTTTTGGAGAAAGAAACTCAAAAATTGTAAATTTATTGAAGTAAATTAACTAAACATAACTTCGATTTCTGTATTTTGTTAAAATGCTGGTGCGACGCAACCACTTCAAAAACGGACCCCGTATAATTTATCTCTTGCAATAGCTTTAATTAATGACTTATACTTTATTATGTAATCCTTTCTGTCATTAATCTTACAACAAAGAGTGGAGGTTTTTGAGTTTTCACCTCGTTCAACAATGTTGGGATATCGATGTCCACTAATCTCCATCCACCTTTTGTTCTGAAAGGGATTTTTCCTTCGCTCCTAAAAAATCGCTTTATCAATATTAGCAAACTCTGATATTAAATACCTGTACGTGTATGTGTGTGTGTGTGTACTTTTATTACTTAATAGGTCAAGCAAAAGTGCTTTAAATATCAATACCTTATTGAAATTTAAAGCTTTTAAAAGCTACATCAATATCTAAATTATAGCGGCCTTTCAAATAGAATTGGGACTGCGAAAATATTTGCGAGCTTTTATTAGTTACAATACACCTGTAATTTCAGCGAGATCAGTGTTATTATAATGAGAAAAATATGTTAAACTTGTGTGCACATTCGCATGTTAAAATGCCGTAAGCAAGTGTAATACGGTGGGGGGCATTGAGCACACTTCATCAGATTGTGCAGAATGGTACTGGTGAATACACCGCTATTGCCTGTCACACCTATCGCCATGTTGGATAACACTGAAGGGACGCCAATTTACTGTCAATAATAAATACCGTGCAAGTGTTGGAGAATTGTTGCCCATTCAAACAAAAACTTTCTTCAAAGACGATATTCACAACCTTCTGAAACAATGAAATTATTATTTTAACCACCATGATGATTGTATGTAACAAACAATATAAGTATTCACTAACATTTATTTTTTATTATGTATAAAGTGATTTCCCAGCTTATTTATTCATTTATTTATTTTTTACATTTTAAATCTGTGAATGTGTTGACAATTTCACTTCATTTACTCACTGTGGTGTCAACTATACATTACCAGCTTTTAATTTCCAATGACACGGACATTGTAACTAATATACGCTGGGAAAATATTTCGCGGGCTCATTTTCACTTGAAAAAGTTTTTATAATGCAGTCATAAGCGTAAAGTTTTCAAAATTATTGGGGGGGCCAGGCCCCACAACCACATATATTCACGTCAGTGGCGTAGCCAAGGGGGGGGGGGGGTTAGGAGGGTCATAACCACCCCCATGAGGAATTTTTTGCCATACTAAATGTATACATTCTTCACTCCCTTACACACGTATACATATATGTGAGTTGCAGAAGGCGTACCCCCCCCCCCCACCCCCATGAAAAATTTCTGGCTACGCCACTGATTCACGTACATATAACTTACTCATAGCTGCCAACTACTACGGAATGTAATTAACCACTTTTTCTACTTGATTTTTTTGGCTTAAGATATAGCAAAATTTTTCTGCTGCGCGCGCGAGCTGGTTACTATATTGAAAAAAATTATTAAAACATATACTGTTTACAAAAAGTGGCTAATTATATTCCGTAGTAGTTGGCACCTATGACTTACTATATATAAGTGTAAATTATTGGAGGCGCTCGAGCTCTGTGGGTCCATAGAATTCTACACCTATGTAAGGTAAGTATCCATGTTAGTATCTTCCTACCATGTTATAAGTTAAAAATAGAAGCAAAGTAAAAAATCCAAAGGAGAAAAAAAAATCATTTTCGATGAGATAGTGCATTTTAGACACATCTGAACGTTTCTTCATTTCATACTTCACATTGCATAATCTGATTTTAATTAACCAGAGCCTGGCGAGGGTAGCTTATAGTAACATTATGTGTTAAGTGGTGTGTCATAATGAATACTAAATCATGATTGAAATCAAAAGAAGTAAAATTTTTAAAAGTACAAGTAAAGGTTTTTTTTAAACGTTTGTAAATGGCGTGAATACTTTTTTTTACGTTAGTATAAATTAGTTTTCTGTATTTAGTGGTAAATTATTGAGTGGACTCATCCCCAATTCACAATTTATTGGGGGGGCTCGAGCCCCACGGGCCCATATAACTCTACGCCTATGAATGCAGTGCTTGAAAATGCAAATACTGTAAATTTATATCATCTGTGCTGTACCGACATGACGTTTACCCACACTGCTGTACTTTGCCGTGGTTATTTTCTTCAGTGATTATTGCCTTTGTATAAAATAAACATAGTAGAAAAACATGAAAAGTTTAGTTAAAAATGTGTTAGCATATTATTATCAATGAATTCACTGAAGTTGATTTAACTGAAACACATTGATGGAACAATATGAAAAAAATCAATTTGTTCTATGCTGTAAAGTTACATTTACGCTAAATCATATTTAAATGTAAGTTGAACTATCTAACTCTTTAAACTGTCTTATTTATTGAATGATGAAAAAAATAATATGAGATTAAATTTCAAATATGGATTAAAAATATATTAATCTAGCTAATTCCCACATCTGTAATCAAATTTTACTAAAACAAACGTAATTAATTTTATAAAAAAGACTTGCATTTGAGTGCGCGCAATAGTGATAATATATTTCAAATGAAAAAAAAAGACTATTTTGAAATTATGATTTCTATAACTGCATTAAATTAAAACTCATTTTTAAATGCATTTTACTTAGTAATATCCATATTTCTTAAAGTATTTCATAATAAATATCAAGTATTACATTTATAAAATAATAATTGAAATATCTTCTCCTACGGCGTATGATTTATTAAATTTTTAAATTAGGATAGAATATTTTTAAGAGGAGATGAACTAATTTTTATTCCCATGATCCTAAAAATGCCATTACTAGTGTAATTAGTTTAGATTTTCTCTCTTTAATAAAAAAATGATTATACACATAGATATATAGATCTTTCCATAAGTCTACAAGTATAACAAGACTTATGGAATAAGTCTATATGAATTTATCTTTATATAATAATTTATAAGGATAGACAAGTATAAATAAAGATAGACATTGATGTCTAAGTCCATATTATGGTGACTAAAAAAATGAGTTATTAAAATATTCTATTACTAACGTTGATGAGATATTTCTTAATGATGTTACGCCCAGTTGCGGGTTTTAATGGATTATATCTCGCCACAATTTCTGTTTCATTTTTTCACTAAATTGTAGATGATCCTGTTCGTGAAAAGATGTATAATTAATGTCGCTTCTGAGTTATTTTCATTGTATGATGTCACACCCACTTGTTTTGATGTGATTATATCTCACCGAATTTCAGTTCCGTTTTCATTCACTAATTTTTTGATGATCTTCTTTGTAAAACATTCCATGTAGCAGTATGCATTACAAATAACATTAACTTTTGTGTTATTTGTAATCCAACACATAATAAAAACATTATTTCTATAATTCTTCACAGTTCTAGCTAATAATTATTTAATGTAATTTCATTCTTCTCAGAGTATAGCGTTTACTGTCTACATAGAAAAATACGATGACTTATCTAGATCACTGAATGTGACTTTGAATACAAAAATTAAATCAATTTTGGTCTAATAACTAAAAAATAATTACAAGCAAATTTTGCAACTAAATTTTATATTTAAGAAAATTTTATTTTAAACTAAGGTCCAAACATCTAAATCAGACATATTTCCTTTTTTTATTTACTCAACATCTTTGAATACTGACGTAAATAGATCTTCCTGTGCTCTTTGTTTCATATAAGGAGGATTATTATCTTTTGTGTGTGATTGCATGGTTTAATTCTCTTACAAAAAATAACATTTTTTCAGTGTCGTATCTAGGGGCTGGCCAGGCGCCCTCAAGGAAGCATCTTTTGCAGACTTAGTGCTATTTCCCTTCCCAGAAATTTAAGTGTTGGTGGCTCAAAATGTCAAAATTCAATTTTTTCCAGGCTCGCATGTGACTCTAGCTGCGTCTCTGGTTGCTATTGACTACAATAATTTATGTGTCTTGGTTTACATGTTAATAGTATAGCATTGAAATATGCCATTCATATTTCAGTAACAATCATTAACGATAATAGCTCGATATCGCTGTTTTACCGACTAACAAGAAATGGATATCGAATTATTCAAAAGTTAGTAATACACAGAAGGCAAAAAGAATACACATCAGAATAGTACAAGATAAGATAACTAAAAAAAATGGATTAGGAGTCGCTAAGGTATGGGCTTATAATGATAAAAAAATGTTTCTAAAGCCGAAAAATAAAATCCAAAGCGATACTTAGCGGCAAAATATTTCGAGACGAGAAAAAGCAAAAAAGTTGAAGTAACTGTAAGAACGCATAAATAAATAAAATTTTATAAAATATGTATGATTCTGCAAAGCACAGCTCAAAATGTTTTAAAAACATAACTGAATAATCCTCGATATGTTTTTCAAAACATCGCATTTTACCCGAAAACGAGCATATTGCTTTAAAAAAAGTATATTTTAAGAAATCTTGACTTCGGAAGTACCTCTTTCTTTCTAACAACCTTCTTTTAACTTATCAAAATACATAAACTTTCATATCGAAAAGTCATAATTCTCTTCCTTTAAAAGCACCTGTATGGAATTTATGAACGTATTTCTTAAGAAAAATGAAAAAAAAAAAGTTTCAACGGAAGAGGAGAAACATACGCTAGCGCGTAATATTCGAAAACTTTACTATCCTCTGAGCCACTTTGAAGAAAAGGAAAAAAAAAACCCTTAAAAAAAAAAAGCGGATACTTTTAAAAATGATTTTTCTCCGCCCAGTGTACCTCTTACAAAATATTCCCATCAACAGAAGTACATTAAAGCTTAAATTTTTCATGAAAAATCAATGCATGCTGAGAAAGGTTATTTATAGCGCGTTCAAAGGATTGAAAAATGGAAGGACTCTAACGTAGGGTTGACCTGAGGCAACATGTGAATTAAGAAGCCAACCATTTGTCATAGGAAATGGGACACTCCACCCTATATTGCATTGGCCTGCGCCTAGCGTTTTAAAAACGAAACGCCCAATGCATGTTGGTTTGATATTGTTTGTGTGTTATGGAATGGGGGGATCTTTTAAAGAGTTTGCTCTGAATGATTAATAACGGAGAAAATGTAAAATGCATATTGCTTTGTGAAAATGATTATGGATGTACGGCGGATTGTCGAAGAGAGAGTTCGCAAAATGATGGCAAATAAATATTCCCCAGCAGACTGCACGTATCCTAGAAGATAAACTACTTTCAACTACCGATATTTATTGAAATGGTTCTCCCTCAAGATGCATTATCATTTCTGTTGCAAACGCTTTCAATTCAGATTGGCTGTTGATGTGGAAAATCATCTTTTAATTCGCTGTGTCTTGCAAAGTACATTTTTCTGGAAGGCCTACGATGTTAGGCAGTAATTACCCGATAGGTATTATTCCGTTGATAAAAACAAATCAAAGCCACATCATGGCCGAGTGGATAAGACACTCAAAATGGTAGATAGCTGAAGTGTGAAGGTTCAGCGTTCTGGCATGCTTATCACGCGGTTGTCGATTTTTCGTCGGTTGAAGATTTTTCGTCGTTTTTCTCCAGATGTAACGTGGATACGCATTATAACTGCTCAAAAAGTTCTTTGACAGAGGCATCCCCCATTCTTGGCATATACCCCTTGCGTAGCTTTGCCATAACACAGCACAAACCAACAAAAACAAATCATAAACAATAGATCATGAGAGTTGGTTATGCCATCTTACTAATTGCAATGATTGGCATCTTACTAATTGCAAGGATAAGATTCTTCAGACTTCAGTCTGATTTTCAGATTTTTTAATTTTTTTTATTAAGTCAAAATTGTATATAAGTAGTATAGATTTAATAACAATAGCAATTACAATATTTGTTGAACTTGGAATTCACTAATATTATTGTTCAAATGTTGTTCGCACATTCTTTTAGACTTTTTCCTATTTGCCGATCATATCCCTGTAAAGGATGAAAAAAGAAAATTTTTTAGCTAGAAAGATAATACTTTCTTTAGAAATCTTAAGACAATTTTAATAAAATCAGATTGAAAGCAAAGAGATTTCATTAACTCTGTTCCACAAAGAAATTTGCTTCTGATACTAAGTGGACTTTCGCTGTTGAAACTAAAAATAACCTTGAAACATGCTTCCTAAGTTATTGAGTAAAAGAGAGTATTTTTCGAAAACTTTTAACATGGAATTAAAATCACAAATGACTATCACAGACAATTATCTTTCTCCGGTATGCTATTCATAAACATCACTTTCAACTACGTTAGTTTCTTGGAAATAACATGTTTTATTATATTATTATTATTATTATTATTTTATTTAGAAATTTCAAAATAAAATAGTGATTTTCAAAAAGGTTTTCCTAAGTCAGCAGTATATCAAAGGTTTAAAGGTTTATGGTATTAAAGATCTCCATTCATTATGTACCAATGCTCGCTGGGTCCTTTAATACCCATGCTATATTTTGAGATATCCAGGACTTAAATAATTGTGTAAACTATTTTTTAGGACGACAGGTCTGAAATTTTAGATAGCTAATCTTATAAATTGGAGATGAACATAGAAATCATTTCGAATGAAATACCTATTAATTCACTATAAGTCTTGGTAGTTATCCAGAAGAAAAAAATCACTTTACTTAGCATGTACAGATTCCTTTTATATTGTGTATTTTGATTTTGAAACTTTTCTATAGTAGAATAAATATGAAAAAGTTCTTATTTATTCTTGTACAGACTTTTTCATTAATAATCATATGCTTAAACATATTAAATAAATATCTATAAATATGTAAAATACATCTGCGGCTATTGTAGTAATTATAATTTATTCGTGGACTTAGAAAACAAAATAGGTACATGATAATTAGGTCATAATGAAGAATTTCATCAGCTATTTAATACCCAATCAATAGATGTGACATTAAATATATTTTAATGTTAATAAAATATATTTTAATGTTAATAAAAACAGCAATATTTATGGAACTTACGAGTTTTTTTTTTTCTCTAGTAAGCATAGAAAATGAAAAATATTCATTCTTGCACGAGTCTTTTCATAAATTGGGAAAATTTAATCAGAATTTATCACTCTAACAAAGAGTGAATAACTCAAAAATCAACAACAATTTTGCCGATACTGTAATTCCTTTATTTATCGGTCGAGCAAAAGTTTAAACCCTAAATTGCACCAAAAATTTCTTAAATAATGAAACTTTTATTCTTTGAAAATATTATTAAATACTTATAACTATTTGAAGGATCAATAACAGCCGTTGGAGAGACATTTATTTCATCTACAAAATAAAAATTGTAAAATTTAGAACTATTTCTATGTATCCATTTCACAGAAAAATTTCAATCTGTTCATATTGTTTTTTCAAACTGCTGTATAAAATCTCGCGTCACGAAATATGCAAATAATTAAAATAAATACAAAAAACGCAGCTTCGCTCATTTAAAACTTCTCGCTCGAGAAAATTGAACGTTCCAAATTGATATCCGTGCATATTCTGCGCAGTTAATGAATTTTTTTTAAGAGAAAGTAAAAAACGGAAATTCAATATGTTCCTCAGTAAAATAAATTAATATTCAATTCAAAGGGGGGGGGGGAAACTCCGTTGTCTTTCTATTGATTACAATCTTTCTTTTCATTAATATCAATCCAATCTTTAAAATGAATCGAGCAGTGGTGTATTAGAAATTAATCTTTCAGAATCTAATCTATTCATTCATTAATTTCCATCAAGTTCAATGAACACGTATTTTATTTCGACTTATAACCGTAGAAAAATTTATGTGGTGGAAAAAGTCTCAACGCCCGAGATTCCTCCCCTGTTTAATTTTCGGGCTGTCAGTTCAAGAACAGAAACATCCGATTTAGATAAAAATTTTTCGTGGCACACTACCTGAATATATTTCGTTGGTGGGAACCAAAAAAAGAATCAGATACATCCGCGCAGCCTGGTAATTATACTTTGATTTATGAGTCTCTCGCTAAATTAGTTTGTCTGAATGTATTCCAAGCCAAATTTAGAGTGATTTTTAATTAGGTAACACATAAATTCCAGCACAGAGATGAGATGTTCACTTTTTAATTGAAAATTTTAATTAATTTCTGCCTGCGAAAGTTTATATACATTCGCGTCGTCGTTGTCTCCGGAGGAAATGATTTAACTGTCGTGTTGCGTCACAGAAATGAAGATCGAAGAAACTTAGAAAAAGGAGCTTAATGCATTAATTGCCTTTCTAGTGTGCTAGAAGTGTGTTAGGAACTGAAATGATAATACCCAGGTAAAAGAATATGGCTGTTCAAAGTATTGGGAATACGGGCAAAATTAATTAATGCTATTCTTACAATCAATTTTTATATTAGCATGCATAAAAAAAATATAATTATGTCAGAGAGTCGAAAATACTCTTAATACTTTGTTGTAAACTGCAGTCTCAGCTTTTACAATCGGGCAAACTATGACAACAATGGAATTTTCAGGAAAAAATCATAAAATTACAGTATTTTGCACTATTTTCTAAGAAGACAGCACCTCTTACTATTTTGAGACACGATATCTGATCTTAACAATTTTTCCAAGTCGAGTTCAAGTTTTAAAAGAGCTATAGGCATATTTTGTATGAGAGTTCATTGTGCAGATTGTGCAAAATATCCTCAATTGCCTTAGAGTAACTGAGATAATTTGCTTGTTTTTTAAACTAGTGACTAGTTTTTTTTTCTAGGAAAACACCATAATAAAAGTGAGTGAGGAATTACATATATGCAGCATAGATGTATGTACTACTTTCGAAACAATGCATGTCACGTAATCCTTGTACACAATAAAAATGAAGCAGTAGTACACAATAAAAATGAAAGTAATAGAAAACGTTTCTTCGCAATCAGTGCCATAAAAAAGATGGTAAAGCTATGGACTGGTTGAATGTTCAGAACAAAAGTTTAAACATTTAATCGCATTGCAATATTTACTGAAGCTAGCAAGCTTATTTGTTAATGCAAACTTTATAATTTTCATGTTTATATTGCTTGTAGGTATATTACCAGAGTTTTTGAAGAGCATTTCTAAGTATCATCCCCCTGACATTCAAAATTATCCAAAAGACAATCATAGGACATCCAACAGGCATTATGTATTTCTTAAAAGAAATGATCTGCAGGCTGTCATCATGACGTTAGTTTCCAGATTAATCTGATAGATGTCTATGAAAAATTTTCATAGAATGTGTCAGCTTTATTTCATAAATTGTGTATATTGAGAGTATATATGGTATTATATCTCGGGATTGCATTGTCATGCATTTTAAAGATCGTTCATATTTCCACAAATGTGATTTTGCCATTTAATTGGTACTTTATTTAGAAATTGGTATTTTATGTAGTAGAATAGTTGAAAATTCAAAGTTTAATTTTAAATGCTTTTAAATAAATGTAAAAGTCATTTTTAATAGTTCTCACATATAGTATTTAGACTAGCGTATAGAACATTATCTACCTTGTTTGCATGGCATTAAGAAGTTTCTTATAACGTATTTCAATGGAGTAAAATTTTCTAAAGCATACAAAAAGTGGGAAAATATCTCACCATATATACATGTATATATGTATGTTGAAAAATGCAGATATTCTGTTTTAACTGTGGTAGCGCTATATTTGAGAAAAGTGGCTACTGTGACAGCAAAAATTTGGGTCTACAATCAAAAAGGTCAAATACTACTTCTCTCAGCCATCACAATATGAAATTTATGTGAAAATTCACTACAGCCAGTGAACAGTAGTACAGTTTCACAAAAGCCTACTCGGAAAACGAGGGTTTTAATGCATCATGTCGGTTAGTAATACCAGAGGACGGAAATTTGCATATAATCCCCATGAAAAACACATTGTTATCAACCGATCAAGCGAAAACAAGCCACTTTTACTCTCCGCACACTAACAAAATCAGAAAGCCCACCAAAAAACACCTCACGATCCTCGGTTGGATAACAGATAACATCTCCAAACGTTGCCATCCCCGAGAGAAAAATACCTCTTCTTAAATGAGCCAACCAATCAATGGTTCGACAGTCGGGCTTTTTTGACGGTAAATTTTCAGCTTTCGTGACGCTTTCATTAAAAACAAAAGTAATAAATCGGGGGCCTTGCTCAGAGTAATTGCTGGGTCAGCATATACCAGCGTGCGCCTTGCATGCTAATGCCGGCCATAACAAAAGAGTTGTGGCAGAAGTAAAAAAAGACGAATATTTACTCAACTCAACTCTGACATGTTTTTAATTAGTGGACATTCCTTTGGGTTTATAAAAGTGGGAGGAGAGAGACCGTTCTTCTGAGAGAGACGTATTTCTAATTAATATCCATCCGGAGTGAAAGTCAAAACAAATAGTGACAATTCTAATTTTTGCAATTAAAACATTGTTCAGGATTAAATCGCTAAACGAAAACAGTGTTTCGATGTAAAGTTACTATTTTCACAGATCTGCCGTCACTAATTGTTGGCATTAAATATATGAAGATTGCCTGTTCAAATATTACTAATTTACGTGCATTTTTATAACTAATATATATATATATAAGTGTGATATAATATTTTGACAGTCATTCCCGAACAAGTGGTAACTGTTATTTTGTTTATTCTCTAACTTAAAGTTACAGTAATTTTATAAACTGTCTATATTATATGAAACCCTAAAAATACAGACCATTTCATAGATCTATCATGATACTCCTTGAACCTGCTAAATAAATTTGCATGTGGAAGAAATATATGCATATACGTGCAATGAATGGAAAATGCGTAAACGAAGCCCATTGCTTTCAGAATTTTCGCTTGGAACCGTCCAAATAGTTCAACTTACAAATAAATAATTAATTAGAAAAAATCGCAATTTTCAACAAATCCCACCAGACCAGTGGTGCGCAAACTATTTTCATCTGCGACCCCTTAATTTGTGTAACATTTTGTCGCGACCCCCTATTTTGAGTATAATTTTGTCGCGACCTCTGGATAGACAGTAAACATTTTCTTTAATTGAATACGAAGTTACATTGAAATTCTTTCTGGGAGTTGCTCTTACAGGGTGTTTTTAAAAGAGTGTCGTGACGTCATCGATTGAAATAACGCGTTTCTAAAATAGAGCACCAAACTTATAAACCACCATAAAAATGTTATAAAAGTTGTAAGATCATAAAAATCAGTTAATGAATCAACACATAATTTTAGTAAACAATGCTTTATTTATGCATATGGATATAAATATTTTTTAATGAAAAATACTTGAATCATGAAAAATACTTGAATGAATAAAAAAACTTTACATCATAAAAAGTCAATGTGAAATATGTGCTTGCAAAAAGCTCATGATTGTTTCTATGTTCGGATCTGTATTGGAAATCGCAAGTCGTAAGTCATCCTCTGGATCCAATCGAGATCGATGTTTTGTTTTAATGGAAAATAATTTTGAAGATCACTATGCATGATCAATTTGCAGATCACTATACATGATAACGTGGTTTTGAAGCCCCGTGATAGCGATCGCGAATATCGCGTTCGTAAAGTAATAATTATCAGTTTCTTCTCTTGTATTAGTTCAGTTCTTTGAAATGAATAATTGCAGGTTTTTCATAAATTTGAATCTCTTTGAATTTGGCGACCCCCAAAAATTATCTCGCGACCCCCGGTTTGCGCACCACTGCACTAGACTATCAAAAGAATATCTACATTTTAGCAAATAATAAAAAAAGTCTTAAGTAAAAATGTAAAATAATTGTTTATTTCACAAGAATTAAATATAATTTTTGTGATGTACAAAATCCTTGTTTTACTTTCTAAGCTTCGGAAATTTCTTAGTTTACAGTCTAGTATGAAAAAGTGAGGCAAAAATGCAAATTGATTATATTTTTTAGAAATACAGGTAACTTCATTTACCAAAAAAATTAATGTTTTTTTTAACTAAATGTAACTATTACTTGGATTGTGTGTATTGTGTTAAGGGAAAACCTACAAAAGCGGTATTAGGTTTAGGGAAGTGCCTTGGTCGGAGGAAAGTTTAAGTGGGTTCTAGCGTGCATTCACGTTACATTTGGATAAAACCTTCAAAACTCCAGGCCATTAGATCGACAGCTGCGCGGCAAGCCAAAAGCCCATGTTTTCACATTTCAGTCATCTACTTCAGTTCAATGTATATATCCACTTGACCATGGTGGTTTATTACTTGAATTAGATGGCATGGTACATCTGACTGTTATGACGAAGTTCGGTGGTGAAGATAAAGCTTTTGTAGAACTTGTGTGATCGCATAGCTGGTAAACATTCCTGGAACATCGCATTTTAAAATGAAAAACAACAATCAGTATAGACTTCCAATGTAGCTTTATTGAAACAATAAAGAATTATTTTAACGGTGGCTGGTAGCATAGTGAAAACAAACGCGGCTTATTTTGGAAGGTATCAAAGCGATAGATACGTGATAGAAAAAAGTGCGAGAACACAGAAACCCAGACTGACAATAGAATTGAGAGCTAGAAAAAATAGTCGCCAAATAAATCGCCAGATTAAAAAAAAAAAAAAAGAAAGAAAGAAAGAAAGAAAAATCGTCATGCATTAATGCAAGCTTACCAAATTAATTTTAAATGTGGGTTGATAAGGGGGGTAGTTAAAGAGAAGTTGTAGCATAATAAATATTACTGAAACCCCGTGGGAACGGGATGAAAATAGAGGAATGCTCGGTTAAAGGATTCCTGTTAAATACATTGCAAAAGTTAAAGTCAAAGTAACTTAAGAAGCAGAATTAAAATAGCGTAACGAATAGAGATGCAAATCTAAAAATGGCAAAGAATCCTAAATTTAGAATAGGGAAAGGAAAATCAAAAGTAATTATGTGATGAATTGCGTCACAAATGCCAGCAGTTGCAAGGAATTCCATTCAGTATTGATGTAAAAAGATGGCCAAATATTTCAGAAAGATCGTTTTAATTCATTTCCTGACACTCGTCTGTAGGTTACTTATTCCCACGTAGTTCATCTAATTAAAATTATTTAACAGTTAGTAAAATCTATGCAATGCTGTAAATTAAGTCTAAATTCCGTAGTATTTTCAAATAGTTATCACAAAAAGCATTGTTAGTTGAAGTTATGTAAAAAGCTCTGTTTATTTCAGACATTATCTCAAAATTAAAAAATATATAAATGAAAACTATTCGGAATTAATTTATACCCCCAAATTTGTGGTATTGCCTATTTTTAATGAAATTTGCTAAATTAACTTTCGATCACTGCTGTTTTATAAATATTTTATTTTTTATTGGACATCGATAAAATGTATCGTTAATATGCAGTAAACCAGCCGATACTTTAGATACTCATTAAACTTGTAATATATGAAAATGCATTCTAATAAAGTGTCGATTACAAATTTACATGGATATTGTGATTTGAAAAGTAAATATTATTTTTAATACATAAATATAAAGTTTGATTTTTTTAAATGTGATATTTGCATCTCCTTTAAATATTTGATTTGATAAGAAAAGCTAATTTTATCTCAAGTTAAATTTGTAAATAAATGACAATAGTGCAAAAAGTAAATATTAACAAATCAAATTAGACATGCTTCTACAAAAATGCATTTTTTCACTTCTAAAGTTTGGTTATTTTGCAAATGTAAACTTTAATCACCTTTTATCAATTTCAGAGATTACCATACAATGAAATATTTGTTTATTTTCTTAAATGAAAAATATAAGAAAAACATGATCTGAGCTGTATTTATTGGGATGCATATAAATAGAAAATGAGAAAATGTAAAATGGAACAATATAATGTTTATCTGATGAAAAAAGATAATTTTTAGAACATGCTATGCTTTTGTGACATTAACAATAAGCTCCTTTAACAGTGAAAATTGTGTTAAATCGAAATATTCTTATCATTTAATTGTTTTGTAGAAAAGCTAACACGGTATTGTCAATAAACAAATCCTCTTTTCGTATTAGGTATTACTAAAAAGAAATTTTAAATTGTTTAGAATCTTTTTCGAAACCATTTTTAAATTTATTTTAGTACAGGCCAACACGAAATCAATTTTATTTGAACATCACTTGACTTGAAGAAGATTTAAAAAATGCGTTTCCATTTATATACACGTTTGAAAATTATATTTGTAGGAGCTAATCGTGATCATTGTGCAGGAAAAAAATGATGAAAAAAAAACTAATAATACTACTCAACGTTTATTAATTATTTCATTGGCAAGTGGTGTATTCAAGTCCGAACTGAAATTATTTCATACTCATTTATGTATTATAACTTGAATGTGTTTAGAAAATTAGCCTGATAGTGTAATATTATATGAGAAAAAACTTACCAATTTTATAGTTAGGAAATGTAAAATTTCTGTACCTAATATTTGTAAATTTTACTATTGTAGCAATTGAGGGAAGACGGTTACATATTCCTTGAAAAAAAATTATATCTTCCTACTATAAAATTGCATTTTCTAGAGTAAAGGCAGAAGAGTAGAGTTTTAGGCCTGTAGATTCTTTTCATAAACTTCTTTAACTAAGAAACAGTAACGCCAATGAATTTTGCTGCTTATGTACTACTTTAAATATTTGAGGAAAAAAAAAACAGTGCATGGAAATTCTGAAGTAATGCACAGGAGTAACATTGTACCAATATTCCAACACGTTCGAAATATTTACGCAAACTCATGAGTAATTTAAAAAACTCAATGACACCATTACACTTACCGTTATTGAATATTTTATTGACATTGGAGCTAACTCCAGTGTATGGCAAAGTTTCTATTCAGAAAAGTTTGGGCTTAAAAATATTAATCACTTGAATAATCATTTACGGAAAATATTGACTCATAGTTATGCACTAGAGATTATTTTGAAATTTGAAACAACATTTATTTTTTATAACTTTTCAGAACACAGTTTTCATAGATTGATTATATTGGATGACAGGTGGAAAACAAAATTGAAAAGTGCATTCCCCCCCCTAACTATTGCTGCTGAAATTTTTAAACTTCAATTTGTAAGCATATTTGCTTTATTTTCTCTACGGCATTCTGCTGGAAATTTATAAAGATTGTTGTTGTCGTTGTTGCTAATGCCCTCTGCTCCAGATCCCCCATTTGGGAAGGCGATGGACGGAAGGGGCGGCTTCCATTTTAAAGAGCCCCAGTAAGAGGAAGTCCGACTTACCTCCTAATTTCGGACCTATTCCAGATGAAGGACCAAACACGTGAAATCGGCACCCCCAGAGGTAGCGTTAAACATGGAGGACATTGGAGCCACGATGGATTTTACGTGCACCAGCTTTCATCAACGTATATGAACCCATAGCAGCCCAGCTGCCAGAGGATTTCACCCTCCCAACCACTGGCCAAGCCGGGTGCCGCTTCACTTTCTGTGTTATTACGGGAACGGAGTTTAGTGACTCGGCAACCATGGGAAGATTCAGAAAAGCAAAATGTAAACCTAAATGAAACATTATGCAATAATTTCCGAGGTTCTAAAAAAAAAACCAATTTCTGTTGAAATATGAATTTTTGCTCTTTATATCGTTAAATATGACCATAGAAGGACTTGAATGTTTCTTTAATAATGTTGCAATCTCAACATTGGCCAATCAAAGTATTGTCAATTTCAGGTGGTTACCTAATCCATGTGATATTTACACATCGAGAGAGACATTAATAAATATGGGAAAGGAATTTCACCAATTTCAATCTCATAAATGAGTTCGCAAATTATAATTGCGAAATGTTTCTATCAGCTCTGATTTTTTTCCTGAAAAACCTGCACAAATTAAGATGAGTGGTGCAATCGAACAGCATTTTTGCTGACGTATTTCTAATCGAATTAATTATGAAAAGGGTATTGCTTAATTTGTAGCTCAATTTCGTGTTGCTCAATTTGTCCAAAAAAATGTTTTATGTGAGCTTTGTTTTCTATATTATGTGTACAAAGATATGTTCAAACATATGTTAGTTAATAGCCTAAACAATAAATAAATAAATAAAAGCTTGATTTTAAAATTTTCCATGGAAGGCGCTTGTTGCAAATGTTAAAATGAATGATCATTTTTACATAAAATTAAATAACGTTTTAAAAAACAAATTTACATTAATATATGAAATATAAAATATATCAAATTTCTACTATAAAACCTAAATCTAACAAAATTCCATACAAACACTGTCAGCTTAATCCCTGTGATTTTTAGTACAAAATATGTGCAAAATGTAACTCTTTCTTACGGGCAGGCACTTGCTGCTTAGGCATTGCCCACTACAACTTAACATCCATGTCCAAGCTGGGATTTGAACCTGGATCGAAGGCGTGATAGAAGGGTACGTAAGCCACTACACCACCTGGGAGGCCCTAGAACATTGGAGCATGTTACACATTTAATCAGAATATTTCCATGCAAAAAATTAAACCTAAAATTTTAATGCTCATTGGACATTGTATAAATCGATAAGTCTGTCTAAAACATAGTAAAAGTACATAACTTTAAAAAAAATCATTCTTCTTCAAACTCACGTTCAGTCCAAAATTTAATGTTATGCTTATTTTGCCCAAAGATTTTTATTCTTTTAGAATTTTATTCATCTAGAAATAAACTTTTTGACTGCACTTTATCATCATTCTAATGACGAGCAATTTTTTGAGGTGGAGGGGGGGTATTTTTTTGAAATTATTACATGAAAAAAGGAAATTTTGTTAGTTTATCAACTAAATACAAATTCTTACGGACGAATGAACAGTAAAGGGGAAGTAATGGAAAAACGATCTTAACATGCTCCTAATAATTCATGAAAGACAGATATTTTCAACAGCTCGTTTGCACTTGCACTATATTCTGGAGTCACGACTGCCAGGGTTCGTGTTTCATGATAAGAATCTATCCTCCGAGCATTTTAAAGGCGTGAACAGACGGTTGAAACGCATTGCTATTTATGTAGTAAAGTGAAGTGGCAGATAGTGATTAATATTTCATACCGTATTTTATTTGATATCAGTTAAAATAAAAACCAATTAAATTGCTCTTTTTTCCCCTACAACTAAATCTAATTTTCGTACATAATTAATTGCTTTGCTTTAAAAGGAAAGATTTTTTTTTCAAAGATATTGATTTTTTTGTTTCAATTTAAAGTACCATTAATGAGAATTGGAAATCGTAATCCAATTATTTCTTTGAAGAAGTAATAGATCAAGTACAAATGTTTCTTCGTAATGCCTTGTGTAAAAGAAAACAATTTTTTAAATATTTATTTTAAGAGGAAAAAAAATAAAAATTTATCTTGAAATACGAGGGAATGCATCTAGACGTACTGAATCTTTACTTTTCAAAATCCTCTCGTACTTTACTAAAAATATTTTACTTTCAATTTTAATCTTCCAGTAAATGTCATATCTTAGTAGATAGCGATAAAATAAAAAATAAAAAAAAACCTTGAAGTTCATTCTGTTTCTTAGTTTCTTTGTAATTTAAAGCACTATGAATAACACCGGTCAACAAAAATAAAAATAAATAAATAAAAAATTTGGTGTTTCTGTTCTCATGCTTAAATTCTGATTCTAGACATTGAAAAACACTTAAATTTTCATTTTTAGTTCTTAAAGTTTGCTTTTGTCTGATTTACGTCGATAAGTATATTTTAATTTATTTCATAAACGAAGGATGGCAGCACTTTGATTAACCCGAAAGTAAACTGTATTATTATAATAATATTGTATGTAATATTTAGTATGTAATATTTTTATTTTATCAACACAATGATGCAAAGTAATATACTAAAAACTGTAATTGATTGCGTCTGAAAAAATGATGATTTATGGAACAAGAATACTCAATAAAATAATTATTTTACATTTATATGTTATTGTTTATCACAAATCTTGAATAAAAAAGACTTTATATCCAGCAAAAGTTTTTCTGATCATAATTTAGAGTGGAATTATAAAAAAAAATATAAAATCAAGGATTTTTGCCAAAAAATTGAAAAATTGCTTTAATTTCTACAAAAGCAAAATTTCATTAAAAAAATTATTTTCCTTAGTTTTAGAGTAGGAGAAACTAAAATTTAACATGTAGAAGTCAGACACAAAAAACGCGTAATTTATTAATATTCCTTTCTGAGTTTCAAAATTAAATAAATATGCCTAACAAGAATTGCGTACAAGGTTGAAACTTTGATTTGCTTTTGGCATATGTTAGAACAGTAGTACTCAATGAGAAAGTGCAAGTAGAGAAGTTATTAATTTCTCTTCAAAATTTCTTATGTGTGATACTGTAAATTTAAATAAAATACAGTAGGTATTTTTAAAAACCTTAATGAATTTCAGAATCATTATTTATTTATTGGTGGGGGGACAGGTATTCTGTGTGAGTTTTAAATTTTAAATGTGTTTTGTTATATAAAGTTATTGTAGATCGAACGTTCATTTATTGTTTTTGAAACTATAAAATTGTACACACTCGAGGTACTTTAAAAAATACATGAGACTGTTTGAAGCGAAAATAACATATGAAAAATGATGACATTGGCTTTGAATGGCCTTAGCGTAAATTTTTATTCATAGGCAAGATTTTTGTAAATAATTCATTAGTCAAAGTATGCATTACTTGAAACTGAAAGAAAGAAAAAAAACCTTGAAAAAAATATTAATAACATGAAGCAAGTCTGATAATTCGCATGGAGAATCACGAAAATCAATTTAAAACCCTTGCTTTCCTCTGCGGCCAAAATTTAATGCTTTAAAGTATTTACGCATAATTCGAACATGTAAATTCTTAACTTTCAAGATTATTAAAAATTTCTTTAAGGCATCACAGAAAATTTTACTTGCAAATGAGACGGCAAATCAATAGGTTAGGCTTAATTCGTTTTTAAAACTACGGGCTTTTTGGAAAGAAGAGCAAAAATTTTGAATGAAATTTAATATTTAGGATGACGCACATTGCTCCGTTTGATTAATCTGTTTCCCAGAAGTTCTCAACTTCTAAATTCGAAGAATACTTTTAACGGAAAATTCCATTAAAGGTGAATTATATTTATGGAGGTAACATGATGAAACATGTATGTCAGCAAGAATTCATTAGTATTATGCTTCCTGGAATCATCTTGGAATTGTCAGCATATTTGTACATAAAAAGGAATTCTCATTAAATATATAAATTGAAATCTTGTGGAAATGAACTGAGTGATATGTTATTTTTAGTATTACTCATTAAGAAGGATTTAATAATTAAAATACTAAGAATAATTAAATTACAGAAATGTATGAAGAGAAATTTCCTTTATGTATTTTTAAAATGTGTTTTAAATACATACAAAAGACTATATAATGTATTTTATGTACTACACACACACACACACACACACACACACACACACACACACACACACACACACACACATATATATATATATACGATATTTTTGGGACTTCTTCGATTTTCGTTAATACCAGCAGTAACAGATAAATTTATGATGCCAATTTCTTGAACAAAGGATGATTTCTTTTAAAATCATTATGTATAAAAATTTAAATATCAACATCTTACTTGTTGTTGTTGTGTTGGGACATGCATTCGGATTTGTGTGCTTGTCCACGAGGAACCGCTTATAAATCCACGTCAAAGAAAGGACAACACAAGGGGGGGGGAAATGCCTTGAGGGAGGAATTTTCTGGGTATCTAGCGCGTATCCACGTTACATCTGGAAAAAACCGCCCAAAACGTGAGACCGCTAGACCGACGGCCCCGCGAGAGGACAGAACCCTGTTCATCCACTTGAGCTATCTCCCAATGTCAGTGCCAGGTTAAGAAAAAAAATAATAAAACGTTAGAAAGAAATATTTTAAGTATGAAAATGACTTAGGAAATTTGACTTACTCCTAAATACTTTTTTGAGGAACTGTACAGAAGCAGAACTACAGACTTTTATTCTTCTCTAGTAGTGTGTTTCCCCCAGCCAATCTAAAAAGACAGCAATTTTTAAACTCTCTCGGCGCTGCACGAAACAATCAGATTCAGTACCCTAGTACTTCAATGAGCTCGAATGTTGCTTTGCATATCCAGAGGTGGCCCTAGGTTACCTGATGTCCCCATGCTAGTGTAAAAAGGCGCCCCTTTTATGTTGTAGATCAAGTTTTTCTCAGTTTGAGTTCGAAATGGCACCCCTTCGAAGATAACGCCCCGATGCAATGCTTACCTTGCTTAGCGTGTCGGGCCGCCCTTGTGTATATCGGTTCAGTAATGCATTAAAAATATTACTAAGCGTTTGGTGTTAAGCCTTATTGCGAACCTATACAAGGGGCACCTGTCTATGGAAGGTGGAGGTCTGCCTTGGGCGGCGGCCTTTTATGGGGTTCGAGTGCGTATTCATGTTGCATCTGGAGAAAATTTCCCAGAACTCCAGACAGCTATATACAGGGTGCCCATAAAAGGTGGTAACGGGCTTCAATTCTTTATCTATTAGAGATTACTTATCGATTTACCTATAAGAGATAAGTGAGCAGTGCAAATCGAAAAAAAAAATGTTCAAAATAAGGTCGTTAATAAGAATCTGTTAAGAAAAAATTCGTCTCGTTCATTTGCAAAAATTTACGCTTTTTAAATTTGTATACGACCCCCGAACAAAAAATTCCCAGTTAGTAAAATGTGCCCCACACTTATGTACCAAATTTGAGTCTTTATCGTGCAACGTCGCAGAGTTATCTTTAAAGAAGGATGATCGGGGACTATACAGGATTTTGAATGTAAACTAGAGTGGGGAAATAATGGGAAAAATATTTTCTAGAGTGGAAAAAGTGGGAAAAATATTTGGCTAGAGTGGGAAAAAATATTTTTTTATTTTATTTTCTGTACAGTCTCTGAAATGCGATCATTCCACGTGAATTTTTTTCCTTCGAGAGCCATAGAAAAAAGGTTTAAGTCAGTGTTATACATATCTTCATATCTGTGACACTTTTTGAGGTATAATTATCGAATTTTGTATGCCACCTCATGAGTGTATATGACACATTTTACTAACTGTGGAAAAATTAAAAAAGTATAACTTTTTGAAAATTGACGAGAGGAAATTTTTCTTAGTGGAGACTTATTTCCGCGCGACCTTATTTTGAACATTTTTTTCAATTCACACTGCCCACTTATCTCTAATAGATAAATAATTAAAGACCATTACCGCCTTTTTGGGACGCACTGTAGACAGCAGCACGGTAGGCCTGAACGCGGGACCTTGCCACTTCAATACTCAGATAACTGCAATTAATTATAAAGCCAGACATTCAAATATTACAGTACGTATTTTTTTAGTCAATTCTGAATTACAGTTTTTGTCACAACTACATTAACTTGTATTTGTAGCATTAACAAACTTGCATTTTAATTTCAGGACAATGGCGAAAAAATGATTCATATTTTGTAACAGAAACAAAAAGCGAATGCTTCCTCAAGTGAAAGAAAATTATTTATGTATTCTTGCAGTCATTTTTGCGCTCTTGAATAACGCCTCCAAATGTTTACTTTTGTTTCGAAACTTCGCTAATGCGCTTCTCAGGACTGAATATAAATACGAAAACTACCAAATGGAAAATAAAATCGCAGCAACAGAACTGCAATAAAAATCTAAAGAGCTGAGATCAGATTCTTTTCGCTGTAAATTTGTTCCAAAAACTGTGCTATTGCATCGTAAACAAACAGTTCTACTTCGGAACAGAAATGCTAATTTTGTATGTCGAATGGAACAGCTATGCGAGAGCAATTGCACTACTGTAGTCAAAGCTCCGATGAATAATTCAGCAGAAATTTACCAAAAGAATATTTAAAAGCTATACACAGTTAAACGAGTAATTTAAAATATTGGAACAACTTGAAAAATACACAAATGCGAATAACGGTCTCTGTAAGTTTCATTTTTCAATTTCGGCAATAGTTTGGAGAGCATACTTGCGCAGCTTGCATCTAAATGACTATAAGTAGTGCAATGTAAAGGTAACTACAATACTCTCCTTTTAATGAATAATAATTTACATTATCTATAAATTGTTTTTATTAATGCAATTGGATGCTCTTCAAATATCCCCCCCCCAATTTTTGAATCCTTATTAAGTACTATTTTTTCTGTAATATATTAGTTTTGTTTCTAGTCTTTTAATTTCTCAACTCCTATTCGCTATTTTACATTAAATAATAATAGTATTAAATAGAAACATTGGTATGCACCTATATTTTTCTCATTTACCTGATTATACTATTTACAGACAATAATAGTTTGCTGTAAATAGCTTCTACATAATGCTCAGATTATTATTTTTTTTCAAGAAAATTAAAGTATTTCAATGGTTTTAATTTATTGAAGCACGGATCTAACTGTTATTAGATTGAGATTTCAACAGAGTGTTTTCCAAATATTTTTTCTATAATTATTTAGTAGGTGAATTAGGCATACTGTATCAGCAAATGATTTGAAATATCCCAAAGTTATTCAGAAAAATCTAAAGTTATATAAATAAAACTTAGTTAACTTAAAAATCGGAAAAATTCCTTTTCCACGACTTTTAGTGATATTGTGGAAGCCTTCAATTTTGAAAAGGAAATACGTCTCCTATAGTATTCAACCAGCTGATTTGAAATTTTGCCCAAATAATAAGACTATATAATAGAAAAATACAGAATAACTTGCATTACTTGTGAAAGGAAATCTTGCAAAGTAAGATCTCATTCCCATTGGAATAACGGGTACGTCTTCCACTAATGCAAGGAGTATTGAAAATTTTACTTCACAGTGTTTTACACTTATTAAACAAACTTTCTATTGAGGAAATCTGCACTCATAATCTGTTTATATTTTGAAATTTAGTTTTACCATAGATATTTATTCCGTATGTATAAAATGAAATTTACGTTTGAGTGCTACTGTGTTAGGCAGAGTGGCATTTCTAATGCAGCATTTGCACAAAACTGAAATTTCAGCAAATCTGAATTACTTAAGGTGGCTGAATAATGAAGGGAAGGTCTCGCTATAATGTAGTATCTCATACATCACTGCTACTGACATTATGAGGAAACCTTTCGCAGATTATTCCGGGTTAGAATGTTTGCAATATGCAGTTGTGCCCAGAATGCTGAATCTCACTGATGTGCAACTCAGTCATGGGGACTAAATAAATAAAATCATAAGATTTAATGCGCGTCCAAATTTCAAGTTGGGTGTTCTCGATTTAAATTTTCGTAAGTTATTTAAACACAACCTAATGCATTTCAGATCATGAAATTGCTCATTAATGCGAAATGAATGTTATTAATTCATTAAAAATTTGAATATATACATAAAGAAAGAATGAAAACGTGATAAATATTGCTTATAACTCTAGTGCGCACGTTGAAATTGCAGGATCTGGAGACGCAAGTTTTCCTCATTGAAGGTCTTTGAGGTCTTTATAAATAATGCTGACAAGTGAGATTCTTTAAGGAGACTCCGCATCCCCACATTAAGGGACTTTGATGAAAATATCGATTTTGAGATTTATGTACTAAAATAGTATATATAATACCCTAAGGTACATCTTAATAAAATTTCTAAGCCATATTTCAATTAAAGTCATGCAAATTAACTGGAATAAAGATAGAAATTTTCACATACGTTAACTTTCGTGCAGGGCGTAGCAATCTAACAGCAAATACGTCCTCCTTAAGTTTAAATGGTATTTTGTACTCGCTTTGGAATCAATTCGACTGATTTAAAGCATAAATTTTTGATTTCGCTATCATGAAACCAAATTTTTACTACATTCTCAATCTTTTCCTCTTGGTTGAGCAGTCCACCTCACTCGCACGTCTTTTCATTATGCTCCACTAATTTTCGATGGAATATAGGTCCTTGATTTTTTTTTTTTTTTGTACTAGCTTAGAAATATGACATGGAGCAAATAAATGTTGAAATACACCAAACCTGCAAGCGGACGTTTGAATAGAGGGCACAATTTTGTCTTCTAGTATCGGCATGTATCGTTTTGAGTTCATCATTCCCTTGCCACTCATACTAAGCTGCCAGAACCTTCAGATGTAATTAATACAGCAGCACATCTGCTTTTGAGGATACTTAACTGCTCTTTCCTGATGGTTTCTCCAGCGCTTTGCCTGTTTCTCAAATGCTGATCGAAATCTTTGTACTAAAAAAATGCGTTTCATCGTCGAATATAATCTTTTTTCAGCCTTGTGCAGTCCAGGTTGAATATTTTCTGGCCCAATACAAACGTTTTCGCTTCATTACAGATGCTAGTTATTGTTTTTTGATTGATGTTTTTGCCCATCTCCCTGTTTCAAGAAACCTTCGCCGTATTGTCGATGAATCAACGGTCATGCCAGTGGACAATAATTCTCTCTGAATATCTGCACTTATCTTGAAATGATCCAATTCACTATTTTGTAACAGGAACTTCTGTTACCGAGATGTTTTACATGTACTTCCACATTTACCCTACCGTTTCGGATAATAATCCTGGAAACACCAGATTTTCAACTTCAGTAGATGCAGTAATATATCTTACAATCATAGAGGTATGTTGACTTAGGGCAACAATTCTATCCCTTTTCCTAAGAGTGATATCCAATTTTTTTTTCTTGCACATGAGAACGATAACTCACGCAGCCGACCATTTCTAACATCAGGTGAAATGTAACTGACACGAAAATGCTCTACTTGTCATGATAGCGCGACACCGTTTGAACTAGTCAAAACAAAATCGCTTCGCTGCAAAATGCAGTTGAAAATGCTTTCAAGCAAGTGGGTACAGTACCTAGTTTCTTGTAGAATATTGTACTGCCACAGAAAATCAGTCACTATCTTGAATTTCAGCTCAATTAGAGATTGGGATGTTAGCATATTGCTTTCCCAAACTTTGATCGTGAGTTAAATAAAAGCCCATGAAAAAGGATTGAACGACTTCAAATTTTGAATGAACATCACTCAAACTATCAGGATAAACATTTATAGTAACAATTGTTCTGAAAACGGGCACTTGAGTTTCCGCCATTTTCCTAAAGGCCATAAGTTCTGGTCACTTTATTATGAAGGCACATAACAGGAAGGGACGGACGAAATGATATCCAGAGATTATGCCATTAATAGCACCCCCACTCGTTTTGTGATAGAGCGGCTCTCGAGCAACCGCATAGCCCGGCAATATTTAATAAAGATTCCCCGCATTGTAAACTAGTAACAAACCACCACACAGAACCACTTAGATTTAGATAATTCGAGCATTCATAAACATGCATTAGTAAAGAAGCTGAGAAATTCAGTAAGGGGCTTTTGAAACTTTAGATACTCTCCATTAAATTGTACAGAAAGCCACTTAGATTGGAAATCAAAATATAAGGCACTCGACGCTTTACTCTGACGCGAATTATGTCCTATCGGTCACTCCCAGTAACGATCGTCAAGCAGACGTCGGAAGGAAGTGATTCATTGATCGCATTTAGTCTAAAAGGACCGATGTTCTGTTATTTTGTGAAGATTTGAAATGCACAGGAGAAAACGCGGTGCTTGAATACCATGAATGGAATTGACGTGTCAGAGACATATACGCATATCGAGTGTAATTTTCCATGGAAATAGAGTTATTATTGAATGTTATGAAAGCGGTTATTAGTGAATGAAAGAATCTTTGAAGATGTTGAGGAATTAGATGAGAGCAGTTAGAGATTTATACTGGCACTACCATGGCCGAGTGGATGAGACACTCAAAATGGTAGACGGCTGAGTTGTGAAGATCCACAGTTTCTGGCTTGTCCATCTAACGATCTGGAGTTTGGGTCAGTTTTCTTCAGATGTAAAGTGAAAGCGAGTTAGAAACCCTTAAAAAGTCCTCCCAACAATGCACCCCCATGGGAGATAGCTTTTGCGTAGCCCATAACGCAGCGCAACAAAGACGAATGCGAGACAAAACAAGACATGAGTTGCAGTTGTTATGTAAGACAAGATAAGTCTGTTTCCAAATACTTCATGGGAGATTTTGAGACATGCCTTTCTCCTTAGAATATCTTTTGCCTTGCATCTTTACACGAAAAAAAATGGTTTGTTGAATTCAACAACATTTTTGTTGATTCAACAAAATTTGGTTGGTGATATTTCAACCAAATAATTTTGTTGATTTTTAACAAAATTTTGTTAAATTAACAAAATATTTCGCTGAATAACAAAAATTTTGTTGATTCAACAAAAATTTTTCTTTGAAATAGAGCCAACCAAAATGAACCAACAAACCATTTTTATTTCAGTGTACCTGAGAGAAGTGCAATATATTTAAAACAAGATATTTTTTTTTTTTTAGATTAAGGAACCATTTTGAAGAAAGTAACGAATCAAAAGATCAATGTAACAAACTTTTAATTTAATTCTTATATATAAGTATGTATTTATGTGTATGTTTACAAATTTTAATTTGATACCAAATAAGAAAATGATATGCACTAAACTATGTCATATCCTTAAGGATTATGTCATATACTTAAGGCAGACAATATAGGTTATATTTGGACAGTTCCGGCATTAATAAGCGTGCATTAGCAAGTTATCTTAGAAATTCAGTACGTGGCTTTTGTAACATTAGATGTTTTCCATTAAATTTTACAGAAATCCATTAAGATTGGGAATCAAAATATGAGCCACTCGACGCTTAGCTCAGAATAATGCTCAATCGGTCACTTCCAGAAACTATCGTCAAGTAGCTGTCTGAAGGAAGTGATTCATTGATCGCATTTATTCTAGGGGGTTAAATGTTCCATTATTTTGAGAAGATTTGAATGCATAAGAGGGAATGTGGTGCTCCAATTTTATGAATGGGATTGATTTGTCACAGATATACAAATATATCGCGTAGAATTTTCCTATGCAAATGTGCGGGGTGTTTCAAGAACACTAACTTAGGCTTTCATTACTTAGATATTGATAATACATGTATACAGAAAATTAAAAAGTTACGTAGAAAAAAATGAACTGAATTTTATGGTATCGATTAAACTGTCCAGGGAGATTAAATAAATGCAAAACTTGCACACTTCGTTCATCACCTAATTAATGTAGGGGGCACATTTTACTAACTGGAAATTTTTGTACGGGGACCGTATAAAAATTTAATTCACTAAAATTTAATCTCCTGAAAGATTTAATCGTTACCATAAAATTTTGACCCTTTTCCTACGTAATTTTTAATTTATTACGTAAGTTTATGATCACTATTTAATGATTTAAAGCCTAGGTCTGTGTTTAGGACATCCTGTATGTGGTTCATTTCAGTTTGAAATATATTTATTAGTGAATGGTAAAATGTTTTAGAAGTTGAAGCTCTAGATGAGAGCAGTAGAATACACTATAGTGTAACACAATAAATTTGTAGTTTTCATTCAGTTAAAACGAAACTTTTAGGCGAAATTATAGGATAAGAAGAGAGCAATGATGAGATCAAAAGGAAAATCTTTGTATATGTTGTATATGTAAATGTATGCGTATATGCGCACGTTTGACTGCGCACTTTGTATACGTGTATGGGCCTTGCTACCGTTGATTTCACGCAATCAACGGTAGCAAGGATAATAAATCCCTTAAAATGTTTTTTTTCCCTCTTTTTTTTTTTTTTTTTTTTCAATTGCGGGCGTTTGCCTTGGAGGCATTGGCCACTACTGAGGCCGGAGTTGCTGGTCACTTCATGATTGGGGCACCTAGTAGGTGGACCAACGTCACCTCCCTATGAGGGGCCGGACACAATGACAGCCACGCCCAGTCGGAGATCGAACCCCGACCGCCGGGAGTTGAACCCAAAACCGTAGTACGTTGCGTTACCCCCCATACAATCTAGTCGGCCCGACAAAAACGTGCCTTCATGCGAAAGAATAAAAGAAAAAATTCGATCATTGATTAAAAATTAGCGGTCCTCGGTCAGGCAATGAATATAAAAATGCCGAGATACAAATACTTAAAGGGATTCAGAGGTGAGTTTTCCCAGGAATTAAAAGCCGTTCAAATGAAACTCCCGGTTTCATCTGAAAGTAAGTTAAGGTTTTTAAACCCTCTTTTGGGGGATAACGAAGTTATCCGAGTTGGAGACCCTCTAAAGCATTTCAGTTTGTGTTTTGTATCTAAATTTCGAATAATTTTACACACGCCCCCCTCCCCCAGAAAAAGTAAAAAAATTAACAATTAGACATTATCATTTGAAATATTTATATATTGGACCCACGGATTTGCTAAATTGTGTGAGGCAAAAGTTTTGGCCCATTAATGGTAGTAATTTGCCCCGGAGAATTGTTCGCAACTGAGTAAAATGTTTTAGCCCTAATCCAATTTCTTCAGAACAGCTACTAGGAGATTTGCCGCCTGACTGAATGAATTAAAATTACATTTTTAATTTTACTGTCTAAGACTTTCTTGGTCTATATTGTTTCAAATATGGAAATCAAAGAAAAGGCTTATACCAAAATTTGTATATTGCCTGTATAAAATCATTTTGTAACATAGTATTTTCATTCTAAAAGTGTAACCTGTTTCCGTTGTGAAAATATTGTATTGTGTTTATTGAAGGTATGCTAAAAAATTGTGTTTAGAAGATGTGTGCCTTTTGAAAGAAAATATAGATTTTTATCAGTTCTCCAACTGAAATTGAATGTACAATGTTATAAATTTATCTTCGATAAATTTTGAATGTTCATGTAAATTCAAATTGACATTTCAATGGGGCACAGGGGAAGCCCGCTCCTCGTTTGTATGGTTGTGGTACCTCTTAAAGGAGTACTCCCAGTTTAGAACATACTTTTATTTAAGCAGAATTTTACACAGATTTGGGTGGCAACAGAAGTCACTAAAAGTCCTCTCTCTCAACGGTGTTTACACTTGCATTACCAGTGATCGCATGGTTAATAAGCTTATCACATGTTCAAAAGGTCCATTTATTGGCTATTAAAATAACCGGGTGTCATTTTCCCTGGAAATTTTTGCGAGGTGTGGTGACTACGAGTCGGAAAACAAGGGACATATATCAATTGCTATTTTATTAAATTTAGATTCCAAGGCAAATCCTTTGTTTGAATACGAAAGTTGCTACTCCCAGTAGAATTTTGAAGGAGGCTAATGAAAATTTGGATTTTTAGAGGATATTGTTTTTTTATAAAATATATACATAATTAAAAAATAAATAAAATAAACAGAATTAAATGTTATTTAACACTTACATCGATTTTTGATACTTTAGAGTTTGAAAAGCAAAACTGGGGCACAATTTATTTTGAATAAATTCACAATCTTGTTTTCTATTTCATAAATGTATTTCAGATATTTTATAAACATATTTTAGCGATAAAATAAATAAAAACTTTGTGAAAAAAGCACACATAAAACGTTACTTCAAGGCGCCTTCAAGGTAACGCCTTGAAGTAACATGTGTGTTTTTTTTTCACAAAGTTTTTATTTATTTTACCTTTTAACACCAGATTTTTGAGTGTTTATTTTCAAATTTTAGCGATGTTTTAACTATTTACCAGAACTCTGAAAATAACTACCAGGAATCTTATAAAACTTCTTTTTAATGATGAATCCTATTTATAAATATATCTTTCTTTTTATAGATTTATAATAGTTTACATAATTATTAATCAAGAATTTTTTAAGTACCACAAATAATGCACTGCCGACATCCTAAAAATAAAAAAGGATAGCACTAAAAAATACTTTGAGGAATTATATATATATATATATATATCATAATAAGGAAGTCTTATAAGAAGATTTTCGAAATTTATTTTCACTTGTCTAATTACTTTATTTATTTTTTTTTCCATCGTGCGTGTAAGGTATAATATTATCGGAGAAAATATGTCAATTTCTGTTACATATTTTTGAGAAGAAATTAATTTTTCTGGGATTTCGATAAATGCATTTTTGAGAAATCTTCACTCATGCGACAAATTAAACCACATTTTTACTTTATAAGAGCCGTCTTGACCCTTTTAATTATTGTTATTATAAATATCATTTGGATCACCTATCAAAGTCACTAATCGGTGATCTGTAGCTTTTTTTAAAATTGCAAAATACTTCTAAAGTATTCAATTGATCCAATTTTTATCACAATTTTTTTTAATATCTTTTCCAAAGAGATAAGGAATTGGTTTCACATAAAAAATTCAAAGACACATTCTATAAATTGGTTTTAAAAAAATCTTACTAAAATCGAGAGGAAAACTGATTTTAGTGTTCTATTTTTTCCCCAATATTTGCACTGCATACAAGGAACGTATTTCCTTTTTATATTAATCTTTTATATTAATCCTTAATATATTTCTTTCTTTTTTCTTTTTTTCTAATACATTTTTTTGCTTTAATATCGGTTTAATATCGTCGGTTTAATATCGGCCAATTTTCGTATATTTGAAAAAAAAATGGTATTCATCAAATTAAATCTCCAAACTGATTGATGACTTAATTTAAACTGTAATAGGGCCATTCTTAAAGAAAAATCAAGTTTTATAATTTTAAAATAGTAACAATAAAATCATAAATAAATAAATAAAAATAATTAAATTTTAAATCGAATTTTGCACTTTTTGAAATGATATTATTTCCTAATAATCTTAAATGCTTAATTCTTTTCCTCGATTGCTTTACGTGTCATATAAAAAGATTGCCATAATATTTGTGTTATAGACTTTCACTCTCGGCATAAAATAATTAGAATATCAGGTTAGGGCGAACTAAATTATCATAAAAATCCATAAAATAAAGTCACATAGAATAACATAAAGTATATAGTAAAATGCATATAATATAAAGTAAATGACTATGCTTTAAAATGATATCAAATTGATAATAATATGAAATGCTTAATTCTTTTTCTATATTGATTTAAGCCTCATTTATAGAAACAATCTACCCTAACTTGTGCGTTTGTGTAGCAACTTTCATACTCGGTGAAAAATACTGGGGATTTTAGGTTAGCTCAAACGTAAATAACTTTTTAAAAATCATTAGAAGTAATCAAGTCACATAGAGTACCATAAATATCGTAAAGTAAAAAATCATACAAAGTAATCACATATGTTATAAAAATTACAACTACGAAATTCAGGGGAGAAATCAATTCATAAATAATATGAAGGATAAAGATAAGTCAGAATTATACAACGACGTCAGAATTATCACGAACGCCGTTTTTTACTCATTGGTTTATTATCAATTTTGAATGTTTACTTATTTTGGAAAATTTTGTCGATAAAATGAAAAGAAATGTTTTTTGCAAAAATCATTTGGAATTTTATGCTTAGTAAATTTAAAATTTGTTTAACAAATCTACAGGTCGTCAATCATAGTGAATCACCTTGTATTTCGTTTGCATTCAGCCTCTTCAGATAATTCAAGCCAGTAATGAATGATTTTTAATTATGCAAAAATTCACATTCAATTGCTTTTTAATTAATTAATAATTGTTGACATTTTGTAAATGACTTAGGTCAGCGCTTTAGAGGCGACTATCGCCTATGCCTGGACCGATGTGAAACCGTGTACGCTAACGGAAGCTTTTGCACATAAAGCCAGCCATGGCTCCGATGTTCTCCAATTTCAAACGATACCTTAGGGGGTGCTAATCTAGGTACTAATTTCATCTTGAATTGGATCAAAATTCGGAGAAGCCGAGCTGTGTCTGGGTCCTCCTCCCACTTTTGCTCAATGGAACAGAAGCTGCCCAGTTTCATCTATTGCCTTACTACAAGGAGGATATGGCGCCACTACGAGGCTAGCCAGAGAGCTATACTAAAAATTGGAAACTATACTAAAAATTGGAAACTATACTAAAAATTGGAAAACACAACTATTTTTGTCATTACAAAAATGCCGGCATTGAACTGTTTATTCATTATGATATTACAAAAGACTCTATCCGTTATTTTCGTCTTTTAAAAACAAAAAGAAATCCTATTTTAGGTTTAGTTTTAAAAATTCTGTCACAAAATGAGAACAAACACTATCTCTAACATGAACAGAAATATTTAATCTCATACATTCATTTCAGTTTTAATTTTTTCATTTTGTATAGGTATTTGCGCTTCGTTATCAAACTAAAACTAAATAATGTTCATAATTTAACATTAAAGTGGTAAACAAGTTTGTTTCATTTATTTCAAGTTGTTAGCGAAGAATTCATGTTAAAAAACATTTTTAATGCTGTTACCTTTGATTTTGATGCTTTCTTAAATATTTTTAACTGTCGGTGTTCTCTGCTTTACAATTTAAACTTGGAAATACTTTACGATTTCTCTCTCTACTTCTTTTCGAATACAAAAATCTGCATTAAATGTATTTTACTGTAGAAATCTGAAAACTTTTATTTATTGTTTACACTTTAAATACAAAACTTGGGATTTAACAAATGTTTGGTAAGCAGAAAACAAGGAGGACATTTTTTAGCTTCACTTAACAAATGTATGCAAATATGTACTATGTTTAATAAATGGGCAATAGGAAAACTGTTTGCTTGTTTGTAAAACTTAAGAAGAAAATTTAAGTTTCAAACAGTGTTTAGCATGTTCATTTAGCTGTAAATATATAGTTTCTAAATTTTAAACAGATTTCGTTTCACATCAACATCGGCATCATTGCACACTTATTAAAAGATAAAAGAAAAATGACACCAGTACTGTATTCGAATGTGTTCCAAGATAATCGCCTCAAAACAAATTGTTGTTCGAGGTAATATTTTAACGTTCTAGTGTTCATTATACATCAAGAATCAGGCACTAAGATCTTTAATCAGACATCATCGATCTGTCGAAATATTTTTCGTTTAAGCCGTGTTTTATCATCCAAACAATAAGGTTTTGCTCCAAACGAAGAAATGGTTGCTACAAAAGAAATAAGGTTGTCAGGTCACACATGGAAACGGCTGCAAAGCTTTATCTACTTTTTTCAAAATCCCAACGTTGTAGTGAGAAATAATCCTGTTTCCTCTAGTGTAACAATATCAAAGTCTCGTCTCGCAACAATCCCTATATAAAACTGCATTTCCAATTTTATATTTCTGTCGTGTACATCTCATATTCGTCATCATCTATGAATTATTTAAAATTACCTTTAAAGTACGCGTTGTCCTAGAGTCTGGATCACAATTAACTCATCGATCGACAACTTTTGCCAGCAGCAAAACACTAGCCTCTCCATGTGTTTGCTTGTGCTATTACGACAAAGCTTCACATGCGCTATCTAACTAGGATGGAAAGTACCTTGGTTGAAGGATTTTCTAAGGGATTTTAACGCATCTAACGCGTATTCATGCCATATCTGGAGAAAACTGGCCAAAACTCCAGATCGTTATATCGTCAGTAGCACGGATGGGCCCTAATGTGGGACCCTCACACTTCAGCCGTCTACCATTGTGCTATATACATGCTGAGACGTTGACTTAATTTTTAAGAATTGATAAACACTTGTGATAGCATGACTTTGTACATTGCATAAATAAATAATCAGGGTTCATTGCACTTCAAAAATGAATAAAAATCAATTATAAATCAAAGTAGTTTATTTAGAAAGGATAGTAATTATGTCAGTGACTGGTAGCATAGCGAAACCATGCGTGGCTTCACTGGACCAGGTCAAAGTGATAAATGATCGAAAAATAAAAGAACTCAGAAAGCCAACCTGGCGATAGGGCAAGGGGCTAGAAAGAAAGGTTGCCAAATAAATCGCCAGATTGAAAAAAATGGGTTGACAGGTACAGATAACTCGATAGTTAAAAAATTTACATGTGGGTCGCAAAAGGGGGGGGGATGGGCAAGGAGTGCCTGTAAGAGCCATTCCACGTCAAATCAAACAGTGCAGTTTACCACACTAACTTAGATTTTCCTCAAATTTTATATAGATGATTTACAGGCTAACGTTACCACAAATCTCAATTTTGAAAGTTCTACAATGATTAATTACCGAGAAATTAATTATGCAAATTTTTAAGTTTCAGGCAAGATATGCCAATTTTTTTCTGAATTTCTTAAATAACTCCTTATCTGTAGAAGTTACTGAAGTGATTCTAAGGATAACTCTTTAAGCTAATTCCAAAACTGGTATCGAAATTTACGTATCGACTATAGTTTATTCATAAGCATTGCATATGGTAAAAAACGTCACGAATTTTTTTCGGCATGTTTGATCAGAAAGGCATGTTTTGAACTTTTATATACTGTTAAGAATGGTATACCATTACATTTCCCAAAATATTTCATCTTGGCTTTCTGCTCAGGAGCTGAGCAAAAAATAATTACATTTTCCTGTGTCTTTTCGTATATTTCGTCTAGTAACAAGTTTTAAAGAGCGAGTAAAAAAAAATGAATGTGCAATTTAGAACTTACAATAATATCTTCATTCGTGAAAGTAATCTCCATAATTTCCCGCACCATCAGCCAACAATCGATAGTGTACGGATGCCAGTAGCATCAAAGGATTCATATTTCGATGCGATGAATAGATTTTCGTACTTCGCCCACTGTGGGAAAGTGTAAAAAAGACAAGGTATTTTTCATTGACTAAAATAGATGACCGAAATAGTCCAAAGGGGCTGTGTCAGGGCTATACGCCGGATGCTCCAAAACATTCCATCCAAACTTTACTAACGTGTCCTTAGAGGGTTTTGCGTCACGAGGTCTTGCATTGTCGGGAGGGATATGAAGGGTTTACTGTACTACAAGCTACTGGAGCCCGGTGAAAGAGTAACTGTCGAAAGCTATAAACAACAATTGCTGCGTCTGAAGCAGAAAATCGATCGTAAACGTCCATTTACTAGCAAAGGTTCGCAGCCCATCAATTTACTCCATGACAATGCAAGGCCTCATGTTGCGAAAACCGGTCAAGTATATGTTACTAAAGTTTGGCTGGGAAGTTATGGAACAACCGGCATATAGCCCTGACATAGCCCCTTCGGACTATCATCTACTTTGGTTGGTCGAAGAAGAATGATTTGTCTTCTATACACTTCCCCACAGTGGACGAAGAAGTACGAAAATATATCGATGACTTCATCGTATCAAAAGATTAATCCTATGCAGCTGGCATCAGTGCGCTACCTTATCGTTGACGGTAGGCGCTAAAAAATAAGGGAGATAAATTTGACGAATAAAAGTATTATAAGTTCTAAATTGTATATTCATTTCTTTGACACGATGTTTAAAACTTATTACTAGACGAAAAGTACGAAAAGTCACATGGAAATTTAATAATTTTTTTCCTCAGCTCAAGAGCAGAAAGCTAAGATGAAATTTTTTTTAGGATGTACTGGCACACCATCTTAACAATAGGTAAAAATTTAAAACACGTGTTTCTGAACAAACATGTCGAAAAAAATTCATCATGTTTTTTCGCAAATGCAATGCGCATGGTATAAACTATAGAAGATACGCAAACTTTGATACCATTTTTTGAATCAGCGTAAAAAGTTACCGTTGGAAAAAAAATTCATTTCAGTAACTTCTACAGGTAAGGAGTTATTTAAGAAAATCGGAGAAAAAAAGTCAGACGTAGGAGATAAGTTAAAATTTGCATAACTAATTTCACTGTAATTAATTATCGTATAACCTTCAAAATTGAGATTTGGAGTTGTCCTATTCTGTAAATCATTTACACAAAACTTGGGGAAAATCTAAAATGGCGTGGTGAGCTTTTTCTAATTTTGTGTTTGATTTGACGTGAAATGACTCGTAACACAACAAAAATTATAGAAGCCCCGTGGGAACGCAAAGGAAAAAGCATCCATAGGAGAAGAAGGCATCTGATAAATAACATTATTTCAGTCAAATGCCAAAGTAATTTACAAAACATAATTAAAATACCGTACCAGATAGAGACAAGATTTTAAAATTGGCAAAGAGTGTTAAATTTCGAATAGGTAAAAGAAAATCAGAACTAATTAAAAGTATGTGATGAACTCATCACAGCCATGTTCAGTGGCTTATCCACTCAGCCATGGTCCTCTAGCGCGATGGTCCCATGTGACTTATAATTATTGTCGATTGTTGAATTTATGTATTCAGGTCCCGCAGTGGACTGGGCGCTAAACTCCGTTCCCATAAGAACACGGCAAGTGAAGCAGCGTCTGGCTTGGCCAGTGCTTGGGAGGGACTTCCCCCTCTCGGCCCGTCCGCTGTGGAATCGTGTACGCTAATGGGAGCTGGTGCACGTAAAATCCGTCGTGGCTCCAAAGACCTCCAAGTTGTTAAACGATACCTCTGGGGGTGCCGATTTCAGGGGGTTGGTTCCTCCTCTGGAATTGGTTCAAAATTACGGGACCCCGAGCTAAGACGGACTTCCTCCCACTGGGGCTCATTGAAATGGAAGCCGCTCCTTCAGCCCATCGCCTGCCTATATAGGGGGATCTGTCACCGCAACCAGAGGGTATTAGCAACAACAACAACAACATGTATTCAGAAACTATGAGCCTCACCATGGCACAGTGGTTATATGCCACTGAAAATGGTAGATGGCCGAAGTGTAAAGGTCCCGGGTTCGGGTCCCACCGCGCGGCTGTCGATCTAACGGTCTGGAGTTTTCGTAGGTTTTCTCCAGATGTAACGTGAATGCGCGTTAGAAACCCTTAGAAAGTCCTCCTACCAAGGCAGACCCCCTTGACAGATCGCCCTAGTGTAGCGTTGTCGTAATCACACACACACAGAAACTATGACGTTGTTCTCCCTGAAAATATTGAAAAATATTCCACGGATGCTCATACACGTAGAAGACACACGTTAGAAATACAAAATTAGTAAAGCATGGATTAGCGAATATTTTGTATCTCAAGATGTAGATCTTTTCAACCTCTTCATTTACGGATAAAGTTTTTCCTACATTCTCGGTAGTATTTAATACAGAGTTCTTTATTTTTATTTGTCTTTATTACGATTCATACTGTTCTAAATATTAACCCATTTGTGCCCAGATATTTTTGCGACTTTCTTCGATTTTTGCTAATGCCAGCAATAATAGATAAATTTCTGATGTCGATTTCTTGAACAAGGGATGATTTCTTCTAAAATCATTATGTATAAAAATTGAAATGTCAGCATATTATATTGGCTATATTAAAATATTTTGTAGAGTTGAGGTTCAATACTCGTGAATAAAGGATAGGAAAAATAAATAACATTAGCGGAAATGGCGTCCCAAAAAAACGACACTAGGCATAAATGGGTTTTAAGATCAATACTTTGCATCAATCTATGTCCATATCATTACTGATGAACCCATAGCATAGAAATACGTGCATCTTGCATATTTTACTACTTGACCGGTGTAGTAGTTCCTTTTGTAAAGCAAAAGAACATTCAGAAGTACATTTTTTTAATTGGATTAATTTTCTAAATATTTCAAAGTAAATAAGTGTCCATAAACGGTTAAATGCAGATTTTATTCTATATGAAAAAGTCAGCACCGAAATGATTTTAAATTCTACGCATTCTACTACTCAAAAATTTAAAACTTTCATCTTATGATTTAATGTTACTGAGATCAGATTGTACGTTAAACCGAGCCTTTTAATAACGTTGTTTTGTTTTAAGCTAAGCACCCTCGCACATTACCTTTTTTTGTCTTCAAAACTTCTCCTTATCTAAATTAGAAAACGCATTTAACTTCAGCGAAAAGAAGATTTATCGGATCTTCTTGATAAAGGCAAATGAACTTCATTAACTTTTTTTTAATGTTACTTGCGAAAAACTTTACTATTTTCTTGACATTTTTGCTAGCGTTTAAGATGTGGAGTTAACGCTAAATTAGTTAATTAAGATATGACACACAGAATCTTTTTGTGTAATTAATGTTTAATATTCTTTTTTCTCTGATGCTGGTTATGTTGCATCAATTTTTTCCATGAATTTATTGGTTCAACTTCTGAACTGCTGAATATTTTAATTACAGGGACATATGAAAAAAAAGGATAACTAATTGCTACTAAACATATGAATTTGTCAAGTGAAGACATTTTTTTAATTGTCTAAAAATTTTGTTCATGGAATATGGATGGTTGAAATTTACGCAGAGAAATAGCTGTACTTTGGTGTATTTTTGTATCAGCATGACGAAAATTATCAAAAGTTGAGATAGAACGGGATATACAAAGACCCTATTTGTTTAAAGTACTTAACCTTGATGAGCTTATGAAACATGTGATATACTATGGAGAAACGAAAAAATATATCTGACATGATTTTTCCGTCAGAAAGAACCTCTTTTCCTTGCTTTCATGAACTGAGGTTAAGCGATTTATTCTGATCTCTATTGCATTATGTTGGAGGATTTTCTGTTCCCTTATAGTAGATATATAGTAGTATTCCATACCCTTGCGCCTCATTTATTCCTCTTGCGACTAACAAAACCAAGTTAAGGTTGCAAAAAGCCGACAAGGCAGTTGGAATCAAACGATAGGGTAAAACCGTTGGTAAGCTGTGTACTGGTAGTTGTTACGTACTGGTGACGAATAGTAGTCGTTACTGGGGAAGAATAGGTAGTCGTTACTGGGGAAGAATAATAGGCAGTTGCTACCTATTGGGGAATAATAGGTAGATGCTGCCTACTGGGGAAGAATAGTAGTTGTTACTGGGGAAGAATAGGTAGTTGTACCTACGGGGAACGAATAGGCAGTCTTTACCTATTGGGAAAGAATAGCAGTTTTTAGGGAAGATTAGGTAGACGTTCCCTACTGCTTGAAGAATAGGAGTTGTTACTGGAGAAAAATAGGTAGTTATGTACTACGAAAATCTCTATGACCATTTTCTACAAGAATCAAGACGAAGTGTCTTGATGTGTTGTCCTCTACACTGGTACCATGCTCCTTTGTTCTATGAACAGCACAAAAAAAAAGTTGACGAAAAGTTGGGCACTGTTTGAACCAAAATATTTTTAAAAGCATTCGAAACCAATATTTCACTTGAGCTGTGTTTGCTTCTAAAGCATTCATTTAGTCACTAATATCTCTATGTAAAGTCTCGAATGATTTAAAAAATATTTTGGACATTGCCACCCAGGAGCTATAGAAGCTTAAGAATCATTTCATCACGCCTTGGGTCCGGGTTCAGATCCCTTCTTGGGCATGGATCTCAACTTCTCCGTCCCTTCACAGAAGTTAACGCTGGCCGCGTCCATAATAAAATGCCACAATACCTTCAGGGAGCTCTAGTGGACAATCGGCAAGTACTCGCTCAGTGAAAAAAAAATATTTTGAACATTTAAAATTTTTCATCTCTTGCAAAAGTGAACGTATTTATATTTTTCTCAAGAGTTTTCTTCGTTTTGAAAATTTCATTCCTTTATATCATATCTTTGCAAATGTAAAAATTTATTTTATACCTTTTAGGGTTCCACAATAAAAAAGTTTTTACTTTTTAAAATTGCATTTTTACTTAGTTTTTATTTCATAAAATTAATTGTGATAAATCTTTATTTAGTTTTGTGTATTTTATCATAGATATATCTAAAAAGTAAACATTAATCGTATATTTTATGAATGCATTTTATTTAATTACTAGATGTCAAAGCCCGTTGTGTAGGCAATTACAACGGACGCTAGAAAAAAAAACATTTGACGAAAATATGTCTACTAGGGTGTATCGAAAAAACCTGTTTTTCGAAATTCGTCAGTCCTTAGTGCTATTTTTTGGCCAAATTGGATCAATAAGAAGTGTATTGGATCAAAAAGAAACTTTTTGAAAAAAATAATTAAATATAATTTTTTCGAAAATTTCTTTTACCTGGGAATAAAGTTTACCTTAATTGACTCAATAATAGGTGAAAAAATTTTCAGCTCGATCGATCAATATGTTCAGTTGCGGAAATGATTGAAAAAGAGTCGAAAAAAGGGGAATTTCTGTAAAAATGAAAGAAACGTTTTTTACTCTTGCCCATGAAATTTTGCTGTTGCATCATGTCTGAATGACGTAAGTTTCGCTTAGTAATAATGATAATAATTATAATATAATATGAACATTGAATTCTATATTACTAGAATAATTTTATAAATTTCATAGCAACATATCTTAAAAACTGCATCATCGCGTTCTTATAAAGAAAGTATCTCATGGATTAAAAAAAACAGCCTACTTTAGTACAGAATCTGAGCTGTGAATCTGAATGTTTATTGGAAGCTTAGACGTAATGGAGACTAAACATCGAGAGAAACAGGTTCGTCGTAAAGAAAAGAGATGCATACTGAATGTACATAAGGCTCTTTCAATTTCTTCATCCAAAGTGCCTATAAATGAAACTGAAAGTGAAACCGAGATAGATCATGATTCAGACAAAGAGTTCAATCCTTCTGAAAAACTAGAAAAATTGAAAGCAAAAATTTAACTTGCTAACTTTGCCAGTGCAGTTTACAGGACTCACATTTCTAATCGGAAAGCAGCTCTTTTAGCTTCATCTCTTTTAGAAGACGTAGGTCTTATTACAGCTGATAACAAAGAGAAATTGATTGATCCAATAAAAATTGTTAGAGAGAAAAGAAAGTCAGGCAAAGCCGTCGTAAAGGAGGTTGCATCAGGCCTCAGGTACCGTAAGGTGAAAGGACTTTATTTTGACGGAAGACAAGATGGAACATTGATAATTCAGAAAAAGAACGATAACTGTTATCGTACTTTTGTGAAGGAGGAGCATGTTGTCGTTGTAGCTGAAACAGGATCAACATACATGAGTCATCTGACTCCGAAATCTGGAAGAGGAAAACAGCATCGCCGAAGTTATCCGAGATTTTCTTTTAGAAGAAAATAATTGATACTTCAGAAGTCGTAGGAATATGCTGTGATGGTACGGCAATTAATACAGGACGAAAGAATTGAGCAATGGCTCAGCTGGAGATCTATCTTAAAAAGCCACTTCAAAGACTTGTAACGAACTTCCCTTGCGGCACATCATTAACGAAATTGACGAAAAAAGCACAGGACCATCTACGTTTCCAGGACCAATTGGAATGGCTTTAAAAAACTGCGAGAATATGCCAGTTCAACGATTTCAGCCTATGCCAGTGACTTGGACTGAACATATAGTGAACGACAATCTATCATCCGACCAAAGCTATCTTCTATATATCTGTAAGACAGTTTCGACCGGTGATTGAGATGCTAGATTGGCAGAAAAGCATCCTGGTAAATTACATCATGCAAGATGGTTAACAGCTGCAAATAGAATATTACGTCTATACATTGCTACATGTGATCCTACAGAAACACTTCAAGCATTCGCCCAATACTTTATTAATGTATATGCTCCTATTTGGTTTAATATCAACAAAAAATCATTGTGCGTTGAAGACGGTCGAAATTTGTGGAAACTTTTGTCTGAATTCCGTTCATGGATATCAAATACAGGAAAATAATTGATCCTGTCTTACAGAGAAATTCATGGTTTGCCCACCCTGAAAAATCTTCTTCTCTCAATGATTTCTGATAACAACGCAGGCACAAGGGTACTTGGTTGGAAAAGAATTCTAAAAGCTAGAACCTCTTCATCTTCTAATGTCATTCGGGAATTCATTGTGCCGGACATTAACGTAGATGCTGGCAACTACGTCGACATGATTGACTCGTGCAAATGCAAGTTAACTGAACCGCCACTTACACAACATTTAAGCCTAAAAGAAATGCAGGATAATATAAAATCAGCCTCTTATCCGAAAGATGATATTACATGTTTTCCCGCTCGCACACAAGCAGTCGAAAGATATGTGAAACTTGTAACGGATACGGCAGCGTCCGTGTGTGGCAAAGAGGAGCGCCACAAGTTTATATTAGCAACATTAAACACTCGCCGGCATATTCCAATGTTTTCCTCTAAGGCCGAGAACAAAACTACTCCTAAATGTCAATCAAAAATTTGTTTAGATAGAACACATAAAATTAAAATATGAATGGTCGGAAGGGTGAGCGGAACTCGAAATGCAGCCACCTCCACGTGGTGAGTTCTGGGCTATTTATTTATTTATTTATTTATTTTTTTTTTCAAAAATAGGCAAAGAGCTGCAAAACATACGTCTTATGTTATTTACGTTATTGAGACTAAATGTACATACAAAATATTTGTATTAAAGAAATGAAATGTCTCTACAAGAGTGCCAGCGAAATTCCCATTTATTCCAATTTTTTTCAATTTTTAAGCTCATGGCGGTAATTGAACATATTGATCGATCAAGCTGAAATTTTTTTCACTTATTATTGAGTGAATTTGGGTAAACTTTATTCCCAGAGACAAGAAATTTTCGAAAAAATTATTTTTAAATTTTTTTTCAAAAAGTTGCTTTTTTTCATTTTTATTTTCAAACTTTAAGTCAAAAGCGGCACCTGAAGATATTAACCGATCGAGTTGAAATTTGGTACACTTCTTATTGAGCCAATTTGGCCAAAAATTAGCACTAAGGACAAACGAATTTCGAAAAAAAAAGCTTTTTTCGATACACCCTAATGTCTCTCTACGCTCAACGTATTTCATCTTCGTCCACCTAAAATAAATAGCTTATATTAAATTTTTATCATATACACAAATCGAATTTCATGCTCTTCTGGGGAAGCGCAAAAACTTTTCGCATTCGAACGATTTCGTTTTGTGCAGGGATGTACCCAGAAAAAAATTTCGGGGTGGGTCCAAAAATTTCGGAGGGGGTCCAAACAGTGAAAAAGTCAGAATTTTATACAACAAAGCTTCATCATTATTATTTTGCTTAGAAAAACGGAAATTTCGAAGTGTGTCCGGACCCCCTGGACCACCCCCCTGGGTACCACCCCCCTTGGTTTTGTGCACATAGCCCCTCTTTTATTAATGCTTCACGAAGTACAGACGATCCTTTTAATAAATAAAAAAATACTATGCTATCTGGAAAAACTGTTTAAAACAAACTAAAATCGCAATTTTCCCTTCGAAGCCTGATGACCGTGACTTCATATATGACGTCATTATCACTCGAAACAGCTAATTTTGTCACGCAAATGATTAGCTTTTTTTTACTCTCGGAAATAAAATGGAACTGAAAAAGCGAAAAATTGCTTAAAAATGAAGGAATTTTAGATTTTCAGATTTTTAAAATAGAGCAGATTGTTTTCTGTATTTTTATACATAATTATGAAAAATTTCAAGCGTATCGTACGAACGGTGTTGATGTTATTACACATTTTGTGCTTCTTTTCAAACTTTTTAATCTTCTTGCATTAATGGCGGTGAAAGTTTTATCTTCGAGCAGGTTGCCCGGAACTATTAGAAAGTCAGTGAGTCAGGAATCTGCCTAACTATACAGTAGGATAAGTTATAAAAATTGTTATTCTTATTCAGGATATAAAAAATGCTACGACTTGCCACATTCTAAAAATTGCTCGCTGTGTTAAAGAAATCTATGAAACATTATACAAAATAGCAAAATAAACTTACCACAGACTTTACTTAAGTCTCTTGTCTAATTGAATCTACTGTAACATCCCCCCATCCCCACGCCCACCTAAAAAATAAAAATAATAAAAATAAATTTTCTTATAAAGATTGGAACGTTTGAAAAACTTCTCTTATCTGCTAAAATCGTATAACTTCAGATCAGAAAAATTAGTTAATATAATTATAGTAACGTGGGATGAAATTTGTTTTTGCTTCTTTTTCTTCTCTTAGAATTGTCTACGTCTCAACTGTTTTTAAAAATGCCATCAAAACTTCTAAAAACTCATTACACTTGTGCTAATTTGATATCTGTTGAAGCAGTTCTTTATGTTTTCATTTTGTGATTGGTTATTTCATATATATATATATATATATATAAATCGTATTCAATTATTAAATTTATATATTACTATCTTGGTGAGTAAAGTTCTCTCTAAAAAATACTAATTTATTAAAAGAAAAAAATAAAAGGAAAAAATAAATATTTTAGGCATTAAATCAAAACCTAACTTTACTTTTGAAATTCTGCCATCAGGAAAAAAAAAAAAAAACTTTTATTATAATAAATATGATTTTTTTTTAACAGTACGAAAATGAAAATACATTGGCTAAGAAGAAAATTAGCGTAAAAGACTAAGATATTTTGAAAACTTGCAAAAGATGAAAGCGAACGAGAAAGAATAATTTTTCAATGAATCTGTAAAAATTATTCTCTCAAAAATTAAGTTAGTGTTCGCGGGGGAAGATATCGGGGAATGTCATTTTCCTTTAAAATATATTTTAACAAATTTTATTTTCCTAAGACATATGATTCTTTCTCTAAACTTTTTTTCACATTTTCTTCGCAGCAATTTCTCCTTATCTAAATTAGGAAACAACCTTATATTCATAAAAGATATTTTTGCTCCATTCTCTTGATTGGCGAATAAAATAATTTTACAGATTTTAAATTTCCTTCCAAGAATTTTTTTTTTTCCCAAAATATACTCAGATATGTTCCTGTTCAGTAATTAAACACAAAAATAATTACTGTTAAAAAGGAAGATTAGATAAGGAAGTGTCTTTACGGGGTTTTATTCGGAGCTTTATCGTATAACATTTAAGGAGTTTTGCACGGGAAAAAAAGTCTAAAGAATCTTTTGTTCATTAAATTGTTAATTTTCGCTACGCTTTGAATGTTTCAGTTGAAATGAATATGTGTGATAAATAATTAATATATTTAATGATGAATACTTTAATTAACTAAAGAATGCGTCGTAAAAAATTCTTTCAATGTTTAAAGAAATCTTTTGTTTTCTCTGTGCTATTGTGACACCAGAGTTTTATGAGAAAGTGTTCAGAGATAAAAGGTATGAGGTGTATTCAGAGGTAAAATGTGTAGTGTCTTAAAAAATCAAACAATAGAATTTTCAACAAGTTTCGAATTGCGAAAAAGCTGTGCCAAATCATAGGATTCGTAATTCCTCCCTTTTAAAGCAAGAATATTATAGACACTGTTATTTTTCTTTGTAAAGAGATATGTTAAGAAGTTGGTGAAAGCAGTCCACCCTCTTTGGAGAACGATATTCAAAATGTCCTGAAACTAATTTTTAATGATATGTGAGTGCTGTGTTACACAAGAAGAATTTTATGGATAAATATTTTATCTTTTTTTAAAATTTATTTATATGAGAGTGGTATGTGAAAGGAACGTTTTAATTCCTTGCCCACCGTGGGTTTTGAATTTCGAAAACTGCCGACACAAACCTTAGTTAAAAATATTATAAATCTTAAAATTTTGCATTATTAGCTTCCGCAGTTTAGACTAGACGAAATATTGACATACAAAGAAACGACATTACTATCTTGCCGTCCATATACATTTGAAGCATTGATTGAATAGCGAACTGCTTACGGGTTGAATATGCGTTAGAACCTCTTTAAAAGTCCCCTGTTAAAGCCTCCCCTCCTTAGAGAGCTCGCCTAGTGTATCTTTGGCTTAAAATAAACAATCAAAAAGTTAACTGACGATAGGGATTTTTCGTTTTATAGACACGAGAAGAATAACTTCAGCATTACAGGCACATTTCTTCCGATGCAGCATTTTAAGTAAACAAAACTACAGGAACTTATTGGAACAAAGGTATTGTACAACTAACTTTAAGTTAGTTGTACAATACCTTTGTTCCAATAAATCCTCTACACATTTCCTGAGGAATTTATGGAAAATAACTTATTAGCCCAACACATAAAATGCTAAAATAAATAAAATTGTATTTATTTTATTTTTTTATTTATATTATCTTTTAGCAGCAGTATTTTGAGTGTTTTTTCTGTAGTTTTGTTTAACTCGTGAAACATGTTGTTATTACTAAAGACCTCTAGCAACCACGGAGAAGAGAAACGCCCTCCACATAGGAGGGCGAAGTGCTAAAGGGAGCGGCTTCCATTTTAATGAACCCCATTGGGAGGACGACCGATTTAGCACAGGGTTTCTTAATTTTGAACCATTTCTGGATGAGAGACCTAGCAGCTAAATCGGCACTCCCAGAGGTATCGTTTGAACCTGGAAGTTATTAAAGACACGAACAGATTTTACGTGCACCAGCTCCCATAAGCGTACACAGTTCTACAGCAGTCCAGCCGGGAGAGGTTGTCACCCTCCCAAGCACTGGCCAAAGTCGTCGCCGCTTCACTTTCCGTATTCTTATGGGAACGGAGTTTTGAGACAAGGCCACGGCGGGACACGTGAAACTGTAAAAAGGGAGCATACGTAACTTTGAATTAAAATGAAGCTCAGTTAAAAGTGATTTATAAAAACAAAGAAGTCTATATTTATTTACTTTTACTTAATTTTATTTACTATTTGCATTTTTATCATTTACATACATAAGAACTTTCTACATCGATGAAGTGCAGTTATGGCTTGATTTTTGAATCATCTTAGAATATGGAGTTAAGGGCAGAAAAATAAAACTATAACAAGTGATTAATTTGTTTAACCAATCAGACGAAATATATCAGATATTGTTATTTGCAACTATTGGCCTTAACAGATACAGTTATAGTGAGTACATTTAAAAAAATGTGTAACTGCAAGCACGCCTTTTTTTTCCCACTCTTTTATCTTTTTGGTTTTTTTCCCCAGAGTAAATTGATCAGAGCACTGGAAAACCACCAAAGGTTCCGGGAATTTTACGTATCATCAAAGTCTGCGCCATAAAAACTTTGCAAAGAACAGCATTTTAAAAAAAGAATTAGAAAATTAGGGAATATTTTTTAATTTGAATTTAAGTTTTTAACGTGCCTTTTTAATTCAAATTACCTGAATGTATGAGAGCGTCAATACTCCTTTATTCTGTGATTTTATGGTACTTTAAAATGCCCTTTTTGCAAATATTTTACATCGCCTATTTTCTTATGTGTTCATCGCTCGAATGCCATAGTTTTTTAAATCAATAAAAATCCTTTCATTTAATTTTTTTTTCTTTCTCTGAACCTGCTCATAACCGTAAGAATTCTATCGTTTTAAATAACCACAATATTACCTGAAAATAATGTGTGAAATTTCTCTTCAATTGTCCATTTTTGGAGAAGTTTGATAAGAATCGTAATATTGTTAACCTCATTTTCGTTTGTTTTGGCAATAAAAAAATAAATAAATTACAATCATAATAATAATGCAGTAAGTTTGTAGATAAGATTATTTATACTATGGATGAACCCATGCAAACAAAGATTTAAAAATATCAAGTCTGCACCAAATATAAATCTAGAAATCTAAATAATTTTGAACTACTTATCAGACCTAGTCATTTGTAGTTTAAGATTTGCATAAATTCATGAAACTATTAACCTTGCTGTGATAGTGTGACAGTATCATTTAACACTGTTACCGTACGAAACAGTTGATTAATAGTGTTAGACAATGGCATTCTCAGAGTAAAGTTTAAATTTTCTGGTGGCCTATTTAATTTTACTCCAATATTTAAAAATGCATTCAAAGCGATACTGATGGCCTATACTGACTGTTTTATATGAAACTTGAATGGATTTACTGATTGATAGATATCGCTTTGTTGATAAACAGCGATAATACATACGTCTTCATACCACAGAAAAATTTTATTCTCTAAAATGCTTCAAAATAAGATAATTAATTGTAATAAGGTCGTTTTATAAGATTAAAATTTAAGCAATATGCCATAAAAAGTACACCTGCTGATGGTAGAAAGTGTATGAAAGAAAACTGCCCCTTAATTTTCTGTTTTAAATAAATTTAAATAGTTTTAAGAGATGGACATTAAGTAGTTCATTCTATTATCTGGACGTACTATTTAAGAGAATTTCTTATCAGATCACATTTATAAAACGGTGATAAAATCATTAAATTTAAGGATACAGACACGATTTCAATGAAGTACTGGCTACTTTTTTATTTAAATCTAGTTTAATGTTTAAAATGCGTTAATGATAGTAAGTATGTAAACAATTGAAAAAAAACCATACAAGATAATTATCTTAAGTACGGAAGATTGTTAAAGATCATGTACTTCGTCAGTAAAGTAAATGACATTGATGGTTGCTCACTATTTATTTGATGATCTTGTTCTTGATACTGACATACTTTGTCTAATATATTGATCACTTAATTTGTTTTAGTCATAGGAATTGAAGTAGGGTACAGAATATTGTTTACTCAATAAAATGTTGTCAGTAATTTTGGGTGTGTTTTTTAGGTGTGTTTATTAGGGGCGTTTAGTTATATAAGCATATCATGACGACTACCTTCCATTTTTAATTAGTTAGGCTGATTTTCATTGTTTAGATAAATATGATACATGGTAAATTAACAGTTTGACATTTATTGACCAAATGCATCCAGATTTTCTGAATTTGTATGCTTTAACAAGTAACATAGATTTTGCTATAATTAAGGTAATAGATAATGTATTAGAACCAAAATTGGTGAGAGGAGCTCAGGGTTAGCCTTTTGAATTGGATATAAGAATATATTAGTCAGACGTGGTGTGTAAGTTCTCCATTAATGAATTTTTCATATATTTCGTATTCGCAATTTTTCTTAAGGAGCAAAGCTGCGAAAATGTGAATGAAGCTGTGCAAATAGGAATCCCTTTTAAAATACACACAAGAGATTTTTTTAAACCGTTGCTTTTTCTCAGTTAATTATGTTCTTGGCTGGTGATTTATGTAGCACTATGATATTCATACTAACTGTTTTGTCAAATAAAGTTGATTTTAGTGAATTATTGGGATATTTTGCAGGTGCACAAAGGGTTTTGGAACTGATTCAAAGAGAAGAAACTTTGATAATGCACAGGTGCTCACATGTTACAAGAAGAAAGCGCCAGATAACAACTTCAGGCGTTTATATGAGCCAATTCACGCCGATTAAACTTTAGTTTTCAACATTTCCCTGATTTTCTGTGGTAAAAGAATGAACCTATCGCAGAGCCAGATTTATTTGGAATTAACTTTTATAGGAGAACGTTTAACAAAACTGAATTCATTCGTCCAGCTCTGTCTAGAAAGTTTGGTGGATACTGTTGTTCTATACCTAGTAACTCTTTCTGTGTCGAATATACTTAGTTTTACTGTTGCATCTTATTACCTTTGTACCATTGTGAGCAGCATTTCCATGTGATTAGCATGTGAAAGGAAAAGTTAAGATGCGGCATTTACACATTGAATTGCTTTCCTTTGAGAATATGTTTCGATTTAACTTGAGTTTTGTTTTATATACCACGGAGGATAACAAGATTAAATATAATTCTTAGGAAAGGGAAAAGATGTAGTTTATCGTATATTGGGCTTGTTCTGCACGCTAATTTATGATTTATTTAATTTAGAGTAAGTGTTGACAAAATAATGGAAGCGCATTATTAGTCGAATGTAAGGTATATTCCTTCTATTTGAAAGCATGCACACTAAAATTATAAGAGACTTTATTTATTATTTTATGTTTATTGCTATAAACTTAGGATTTTAAAAATTTTGACAAATAAATATTTAGCGTAATAAAGAGAATCTTTCAGCAACTGTTTCCAAGCACAACGAATAAAAGAAATGGAAGAACCATCGTTTTACGAGATGCTTCAGGTGCAGAGTAGTGGAAAATTCTTCCAAAAAATCTAAGTGGGACAAATAATGAGGAATGCACAAGCTCTTATAGTAGAACATTGAAAACGATGATCAGAATTCCAACAATGTGAGGCAATAGAAGATTTGGAAAGCTCGTGCAAAGAAAAAATCATGTTCTTTCAGTCTAAATTTGAGAACTTTTTTGGCCTGACCAATAAAGCCCAAATCACAAGATTCATCAGGAATATAATAAATAGATGATATAAATTTTACTCTACATGCACCGTTTCAGTGCACTTTTCTCTTGCTTACCATTCCTTACACCATAAAGCAAATCTGACACACGTATATGATCCCAGTCGTAAAAAATGCATTTATTTTTTAAAGTTTTGTCTAGCTTATTCCCTTCAAGAATCTGCAGTGAAACTTCTAAAATTGAAGACAAACTGTGGAAGGAAAAATGTCTGAAATATTACGATGTACTAAAAAATGTGTTACACTGTAAAAATGAAAAGAAGAAAAATGTAACAAGTCACATTGCTTAGACTACTGGTCACTACAAAGAAGAGAAAAAACAGAAAGAAATATAATTTTCCTCGACATTTTATTTCTTAGTTATCATTCAACATACTCCGAAAGAAATATATTTTCTTCTCTTTTTCTTTATCGATCTAAAAAGTGTTTTATTACTATCATTTATTTGTAGGTTAGATTCCAATTTTTCTTTGTATTCTTTCAGGAAATTATGTAGGATAAAAATTATTCTTGAGGAAAAAAAAAAAAAAAAAAGATACCAAAATCTTAGATTCTAAAAGAGTGATATTTTACTTTTTTGTTATGCCACTTTTTAAAGGAAGTAGAAGTGATTAAAATTACTTATAATACTAATTAAGTTTCCTATCTAAATAATTTGGGTGTTGAAAATGTAATAAAAATAAATTACTTAGTTTGGATTTATCCTGTAGGCTATAAAAATATAGAGCATCTTTTGCATGGAATAATACTTCTGTGTGCTACACAGATGTATGAAAATTCAATATTAACAATGGTATTCTTTTCAAAAGTGGAGACAATTTCATGTGCTGGCATAAACCGATATGTTAACAAACGTGCATTATGCTTAGATGTAGGAAAATAATTGTATGCATTATGAAATAAGTAAATATAGATGATACAAAGATAGATGAAATAAGTATGTCGAGCTTATACCACACAATCGTTTTACTATTCAATAGCATTTTAGAGAGAGAGTGTGAGAGATAAAGAAACTTTCCAAATTTGAATTGCTTTTCAAAGCTTTGACTGATATTCGATGATCGTTCTACATAATCGGCATTATTTACTTGCTTGTACTTTGTAGCAATGTACTGACTGTTTTATTGATTGCAACTTAAATATTAGCTATAAAGATCGATCACGATCATCACTGACGTCGAATGAATACTGATCTTACTCTGCATAGAGCATAGAGTGGTAATATAGAGAACAATTTTTTTTTTTACCAATTGATATAAACTACACTCAAGCAGCTTCAAATATGCGTCCCTGCACCCACTAAATGAACAAAATTCAATTTTGTGAAAAAAAAATTAATTAACTCCGACTTGAAGTGAAAGTATTATAAAAAAATTCTAATTTTTCCTACATGATTTAAAATCAATATACGACAATGAACATTAGTTCTTTTACACGAGAAAAATATGAATTTAAAATGAACAATAACAGCAGTTATGGACACATAGAAATATAATAGCAAGAATAATGAAAAATTGCAAGCATAGCTGTCCCTCTCTACTCAGAACACCTAGTGTGACCCTAACATGAACACATCAAGTACACAAACGTAGTGTTATTTGTTCGAAATATATAAAGCACAACAAGCAAGCTGCATAAGATTATTGTGACTCTAATTCACTAGTTCTCATTATGTTTCCATTTATGAATAAATGTTACCTTTTTAGAAAGACAAAAAATAAATAAATAAAATTAATAATAATAAATCTGGAAACAGAAGAAATTTATGACTTAATATTACTGTCATGAACGCATCCTTTTATTTAATATACATAAAAGCTCGTGTCAGTTTGTTGTTAATAAATATAGAATGACAGTTTGAACTGACCTTCTCAAAACTTTGAAAAATTAACCATTAGATAGATGACATTTTAAATCTAGACCACACAGGTAAAAAAATCAAACACCTGTCCTTACAAACTAGCTCTCCATGTCTACAGACTGAAGAATTTACTGTTAATTCATTACGATTTGTTGTAAATATTCTAAGGAACTACATGCAAAAATAAAACCCATCACATTTGACCATGTGAAAGTCAGCTGCACCAACCCCTGCTCACCTTTACCACCTATGCTAGACAAATTTTAATACCAGCACTATTATCTACTATTCTGGTAAAGGAAGTATTTTTAGCTGGCACCCATCGACGATCAAACCATATGAGTGAGATTTACGCTTAAAGAAAATTCTGAAATCCCAAACAAAAGAAATGTGTTTTGGAGCGTCTGTGAATTTGGATACAAGAAATTATAACGTTTGACATATCAAAGACAATGGTAATAGTTTTACTGGTAGCATATTTTCTGACACTTTCAATTAATTTTCTTTGTTTCTTAAAATTAAAATGTATTCTGCAAATAGTGCACAAATTTGAAAATATAGTAATAATAAAGCCATTTGATTTCTTAAGTTATTCAGTAAGATATTAGTTTAAATTTCAGCTTTCATTGCTGGAAGATCAGCAGAAATCCAAGCTTTAAAGATCATTTTAAGAACAGATACTGCTATATTGATATTCTCTTTTATTTACAAGATTTAAATGAATGAAATTTTGTTTCCGTTAGCTTTGAAATAATACAATTTAAAGAGAAAACTAAAATAAAAACCTTATCTAGCGAAAACAGCTACAATATCAGTTAATGAAAATGAACATCATGCAAACTTATCACTTAAATTTTTATATCAAATATTTGTTCGTTTCTCTTATAAATTTAGATTTTTAGAAAAAATTCAAATTCAGGCAAAGTTATAAACAAAATTTAATTATGTTGAAATAATAAGATAATATTCTTACATCAAGCATTTATTTATGTTTCTTTATGCTTTTATTTGTGTTTCATTTTGTTTTCCTTCTTTTTTATTTTAATTTATCAATAATGTTATTTTTAATAGTTTTCAGTTCCAACAATATGTTTGAGTTTTTATACTTTAAACCTTATTATTTTATAGTCTTTGATCTCTAGTTAGAATACATCAAATCTTTCGGCAAAGGAATTTTATAAAAATAAAAATGTGATGAATTTTCACGAAACAAAATAGATATTATATTAAAAAAAAACAGAATTAAATTGAATAAACTGCTACAAACTTTTGAAATGCGAAGCGTATGATTAGTAAAAATGCAAAAGTTTTAAACAAAAATATTTTACGATATATTTTGAAATGTTGCTTCGAAATTTTAATCCTATTATTTAAAATAAATTAAATGTCAAATTAAAAAGTAAGGTTCTCCAAAATGTAAGAAACGTAATCAATAATTTCTACTTTCACTTTTGTTTTCACTATTTACCTCGCATATATGACAAAAATGTTTTGCGATATCATTTATAATTTAGAAAATTTTAAATTCTTTGTTTCTTTTCAGCTTTTCAGGAAGAGTTACATCTAGTTAATTTTTTTTTCTGAAACTTGTGTTATTACAGTTTCATACTTTGCTAAACAGTGTAGATACTATTTTAGAATGTTGATAGCTTGTGAATAGTGTGGTATACGCATAATTAATCAGGATGATCGTTAACACAATTGTAAATTTGTAACTTCTTTTTCAAATTAAATCATCGCACTTTGTGCGCTGGTAAAATTGATCGTTGTTGCACCTCAAATTTTTACTATCATTTTGGAACTGTGCATAATCTTGTTATTGCCAAGCAAATCGCTTCTGATTTGAAGCAGAATGATGTTACTTGTCACTATTATACTATACATTTCCTGACATAGTGTTATATAGCTACTAAAGTGCTACATGATCAGAAGAAAGTATTCTTTTGCCAAAAAGCCCATAAAAATCCACGCATTTTCAACCAGTGGCGGATCGTCATTAGGGTCAGAGGGGCCTGGCCCCACTGGATAACCACCTTCTAAATCAAAGCTTCTTTCTAATGTAACACCGTTCTTTTAATTATTTACCTTTATTGAAAAAATACACGCATTCTATCCAAATACTATCCATTAAAAAAGCACTTAAAAAAGCGATAGTTACGATTTTCCTCTATCTAAACGGTCCATGGGCTTGATCGCCCTAAACTCGGCGTCCTTTCTCCGTTTCCCGGGTTGACAAAGTTGACATTGAGTACAAAAGCCATGTTGACGCGGCATTAACTTGGCTTCCAAACGGCTTATTTGGCGCTGTCTTTGGGGCCCTGTTCTTCGGGCCCTTGCATGGTAATCTAAACGAATACACGGAGAAATTTCGCCAATCAGTAACTATTGGCGAAATGTCCCGCTCAGGGGGAAATCATTTTTTATATGCGTGATCCAGTGGCGTAGCCAAGGGGAATGGGGGAGGGTTAAGGGGGGCCATAACCCCCCTCCTGAAGAATTTTTGCCATACAAAATGTATATTTTTCACTCCCTTCTGACGTATACATATATATGAGTTACAGTAGTCGTAACCTTCCCCGTCCTAATGAAAAATTTCTGGCTACGCAGCTGGCGTGATCGTATTTTTGAAGTGCAGTCAGGTATTTTTCTGTTTATTTTTCTTGATTTACGAAATGTGATGTGTAAATCTATTTTATATGTTAATATTGATTTTAAAATAAATAAATCTAAAATTTATGAACAAGCATCTGTAAGAGATATAAATACTAAATAAAAATGAAACGTGCCCTTTTGATAAGCTATAGAGTAAACTTTTCAGTATTAACGAAAGTAGGTGAAAAATAGCAAAAGTTGTATAGTAATTTAGTAATTTTGATCATCATTTGCCAGTTGAAAAATTTTAAATACTTACACTGTGTGCACGGGGGGGGGGGAGGTTGCTCTATATGTATATATATTTTCCCCGATTTTAACTGCCACTACTTTTTTTTTTTTTCGGGCGAGCCGCCACTGTTTTCAACCACATTTTAGTTTATTGAATTAAAAAATAACTAGTTACAATAATTAAAATTGTTGCTAAGGGAAAATCTATTCAGTTTTTTACGAGCCATTACGTTTCTTTTCTTTTTTTTCTTTCTTTTTTATTTGTTTGTGTGTGTGTGTGACTTTCAGAAACTAGAATATAGTTAAGGTATCACTTCGGACTTAAATCAGAACACCATAAGATTTGCTTTACACATTTGAACATTAAATACACGAAAAAAAAAGTGTCAGAATGTCAGAGAAAAAATGTGTCAGTGAAAAAAGAAATATGTTCTGTGTTACATAGTGTTTTCTGGATTGACACTATTATAAATTGATTAACATTGTGCAGGTGATAAAATATGAGGGCCATTTTTAAAGTAAGAACCGATTGCTCGTAGTATCAGCGCATCCTGTCAAGTGACGTCAGTTCAAGGTCGGCCATTCTTTGCCAGTCTCTCACTACGCTGCCATTACGTTTCACATCTCTGCCGGTGTTGGTTGTTTGGTTAAACTGCTTTGTTCAAAATCGCCGGCGAGGACTCTCTCTAGCGGCGTCGTTTTGCTTCACGACAATTCTTGGCCTCACGTTGCGGCAAAAACAAATACGCAACTGGAAATTTTTCATTGGGAAGTACTGGATCACCTTGCATACATCCCGGACTTAGCACCATCAGACTTTCAACTGTTCCAAAACTTAACGGTGTAGTTCGAACAAATCATGTGATTTTGTTACATAAGTACAAATAAACTAACTGTGCGAGGCACTTCAAAATGTTGAAACTGCCTCTTTACAAGCTATACTACACACTGAAATAAACGATTAATCTGTATCAGTTTCGAAACTTTTAGAAAATATTCTTAAAAATCGTAAATTTTTGCAAAACATGTCACTCTTCGAAAAATCTTGCAGCTCAGATCCATGTTTAAGAATTTTTTTCTGAAAATTTCACAAAAGGCACAGCTTTTTCGCTTATTACAGTGTGTAAAGCAGCTTATGAAGTATCATCTGGAATTTTTTGGAGACCATGGTGCAGTTAGGTTATTTCAATTTGTGTGCCAAGACTAAAAACAGAGTTTTTTTTTTCCTTCGACATACACCCTTAAGGAATTTCTAGGTGGAAAGCGCTTGGAGAAGGATGACAAATTGAAAGAAACTGTTACAAACTGGTTTAACGGTCAGGCGGCAGAGTTCTTTGATGATGGGATCCAAAAGCTGGTGCCAAGACTTGACAAATGTTTAAATGTTAATGGTGACTACGCTGAAAAGTGAAAAAATGTTCACATTTTAGTTTGTAATGCAATTTACGTTCATAACTAAATTTTCTCCAACTACATTACAAAACGGTTCTTACATAGAAAATGACCTACGTGTCGGCACATTGATTTCTCTTTCAATAAACTTACTTTAAAATATTCATACTCTTCAAATAATGACCAAATGTAAGTGCTGAAAATTAATGGCAGTTTTGGGAACTAGTATTTTTAACATACTACGAGATAAATATAACACTATTATCAGGTACAGTTTTGTGTTAAGTTTAGCCACTTTCATCATCTTCAAAACACTGTATTTCAAGTGACATTTCGTACCAGGTTTTTAATATGGATTGTCTTCCTCCTGTGACTAAAATTGTAAAAATTGAACTTAAATATGAATTAAATAAGTTTCATTCAAAGTCATATACGTTGGATCCAGCTGTACGAAGAAACCTTAATGTAAACACCTAATTAGAAAAGTATCCCAGTGAAAGGATATATTTTTTTTTAGTTTTGCGATAAAATAATGTATTTCGAAAAAAAGGACCTCTAATACAAATAAGTATGATGTTTTTTATTATATGCAACATGATTCCCTTTCTATAAATACCATTAAAACTAACATAGGAAGCTTTACTTAACTAAAACACTCTTCTCGGAAAGTGTATTACAAAACATATGTTTAAGGTTTACTTCAAAACACTTTTATAATTAATCAGTTTTTTCTGCTTGTGTTACTTATATGGACGAAATAATTTAAATATTTCATTAAAACTCATTCGGTAAGAAAATACTGATAATACGCCCGTAGATATATTTGCTGCTAAGACATACCCAGACAGTTCCACTGACAAAAAATTAAGGCGTCAAATTATTGAAGCAATAAATATCAATAATGTCAAAATGTACATTGAAATTAAAATATCTAGAATCATGCTTGTAAAAAAATGAAGTTGAAATTTTTGTACAATAAATCATGTTTAATTTTACGCTTCATAATTTTTATTCTTGCGCTTCAAAGTTATTTGCTTTCCTGGAAGTTAATAAAAAATGTAATCTCACAGCGTTCTCAGTTAGATTACGTTTTCTTATCTTTGAAAGTAAATACGTAGAAAGTTAAAAATAATTTTAATTGAAAAGAAATTGTCAGAGAGATATAATGTAATTACTAAGTTTGTATTGAGATTCAACTTTAAATATTTAATAAACATGTACAAAAAAGGGGGTTTGCTTTTAAATATAATTAGTGTTTATCCTGATTAGAAGTTGCTTGAGAGTGGATTAATATGCTCTCGTACATTTGATTGATTGTTTAAAAAGTTAATGAGTTTTTTTAGCTCTTTTGCTTGAGTATATCTTTGCAACTCATTTATTTTTCATCATCGTAAAGGATAGCAGAGACAATTTTTCAATCCCCGTGACATGTCTGTCACTCTGTTGCTAATCTATAAGTTTAATGAGCTTTTTTGGTTTTCTAAAGCGTTGCATTACTCTTTGTCGTTGAAAGTATGGACCAAAAAATTTCTAACAGCGTATAAAAATTTTAGAAATGTTGATGAGAAACGAGAATTTTTACCATAGAAACGACCTAGAAGAGAAAAAAAAAACTCATATAAATTAATCGTAGGTTTTTTTCGAGAGCTTTTGTTTAAAGATTTTTTTTATTGGAGACAATTAATTAAAGTACCTATATTTGTCAGGAAATAAATGAGTGATCAAAATGTTTATAATTTTTGTCTTTTACATTATTTTCATACATATTATTTTTCATAAACGATCGATAATTTTTAAAATATAACAAAAATAAAAGCAAATTTGAAAGAAAGCATGTATATATAATGATAATAACTTGTAACAGCGTTGATACTGTACTCTATTGCAATCAGATAAAACTAAAATAACGCATTTTAAAAAGATTTCTTGTTGATCTTCTGTTCGTATAATTAATTAAAAATTCAGTTTAGTTATAGTAATTTGCTTTTTAGAAGGGACAAATTATTTCTTCCTGCATTCCCCCCCCATTCACAGAAACCTACAAAAGATCTAGTCTCCTGTAGTTTTTTTACTTTTTTAATTTTAATATTATGTTCCAATTTAAAACACACATTTTTCTTTATGTTCAAATGTAATTAAGGAATCGTATTTGCTTTACATTAGTTTTTTTTTCTCAAAATATCTTTGATTGGCACATTTACCGAATTTGTCAGGCTATTTGATAACTTACACCTTTTTCTTTTTTTTTCTCTTTGAGTGCACACATTAAATCATAGGCAAAAAGTCAAGTGACTTAATAGATGTACAAACAGCGCGAAATAGTAATATCGAATTTATAGAAATACATGTGCAAGTCCCTTGAAAAGAAACCAAAATTAATTATAAGCCGAATAAATGACATTTACAGAAGCCAGTAGCGTAGCCAAGGGGGTCACAACTCCCCCTCCCATGAGGAATTTTTTTGCCATACAAAATGTATATTCTTCACTCCCTTATCACACGCACGTATACATGTACGTGAGTTGCAGTAGTCAGACCCCCCCCCCCCCTCACCACCCAATGAAAATTTTCTGGCTGCGCCTCTGATAGACGCGGAAGAGTTGATCGTCAATAGAAATGAAATAAAAAATGTGTACTTTTATAAATATCTAAGTTCAGTAGAGGAAAAAAAAGGGAACATCTGAAATGGCGAGGAAAAATAAGAATGTCTGAAACCAAGAAAGCCATAGGTATCTTAAACCCTATAGTTTGGTATAAGGATATACAGTTGGAAGAACAAAGATCACATTCTTTAATACACTTATTGAAAAGATTATGATATTCTATGGCGTAGGAACACCGGCGAAACGGCATAAAAAGGAAAGAAACTTTTAGCAATTGAGATGGACTACTGGAGGAGACCTGCCAGAATATCTCGAATGGAGTAAAGAAAATACGTGCAAGTGACAGAAACCATGAAAGTATTTTGTATGAAAATCGATCGCATAGATCAAACACAATTAACCCTTAAACGCGCAGTGTTCCCGCTCTGGGAACACCAAACTCTGACGTTTTGACTGTTGCCAGTCACGAAGAATAGATTTGATTTCTATAAAAATAGTTGCGGGTGACATAGATCCACGAGAATCCTTTACTTTTTAGCACGTCATTTCCCGTAAGAAAATGGTCACGATTCTTTTTAACAGCACTGACATCTGCTGAAAAATGGAAGAATGCGTGAACAGCTGGATAGATTGCCCAATGCTGAAAAAAGGGCAGCCGTTGCCATCGCTCGACTTAACTACCAGCAGGATGGCGGACGATCGAAACGTTCATCGCGTGCCACACATCTAGAGACCCTTTTTTGACGCAGCTGGCTGTGCGGCACAGCCAGCTGCGTCATTTAAATATTTAATATATTTAAAACTATACTAATAAAATTTATTTTTAAATTACAAGGTACATGATTTGCAATCAAAAGAAGTAAACTTTTAGTATGCACAAATACAGATGTTGTAAACATCGCAAGTTAAATCCTCAGTAAACCACTGCAAATATTTTCAACATGCACTTTAAAATTATTTGTTATAATAATTGAGGGATATTATTATTACACTTTATGACACGTTTGAAATTTTTATACTGAAAGAATTTATTTAATTTTATATGGCTGAACATAAAACAGTGAAATTAAATGTTAAAATAAGTTGCCAGTACATTTGGTTCTAAAAGTACTCTACATTAAATAAGAAGATAATTAAATTAGTAAACAAATGAAAAATAACAATGAAAGGCTTACAAATTTATATTAATAATATACGTAACTCAGTTTTGTTTTACTAACTTGTGACTATTGCTTTAAAATTCTGCTTTAAATTGGATAGAACATTATAAAATGAACATTTTAACAAGAACAACTAATTTAAACCTATAACAAATTCCGTAGATTGCAGTAAAATTTTGAATTGGCTATCTGAAAAAGATTAATTAAATGACTGGCTTCCGAGTTTTATTACTAGATAAAGTTCTCTTCAAATCGTAAAATTTATTTCACAATTTTAGTTGCCGTTTCCAGATTATTTATGGGCGTATACAACATACCAAAGGTATCAAATGGTAAAGGTTATTAGCTTTCAGAAAATATTATTTCATAAATATTCTGTAGGATTACAGAATTTTTTTAAAGCTTTTATTTCATTTAAACAAATTAATATATAATGTAATGATTTAAGTCTGATAAATATTAAAGTGTTTAATATTTTATTATGTTTTCAAGTTTTAGAAGGCATAAAACAGATAATTCTGACTCTTTTGTAGTTGCTATTTATTAAATTGAATTAAATTTTAAAAAAAAGCTGAAATCCTATGAATTATTTATATTAATAACTTTAGAAATTGTTGTTTTTCAATATATTTATAGTATAAAGTCATATGCTTTTTCATACATAAAGTTTGAAAATTATAAAAATTGTTTAGGTGTAAGTATTCTTTTTTTCATTTATTAAATAATATTTTAAAATGTATTAACAACTTTCCTACGTTTCCTAAATAGAACGCATTGCTTGTATAAACACACGAAATGTTTCATTATTTTGTGAGAAAAAATCAAATAGAAGGCACATTTTAACAGAACATATTCCTAGCTCAGTTTTACACTAGCATATAAGACTACCGTATTTACTCTTTTAATAGTCTCTCTTTTTTTCCCAATTTTTCATGGTGAAAGCCTAAGGTGCGATTATTATGCTGGAAAATCTACCCCAACAAACACACGACTCACAGTTCGATAACTGAACTATATCTTACGCCAGATAGTGCAGATATCCTTTGGACTCCTGGCCAACGTAACTGATCTATGTCGAAAGTGTCCGTCAAAGTGAACACTCAGCGGACACGGTAAAAGATGTCGATCGGTTAGAAGTAGCGGGTTACGATTTCGATTTGCCACGTATCAAAACCGAGAGGTCGGGCTCAGAATCGGAACTTTGAAAGCAAAATAATAATACAAAATTATAATTATTGGTTTAAAAAATAATGCCATATGGCCTATGGTGATAATGGCCTATCAATAATGTCCACTATGATATTGTTATGGTTTACGTACATATCATTTTTGAGAGGAGAACCGAAACCCATTCGATGCAGTTCTAATTTTCCTAATCAGTTCAGCAATGTGGTATCTTTCTGAATACAAGAAATTGCTAGAACTTTTGGCAAAAGTTCGATGCCTTGAAATGATACATCTTCGATCCTATACCTAAAAGATTTCCGATCGTTACTTGCGATTCGACATTGATGACACAGCTGAGAAGTCGGATATCGAATCGTAAGGTTTGCGATAATTATGTGTTTGCTGGGACTACATCGCATTGTACACTCTAAAATTAAAACGTTGCTGATATTATAATAAAATTACTAACTTACCAAATGTTTCCAGATTATATACCGTATAATAAATAAGCTTTTCGTCAGTTGCACACAAAAAAGGGGCATTTTGATGATTTATAGTAATATTTTTATAGACATAAATGAAAGTCAAATACGCGATTGCGACTTTTATGCGGAAAAATATTTTGACGATTTTTTCTGTTCCAAATCGGGGGTGCGACTGTTATGCGAGGGCAACAATTACGTGACTAAACACGTCAGCTTTTTTTATTTAGTAATTTAATTTTCATTTTAGTTTCTCACTCAGTGAAAGGTAAAATTTTTTAGAAAAACCGTTTCATTGGATAAACCTATACCGTGATCCACAAGATGTATTTCTGGACCTTCTTTCCGTTCCTCCTCAAGATAGTATTCTCCAGCACAAGAAAGCCTCACTTCAATTCAGCAGAAATTCCGGAAATTACTCTGAGACATGTTTTAGCCTGAATTCGATCGGGCTTGCCTGATATAAAACTTTAGATTAGCTTTCGTGATTGTTGTGATTGTGTGTGATTATGGCAACGCTGCGCTAGGGCGATCTGCCAAGGGGAGGTGCCTTGGTAGGAGGACTTTCTAAGGGGTTCTAACGAGTATTCACGTTACATCTGGAGAAAACCTACCAAAACTCTAGACCGTTAGATCGACAGCCGCGCGATGGGACCCGAACCCGGGACCTTCACACTTCGGCCATCTACCATTTTCAGTGGCATAACCACTGTGCCATGGTGAGGCTGATTAGCTTTCGAATCAGTTAGATTCAGCACACTTAGTGTGACGTTGTCCGAATAATTACGAACAATTAGTATTTATAGATATTTGTGTGATGGTTCTTTTTCTTCTTACCCCTCAATACTTGAATCTCTTGCGTAACCTCTGATCTGCGCGGTCTCGAAAAATCTTCGATAAGAATCTATAGACCTCTGATACAGTTCTGACGTTATAGAACGAATAAATCCCTGAGTGTTTCAAGGGCTCTTCAGAATTAGACACTATAGCGACGTGAGGAATCTCATAACTTTCGAACACTTACTTAAAGCATCCCACGTAATCGAAATCTACTTGAGATTCCAGCCCAGAGCCGAGATGAGCAGCTCAAGAGAGAGCATATGGTCTGGAGACAATGACCAGTGCAGAGGTAACTTTCCTCTGGAGTTAGGCAGTAACGGCCAGATTTTGCCCCAACCCACTATCTCACTGCGTAATTTTCCAACTCAAATTTTATATGTTTGTATTTGCCGTCTAATAAAGTGCTTTTTGTGAGCAAAAAGGCTACATCTCTTTATTTATGACGCCACACTAAATACCTTCTGCTGTTTTTTTTTCTGATGACTGTTTATTTGCTTTGTAAATTTTATAATTCTGTCCGTAGTTGTGGTGGCGATGACCTAATGTAATTAGTCCGTACTTAAAATACATATTTATTTTCACATGACCTATTTTTCGAAATCGTCTCATGTTGGATCCTATTTCCCTCCATGCTACCTCTGTAAGCGCCAAATGCGTACAGACATTTAACTTCAAAACAATCTTTTTTTGAGACTTTCTTGTTTTTCATATTTTCGAAATATCTCAAGAGACAATGTGGATAAACATAAATAAAAATCTGAAATGAGATCACTTAAGAAAATCAGTTTTATTTGCAGTTTCGATTTGTATTAGAAAAAAGAAAACTTTATATAAAACTTCACTTTTCATTCGTAAACATCTCAGAGAGCAATACAGGGTGTTTCAAAATTAGCGGTACAAACTTTAAAGGGCGATAGGGCACATCATAAAGATTCAGAATTGCATAGGAGCCCATGACTGCAAATGCCATCTTAATCCTTTAAGAACCAGGTGTTTTGGGTCATTCTTTGACAGATGTGGGCGTGTCTTTTGAATATTGAAGTTTCAACGAAGATTTTTTTTATGTGCTAATGGCTACATGAAAGCAATATAAAGTATAATAATGTTGCTTTTAATCGATGTATTTAACTTACTGATTGCATTAATAATAATGTTATGCATGAAATAGTAAAATATTGGATTATGCAAGATTTTAAAAAGTGCACAGTAGACGGTTTGCCTGCAATACGCCTACTATACCGTCTATTTGACAATTCAATTATTGCACATCACAGTCCTTTCGTGTAACTATTAGTATTTAAATTATCTTTGCTAAAAAATCAATAATCAGAAGCCAAGCTCACATCTGTCAAAGAATAATCCAAAACACCTGGTTCTCAAAAGGTTAAGATGGCATCTGCGGACATGGGTTCCTATGCAATTCTGAATCCTTATGATGTCCCCTATCTCCCCTTAGAGTTTGTGCCTCTAATTCTGAAACACCCTATATATAAACACACAATATGCAGGGTAATTACAAATGAATATTCCAACTTTGAAGGGTTATCTTTACAAAACTGCTGAAATTGCAACAATTTCGGGAAAAATAAATGGAAAACAGCATTGTAAAGTTGCTAATACTAGCGTAAAGTAACAAATATTCAATGTAACCGTCATTGGAGATACAAACAATATCCATTCTCTAGCAGAATTCGCCCTGCATTTTTTCAGCCGCAAATCTTTTACTACAGTTCCGATGGTTGCAGTTATCCTCATTTTCACATAATCAATGTCAGCTCGTCGAGGTGAATAAGACACATTTTCTGCCTCCACTTGGAATTTTTATCCTTAAAAATATCTTTTAATGGAGCCTCAAAGAAAATAATCGCCGGAAGTTAGGTCAGGATTCTTGTGGGCCTCTGATGAACAGCACCGTCAAAATCTGTTCTGTAACCAAATGAAGTTCAAAATTGATTGCGGATTATTGAACTTATAACACCTCATTAGAACTTTAAAAAAGCGTTTTAAATTTGAAATGTTCATTGCATTTAGCCTGCAAATTAATGGAAATTATATATTGCCAATTAAATATTTAAAATTATAAGTAGCAAATTTGATTTTGGCGTCACAAATTAACTAATAATCAGTATCTTACATCCATTGCCGTTTAAAACCTGTTCCGCAAAAGAAAATTTTAAGATAAATTTTGCAGAATAGTTTAACTATATGGAAACTATCCATCTTATTCAAATTAGTGCATAAAATGATTAATTATTAAGAATTTTATCAAGTTTGTAAACTTAATAGGATTTTAAAATAGTATAGTTATTTTCTTGTGTAGAACTTCTTAGCATTTTCCACACATCATAAAAATAGTGATTTACTGAGAAAATACTTGTTACATATTCTGCAAATTTTTTTGCAGAAATATATTCATTAGAAAAATTCGTATGGTGTTCTCAAATGAGTACCGCTTTGTAAAGGAGTTTTCGTGTTGTTTTATTAAAATTACCGAGTTTTATCAGACTCAAATGCTACTTGAATCATCTATAATTCATGAAATAGAAACAAATTGTTAAAATTATATTACAGAAAGAATGAACTCTCTATGCTTTATCACAGTCTGAAGTGAATATAAAAGCCTCTCGATGAAAACATTAAATTTTTACTTCATTAACTAAATTTATTTAATTTAGAAAACATCAAAGGAATTTCGATCTGATTTAACGCGGCCTGAAATATTTTCACATAAACCAAATGAAATGATGTCTGGTTTATTGAATAGAAAACTATAAAAAGAAAAAAATACATATATGTATAGAAATTTAGAGAAATTATTCGCTATCAAACAAATCTTGTTTCTAGAGCAAAATAAATTATGCATTCTAAATAATTCGGAAAAGAAGCCATACCATAAAACAAATTAAAATGAGGGAACTTGCGAAGTGATAAATAATTTTTTTAAAAAATGTCTATGTTTAAAATTTAGTTTCGGCTCGAAAATCTAATCGACATAATGTCATTTTTCTATGATCTCAAATTGAATTATATTTTCATGGAAAAGCTAAAAGGTTTATAGTTTCTCTAGAAAAGTGAAAGCATTAAAACATTGCGTAATATATTTTTCTTTCTACTAAGAAGGAATCCTCTTTGTTAATATACGACTGAAATTGCTTTAATTGTTTTCATCTAATTCTTACATTCGGTTTTTTATATTGTATACGGTGTAATTCTCTAAAAATGCTAGTTAAATATGAAATTTAAGAGCCTATATTTTGAAACAGCAGAAAGATAATTGCTCGGAAATGAATAAATAAAAAAAAATAATAGTAATTATGATTGACAAAATTGCCATAGCAAAAATAATAAAATAAAACAAAATAGACAAAACATGCATTAAGGTAATTAAACGCTCTCGGTCATGAGAAAATTCACTCTAGCTGTAAGAGCCTGACACAAATTCAGCAATATTCGGTGCCTATTATCGTAAGCAATAAAATAGCTTACGTATGAGGATTCTCATACAGAGAATGTGATTTTTTTCCTGTCTATAATAAACCCATGCAGGACAACGAAGGACAAACCGTTTTCTTTTGGCTAATTCCAAGTACTAAAACCGATAAATTTGGACAACCTTAACAATTTATATCTCAATCAATATCAACAATATCAACAATTTATATCAATATCAACTGAACATTTATAAATTGTTTATGTAATATGCAAAAACAGATAACAAGTATACTGAAATTTAGTTCATTTTCCAGTTTTGTAACTGTAAAAGTTTATTGACCAAAATGTGTTGAGTTCAATTTAACGGTAATTTTTATTTTCGTATTGCTTGAAAGTATATCTGTAGTTTATAGAAGTGCTATTGGAGTGTTTGTGAACAGCTTAAGCTAAAGAGTTTGTTAAATCATTAGATTTCTTGCACTGCAAACAAACACTATCAGCGCTGGAATAACCAACAGTCGGACTGCTGGTGGACAAACAATTTCATGATACAATATCAATTACATATAAGAAACTTTCAGAATTATAAAAAGAATCTTATTATGCTTAAATTTTTATAGAATATAACAGTAATTCAAATATTTTTTTTTAATTCTGTATGATTAACAGCCTTAATTGGTATGCTGCAGATCTCCAAAACTGTGACATAAAGGGTTAACATGGTTTTCTGTCTTTCTATGTGTCATCTGTAGAATTTCCACTGCTATTAATCGCCAAGACTTTGAAGCATCTCCTGCTTTCAGCTAGGACATGCACGTTCACATTTCACGTCATTGCTGGTTCACGTTTAAATCAAGTAAAGTCGGCAAGCTGAAAGTCATTCAGATTGCTACTTTTTAAAGACAAAACCTTTAGCTAAAATATTTTCATAGGAAGCTTAGTATAAAAGAAATTGCCGAATATGCTTATCTTTATTAGTACTCGAAAATAACAGGAAGTTTCCTTTTTTAAACTTCAAGAATTTGATATCACTGTCTTGAGAAAAGAGACTCAGTTGACAGTTCCATAATAGCACATTAACAATGGCTTTATTAATGCATATTACTGCTCGTCCAAAGATGAAAGATCGGCTTTGGCGCGCTGCCAAAAAAGAAAAAATGTGGATGCTGCGATATGTTTCACAGGAAAGATGGGCTCAGATGTGCAATGGCTCTTAAAATTCTATACGACAGTAGTGTTTTTTGAGTCATTTGGACTTACGTATCTGATTTACAAAATACTTCCGTATCGCCAGTTGACCAAAATCCAGTCGAAAAGTGGCTAAATTGGCAACCCTGTCCGCATATACTAGAGAGAGAATTTCTTACTCATCTGTACCCATCTCCCCGTTGAAACAAATCGCAGCATCCATTATTTGTCAGCGCGCCAACGCCGACCTTTTATCTTTGGGTGAGCAGTAGAAATTTTATATTGAGCATATGCAAACATCATACTTCAGATTTCGGTTTCGAGCAGTGTTTCCAAATAGCCACCGGTCTACGAGACTGTACTATCAGTTCAAATTTTTGAAATGTATTAAAATACAGGGTGTCCAAAAAAGTTGTTAACAGGATTTAATTATTTATCCATTAGAGATAAGTGGGCAGTGCAGTTGAAAAAATGTTCAAAACAAGGTCGGAAATAAGACACCGTTAAAGAGAAGAGAAAATTCCTCTCGTTCATTTTCAAAAAGTTACAAATTTTAAATTTTTATTCGACCCTCCTACAAACAATTCCCAATTAATAAAATGTGTCCCATACACTAAAGAGGTGACATATGAAATTTGAGAAATATACCTTAAAAAGTGTCAGAGATATGAAGATAAATATAACGCTGACTTAAGCCACTTTCTAATGACTCTCGAATCGGAAAAATCACGTCGAGTGATCGCATTTCAGGAGTCGTACAGAAATTACGAAAGAAAATCTTTTCTTTTTTTTCCCACTCTAGGAATAAACGTTTACGTACAAAATAATGTATAGTCCCCGATCATCTTCCTAGACATCTCTGCGACTTCGTATGATGAAAGGCTCAAATTTTAGTACACCATGTCAGGAGTGTATGAGGCGTATTTTACTAACTGGGAATGTTTTTCAACGGGGGTTGAATAAATATTTTAAAAGTGCAACTTTTTGAAAATCAATGAGACGAATTTTGTCTTAACAATTTCCAACCTTATTTTGAGCACTACTTACAATTTACAATTGGTAGCAGATATCTTCTTTAGATTTATAATCGGTAGCAGATTTCATTTTAACAAAAAATAATATTCGTACAACACTTGATTTAATAAACAAAATATATGCTTATAGCGGGTGTCCCAGAAAGTAGCTAAGCTAGGCAATGTCACTTGAAAAGAATGTTCAAAATAAGATAGGGAAGGCGAAAATGTTAAAATAAAATTCTCTCTTAATTTTTTAAGTTACACATTTTTTAATTTATATATGACGTTAGAGTAATAAAATCCCCACTTATTAAAGAGTGTAGAGTACAGTAAGGAAGTGATACAAAAGAAAATTGAGAATTTTATTTCAAAAGTATCAGAGATAGGAAGATAAATATATATTGACTTAAACCACTTTTCAATAGCTCTCCAAAGGAAAAAAGTCACGTCAAATGATTGCGTTTCAGAGATAGTGCAAAGATTACGAAAGAAAACAATTTTTTTTGCGCTCTGGCATTAAACTTTCACTTTTAAATTCATTTATAGCCTCTGATCATCTTTGTATAAAGATATTTCTGAGAAGTTTTATGATAAAAGACTAAAATTTTGTGCATCACTTCAATAATGTATGGGGCACATTTTACTAACTGATTTTTTTTTTTTTTGTACAGGTATTGCACACAAGTGTAACTTTTAAAAAATTAACGAGATGAAACTTTCCTCAGCATAGTTTTTTTTTCCCTAAATTACTTTGAACATTTTTTTTTCAATTTATACTACCTACTTATCTCTAATATATAAAAAATAAAAAGGCATTACCACCTTTTGGGACACCCTGAATAGTGTTTATTATTTCTGGAATCCGATGGTAAGCGGAATGTGTTTCTTATTTTTGCCGGTCAGCAGATGCAAAAAGGTTGGGAAACGCTGGTTTGGGGCCACATAGTCTCTCTGCCCAATGCACCTGATTGGGTTACCTCAGTATATAATCGTCATCAGCATCGTATCGTCATAACATAAGCTACAGTACGAAATGCCAAGCATCACGCTGTTAAGTAGCTAATAGCCAGTTCACTAAACACGAAATTCTATTCTAATCTTCACATGCTTGAACTGAGGTTCTCCCTACAATTGCGATAGTACATTATTCTCACTGATGAGATCTATCTTCTAAGTACTTATATTTACTTCATTTAAGTAATAAAAGCGTAGGAATTTTATGAATGAAGGCCTAGGGCAGTGCCTTTGAGACTCCTTGAATACACAATATGAATTTACAATAAAATAAAAGACTAGGATTTAGCTAATAATAACTGTAATAGTAAAGTATACGCCAGTGTATGTTTCTTAAAATATAGATAAGAAATAGAGACACCGCAATTTTTTTTGTTTCTTTCCATAAAGGTGTTTTGACAACTGGAGATATTTTCACAATGCATTTTAACCCTTTGAGGCGCAACCCTCTCCCAATGCTGAAAAAAGGGCAGCCGTTGCCATCGCTCGACTTAACTACCAGCAAGATGGCAGACGATCGAAACGTTCATCCGTGCCACAGATTTTGACCGAGATCCATTTTTGACGGCAGCTGGCTGTGCGCGCACAGCCAGCTGCAACGACTGCCCTTTTTTCAGCATTGGACAATCTATCCAGCTGTTGCCGCATTCTTCCAGTTTTCAGCAGATGTCAGTGCTGTTCAAAATAATCGTGACAATTTTTTTTACGGGAAATGACGTTCTAAAAAGTAAAAAATTCTCGTGGAGCTATGTCACCCGCAACTATTTTTATAGAAATCAAATCTATTCTTCGTGACTGGCAACAGTCAAAACGTCAGAGTTTGGTGTTCCCAGAGCGGGAACACTGCGCGTTAAAGGGTTAAAAGTGTTTTGACAACTGGAGATATTTTCACAATTCATTTTAAAATAGAAGACTGATACTTATGCACGTGTTCATTCAAAACACCTTTTTTTGCTCTTCTTTGTGTAGCATCGTTTATAAGAAAGACTTGCTTGCAGCGCTTTTTTCCTTGGATATTTTAAATTCGTTCTTTAGGTGGCAAATTTAAGAAAGATTCATTTATTTTTAATCGTTTAAAGAGTAAAGCAGTTCTCTCTGTTACAAAATCTTAAATAATTTAATCTTTTCTTCCGGTTCTGTAAAGCACTCTTTGTTGCTCTTGAAGTTGGATAACCATGTAGCTAAAATTTGTTTTAGCTACAAGTAAATTACAATTTATTTTATCACGATGAAATGATGCAATCTGACAATATAACAAGCCAGAATCATTCATCCGATAGATACCACAATTGCCGTCCACACATCCCTGGAATCTTCAGTATTTTTAAAATCAATGAACTGGTAAATCCACGCAAAGCTGAAAGTCATTCATTGTGGATTCTGTACTTTGACGGGTTTCAATCAAAACTTCAGTGTCGCGCGACCAGCGGCCGAGCGCATAGCGCTATGAACTGGGAGACGGAAGGTGCCTGGTTTAAAATCAGGTCGCGTCCACCGACCTAACCGTTCGGAGTTTTCGATGGTTTCCTTCGAAACTTAGCGTAAAAACGGGTTAGGACCCCATAGAAAGACCCTCCACTGAGGGCACCCCAATCTTCGACTTAGAGCTCACGTGTGGCTAATTGGCCGTAATCTCACAACACAAAACTTCAATGAAAGGAATCAAATTTAAAAAATCGTTCAATATCACACTCTTCTTTTTTAGTGAGCTTGGAAACGTTTTTTGGTTACCTAAAAATGAGTATCATGATTGTTAGATTACTTTAGTCATACACTTTGCATGAGTGATAGCACTTGTTGCCGCCAATGTATTCTTGTAGATGTTTTAGCAAAGAGCAATTAAGCTCTATGAATTTCCCGTAGTCATCAGTAGTCTAGATTAGTATTTTACTGAATACTATCTAGATCAGCATTTTACTGAAATTAAAATTTAAGTATTCATTTCCTGAAAACACTCTTTTCAGCACTCCATTCCATACAATACTAAATTTTTTTATATAAATATATTTCTGGAGAGTTTGAGGGTCCCAAATATAAAACAAATTATATAAACTTAATATTTGGAGTATAAATATAAAGTAAATTATAATACTTTATATTTGGAGTATAAAGTAAATATTTTTGCTAATAGCATTTCAAGCATTTGCTGACAGTAAGTTAACCACAATTATCAGCTCACTTGTTCTGTCATAGTGTATGCTATACTGATGTGACTAAATGTTTATGAAAGATATGTGTCAGAGCTCATACCTTGACTATTGTTAATGGGACTCAGCAACGAAAGCATGAGAAAATTTTATTAAAATAACGATTTTGAGAATTATGTTCTAAAATGGTTTATCGAATCCGGAATCAGGATGTGAAAGAATGGTTCATTATTCACTGCACAAGCTGGGCAGCCTCACTGTATTTTTCCTTTTACCCAAAATCCGTCAAAAAATCGCAATTTTTTCTTTAATGTAGTAATATTCTATGATGTTTACTGTATCTGAGACAAAAAACCGTATGTCTCTAACTTAATTAGTAAAAAAAGTTATAAGCGTTTAAAAAATATAAGTATGTCATAAATGGACTTTTAAATGTCCGAAAAAAATGCCTTTTGTGCAAAATGAATAATTTTTCGCAGTTCTGTGTCTTTAAAATATCCCTTGCGACACAATTTTCGAAGAAGTCTTATAAAATTCATAAGAGACTGAAGATACATATAAAAATAAATTTTCTAATCCGTATTAATTTTGGCGGACATTAAGATTATAAAAATTCAACATAAGTTTATAAAAACATAAAAATTTTGTGAAAATTCAGTGTTATAAAAGTGCATAAAAGTACTTCCTAAAATTTTACTTTTCAACGAATCTCTAAATTAATCAGAAAATTTGTTCGGAATATATTTTTGAATAACAACAAGGTAAAATTGAAGGAAAAAATTAAAAATTGACTCACAAGAGACATTTTCAGAAATTCATTTTTTAACTTAAATTTAAAAATAGTATTTTTTTAGTTTTTTAAAAGTATTTAAAAAACTAAGAAAAATACTACTCTGTCTAAAGTTAAAATGGTAGCCGTTTAATTTTGTAATACTTCAAAGCATATATATACAAAAATTCCTAATTTTGGTCAAAAATTAAAAAAAAAAAACTGTTACATAACCTCCACTGTCCCCTTAATATCTGCGTTGTGTAGACCGAGACAAAACGTTTAATAACCATGTGATAAGGGATTTCCGCTCTCTGTCTAAAGTTAAAATGGTAGCCGTGGTGCATTTGTTGTAATCCTACTATACAGTTATACTGATCCCCGATTCACTGACTCTGTCACAATTCCCATTCAACCACTCCAAAACTCAACTTTTACCTCTATTAATACAAACAGATTAAAAGTTATTGTCAAGAAATGTACGAAAAATCCTACCGCTGTTGAGATCGGCTTGAACTCTTTATAATTATGTAAAAAAAGATATATAGAAGATAATGTGTAATTAAAATAATCTCGGAATCCACCCGTTCCCTAATTTTTAAGCGATTTTTAGCTGTTTTCAGTCCATTTAATTTCCATTTCAGTCCATTTATAGAGTAAAAAATGTTATTTATCTGCGTGACAAAATTAGGTGTCACAAATGATAATGACTTCATATTGAAGCCACGGTTATCGGGTTTCGAAGGTAAAAATTGTGATTCCAATTCGTTTAAAATAGTTTTTACGGATTACGCATCTTATTTTTTTCGCAAATAGAACGATTTTCTCTGTATGAAGCATTCATATAATTTAATCTTTGCTTCCGGTTCTGAAAAGCACTCTTTGTTGCTCTTGAAGTTAGATAACCATGTAGCTAAAATTTTTTTTAGCTACAAGTAAATTACAATTTATTTTATCACGATGAAATGATGCAATCTGACAATATAACAAGCCAGAATCATTCATCCGATAGATACCACAATTGCCGTCCACACATCCCTGGAATCTTCAGTATTTTTAAAATCAATGAACTGGTAAATCCACGCAAAGCTGAAAGTCATTCATTGTGGATTCTGTACTTTGACGGGTTTCAATCAAAACTTCAGTGTTGCGCGACCAGCGGCCGAGCGCATAGCGCTATGAACTGGGAGACGGAAGGTGCCTGGTTTAAAATCAGGTCGCGTCCACCGACCTAACCGTTCGGAGTTTTCGATGGTTTCCTTCGAAACTTAGCGTAAAAACGGGTTAGGACCCCATAGAAAGACCCTCCACTGAGGGCACCCCAATCTTCGACTTAGAGCTCACGTGTGGCTAATTGGCCGTAATCTCACAACACAAAACTTCAATGAAAGGAATCAAATTTAAAAAATCGTTCAATATCACACTCTTCTTTTTTAGTGAGCTTGGAAACGTTTTTTGGTTACCTAAAAATGAGTATCATGATTGTTAGATTACTTTAGTCATACACTTTGCATGAGTGATAGCACTTGTTGCCGCCAATGTATTCTTGTAGATGTTTTAGCAAAGAGCAATTAAGCTCTATGAATTTCCCGTAGTCATCAGTAGTCTAGATTAGTATTTTACTGAATACTATCTAGATCAGCATTTTACTGAAATTAAAATTTAAGTATTCATTTCCTGAAAACACTCTTTTCAGCACTCCATTCCATACAATACTAAATTTTTTATATAAATATATTTCTGGAGAGTTTGAGGGTCCCAAATATAAAACAAATTATATAAACTTAATATTTGGAGTATAAATATAAAGTAAATTATAATACTTTATATTTGGAGTATAAAGTAAATATTTTTGCTAATAGCATTTCAAGCATTTGCTGACAGTAAGTTAACCACAATTATCAGCTCACTTGTTCTGTCATAGTGTATGCTATACTGATGTGACTAAATGTTTATGAAAGATATGTGTCAGAGCTCATACCTTGACTATTGTTAATGGGACTCAGCAACGAAAGCATGAGAAAATTTTATTAAAATAACGATTTTGAGAATTATGTTCTAAAATGGTTTATCGAATCCGGAATCAGGATGTGAAAGAATGGTTCATTATTCACTGCACAAGCTGGGCAGCCTCACTGTATTTTTCCTTTTACCCAAAATCCGTCAAAAAATCGCAATTTTTTCTTTAATGTAGTAATATTCTATGATGTTTACTGTATCTGAGACAAAAAACCGTATGTCTCTAACTTAATTAGTAAAAAAAGTTATAAGCGTTTAAAAAATATAAGTATGTCATAAATGGACTTTTAAATGTCCGAAAAAAATGCCTTTTGTGCAAAATGAATAATTTTTCGCAGTTCTGTGTCTTTAAAATATCCCTTGCGACACAATTTTCGAAGAAGTCTTATAAAATTCATAAGAGACTGAAGATACATATAAAAATAAATTTTCTAATCCGTATTAATTTTGGCGGACATTAAGATTATAAAAATTCAACATAAGTTTATAAAAACATAAAAATTTTGTGAAAATTCAGTGTTATAAAAGTGCATAAAAGTACTTCCTAAAATTTTACTTTTCAACGAATCTCTAAATTAATCAGAAAATTTGTTCGGAATATATTTTTGAATAACAACAAGGTAAAATTGAAGGAAAAAATTAAAAATTGACCCACAAGAGACATTTTCAGAAATTCATTTTTTTAACTTAAATTTAAAAATAGTATTTTTTTAGTTTTTTAAAAGTATTTAAAAAACTAAGAAAAATACTACTCTGTCTAAAGTTAAAATGGTAGCCGTTTAATTTTGTAATACTTCAAAGCATATATATACAAAAATTCCTAATTTTGGTCAAAAATTAAAAAAAAAACTGTTACATAACCTCCACTGTCCCCTTAATATCTGCGTTGTATAGACCGAGACAAAACGTTTAATAACCATGTGATAAGGGATTTCCGCTCTCTGTCTAAAGTTAAAATGGTAGCCGTGGTGCATTTGTTGTAATCCTACTATACAGTTATACTGATCCCCGATTCACTGACTCTGTCACAATTCCCATTCAACCAACTCAACTTTTACCTCTATTAATACAAACAGATTAAAAGTTATTGTCAAGAAATGTACGAAAAATCCTACCTCGGAATCCACCCGTTCCCTAATTTTTAAGCGATTTTTCGCTGTTTTCAGTCCATTTAATTTCCATTTCAGTCCATTTATAGAGTAAAAAATGTTATTTATCTGCGTGACAAAATTAGGTGTCACAAATGATAATGACTTCATATTGAAGCCACGGTTATCAGGTTTCGAAGGTAAAAATTGTGATTCCAATTCGTTTAAAATAGTTTTTACGGATTACGCATCTTATTTTTTTCGCAAATAGAACGATTTTCTTTGTATGAAGCATTCATATAAGAGGGGCTATTTCCATAAAACGAAATCGTTCGAATGCGAAAATTTTCCGCAAGTGTCCAGAGCATGAAATCCATGTCGGTATAAAATAGAAATTGAATATGAAGTTATTTATGTTTTTTAAGTGAACGAAGATTAAATATATTGAGCGTAGACAAATTTTTGTCAAATATTTTTCGAGCGCCTGTTGTAATTGTCTCCACAACACGGGCTTTGTCTACAGTATTTATGTAAAATTAATCTGAATATGTTTGTGTAAATATATTAATGTTAAATATATTATATTTATTTAAGTTCTATATATTTATGTACATATATAGCATACTTATGTAAAATTAATATCTAAACAAATGTCTCACATGGAACATTATAAACACAAAAAAGGCAAATTATCATAAAAGTATTTTAAATACAGTTTAAATTTTACACATGTATAAGTTTAATTTTTTTTAAATTCATAATCTTTCTACAGACCCTCAAAAATTATTAAATGGGAACCAGTTTATGGAGTAATCTTTGTGAGATATTGTGAACTATATCACTTTTGGGTCTTGTATCGTAATTTTATATATCTACCAGCTTTATTTATTTTTTACAACTTTGTTTAGCACTCCCACAGAGTTTCAAAATGGAAAGCCAGGGAATTCCATAGTCAATACATTGATCGATGTGCGAGGTTCTTACAAAATTTAATACTAACAATAAAAAGGAGAGAGAGAGAGAAGAAAAAGAGAGAAAACAGTCTTGTTCCTTTATATAAATGATTGCAGATTCTTTTTTTCTTTTTCTTTCTTTTTTTTTAAAGAAAAGGTGTCGAAATAAAAGTTTTATTAGATTTGACCTTTTGAACAATCACTAAAGGAAAATTCAATATTGAGGCTTAGCATCTTAAGATTTTGGATTTTGTCTGCATGGAAGTTTGGGTGACATCTTTTAGAAATATTTTAGGGGAGAAATATAGACATACACGCATATATATCGTATCCCTATATAAAAATATGAGAATGTACGTGTGTGAAAATACAGACATACAGTAAGCAACACTTAAATTTCTTCACTTTTCTCTAAAGCATGTCTAACTAGCAAAATATTTTTTATTACATTTAATAATTTAAAATTCATTATTAAAATATAAATTCATCGACTATTAAATATTCTTTATTTTATAAATAAAAATCAAAGTCTGTGTGTTTGCTGGTCTATGGGTCATGCGTATCTACACAGTTGGACCGATCAGCATGAAATTTTCAGAATATATATATATATATATATATATATATATATATATATATATATATATATATATATATATATATATATATATATGAAAACCACACAATACATAAAAATATAAAAATGAGGAAAGTTTTACTGTACTATAAAAATCCAAAAGTTCAGCTGTTCATAAATTTTTAGCGATTTTTGAAAATCTCCTGCTCTTTTAAGTAAACCGAGAGTAAAGAAGTTAATCAACTTTGATTAAATTTACGTATCATAAGTGAGATCGACGTTATTTTAATTTTTTGGCTGTTAGCCTTGGAAGGAAAAATTGCAATTCCAGTTCGTTTATAACAGCTTCGGGAGATCACCCTGTCAGATTTTTTTTCCCGCAAATAAAATTATTTCCTCTGTATAGAGCATTGATTTAACAGGGGCTGCGTGTTTTCAACAAAATAAAATCTTCTGTAAATCTTCGAAAAGTTTCTGCGAAAACACTTGCAGAGAAATCCTGCACGTTTTCAGAAGAACATATTCTCATAACTTTGATCCCAATTCAGTCACAGAATTATACGTTTTGAAAATGGGTAGAATTTCTTTATGATTGCGTTTGCGGAAACTATTCCCATCGAAAAGAAATTCCGAATTACTGGGAATAACCCGTAGGTAATAACATAGTGGGCATTTCAGTGGTCATAATAGGAGCAAACCGCTTTAAAATTTCAACTGGACGTCATTTTTAATCGGCTTCATGAAGGAGGAGTTTTCTAATCTTTATTCTTATGCATGTATGTTTAGTGGTAATTTTTTTTACCACTGATTTCGATTTTGATAGTTCTTTTTTTTATTCGCGAGGAGATGCTTCACATGTGGTAATATATTAATTTGGTCAAGTTATGGTAATATTATCATTAAAAAATAGGGAAAAAGTTTTTAAATCGCTGCCTAAAGTGTTCTCAGTACATGCGGAGTAGTAGTACTAAAGTCCACAAGGTTGGCAACTTTTGTCAATTTATCTTAAAGTTTGGCATCAAAACTCAACTCAGGTTGGCGATATCTTTATTTCTCTAGAAGACTACAAGCCATGTTTTTTTAACAAAGGGAATAACTTTTCGTCATGATGAAGAAATTTAAAGTCTTTTTTTTCTTTTTTTCAGCTAAATAATTTTCCGTTTGTTTGATAGCTATGTACTTTTACTTACCGATTCCTATATTTCCTATTTAAAACGAAATAATCAGTCCAAGAACACTGAACATTCCTTTATAGTTGAATTTAGCACTGGGTGGCGACAAACATGTTGTTTTTATTGTAACTATGATACTGAGAGTAGCAAATATGAAATCGGTTATTGATGAATTAAAGTAGAACAATATAACATCGTTTTTTATTCTGAAAACTTTTAAAACGTTACGCATTTTTTCTATACCAGATGTCGCTGCATCGAATCAAGGAGAAAGGTGTAGTGCGCATGTGTAGCTCTGGGAAATTTGAAAGATTCGATGTTACATATGCGAAGAGAATAAAATTCGAAACGGATACAAAACCCTTAAAATGAGAGTACTTTTAAAGTTTAATTTTTTTCTTCATTCATGTAATTTTATTTTCCGAATCTTAAGAATTTTAAAAATTACTTCAGTTTTCGTTTCATTGTAGCATTTAAAGACATGTCACTACAATAGATTTATTTATTAGATTAATAATAATAATAATAATAATATATATATATATATGTATATGTGTATATATATATATATATATATATATATATATATATATATATATATATATATATATATATATATATATATATATATATATATATATATATATATATATATATATATATATATATATATAAATATTATTTAAACAAGAAGAGGGGCAATTTTTTTTACGTATTTGTGCAAAATTTCAAGCCGATCGGTCCAGTGGTGTGGATTTGTATGCCATGCACACATATGCACAAATTTACAAATTTTTGTTTTCCTTTTTCAGATTATAACAAACGGACAGCAGCATTGCATTATCGACATGCGGTGTTGTTCAAATACTCACGTGTTGTCATTTCTTAAATATATATCCACTTTCTAAAATATGTTGGCAATGTTGTACGCAGCCCTTCTGTTTTTCTGTCAACAACCCAATGAATACTTTTTATACTGTAAGTCTTACAAGTTAGATTGTCATCGGAATAACAATCAAAATGAATTTTGTTTCATAATATTTAACCAACACTGATTTTTTCTTTCTAATGGCACGGTCTACTGGAAGTAACCGTGTAACTACTATAACTACTATAGTAATGATATATAACTACTATATAACTACTATATGTAACTACTATAGTAAGTAACTACTATAAGTAAGTTTCAACACTATGACGACCGGGTATGTCACCATTTCATTAGGGGGGGTGCCTAGTAGACAAGCTCCACCCCCTCTATGATTAGTCTTCTAATTTGGAAATAATTAAAATTTGAACATGGAGGACATTCGAGCCATGAACATGTTTTATGTGCATCAGATCACATTAGCGTGCACTGTCCCAGATTAATCCAGCCGGGAGAGATCGACACCCTCCGAAGCTCTGACCATGGTCGACGCCGCTTCACTTTCGGTGTTCTCATGGAACCGAGTAAGCTGACTAGGCCACGGTGGGACCACCAACAGTAACTGTATAGGTTAATGTATCTCAATTTATATTCACGATATTGAGCAAACATTGGATCGCAATGAGCATGGTATGAATACTTTTCCAGTATTTTTCAAATGCTTCATACACATCAACTTCGAAATTTTGTCCTATTATAGTAAATTAAAATATTTTCCTATACTAGGTACACCCTTAATTTAACACCATGCGTCATATAAACTGTTAAAGTATTTTATCAACATACCGCTAGTTTTCAAGACTTTCAACTCCTTCCAACCTTTGCTCTCTTAAACTATTAAATCTGATCCTTTTTAATGCTATTAAACTGCGGAATAGAATGAAATAAATTTTCCATCCATGTCAGTTTCTAACAATCTACAGGCGACCCGAGAAAACTAAAGTTTGCCGGTTTCTTATTTTCTTCGTAAATTTTCGCTTTTATTGGATATTTTTAAAAGAAAATATAATGCTGAAGAAACTAATTCTAAGCTGAGAATAAAATTTTTCTTACTTACGGTATCGATGTATCTACTATTGGTGCATTGATGCTTATTTGTGTTTAGAATATTCTTATAAAATTAAACTGAAGCCTGTGTAATTCGTCATTTAAAAAGAAAACCAAATGTATGTTTAATATCAATCAAGTTTTAATAAATAAAGAATTTGTAAGAAAGTAAATGGAAAACACACACATTAAAAAAAGTACTGCAAGGACGTTCCAGGTGGTACAAAAGGTTTACTTCTTTTCAGCTGTAAAAAGTTACAACTTCCACATAGGATTGAAAATGAAAATTTTTTAAAGAACATACATAAAGGAAATAGTTATTATTTATTTCTTATGTGTATCACTTACAGATAACTATTTCTTTCTGATGCGTGTTATTTACAAAGATTTTATTTGTTTTAACCTTTAAACAAGATTTTTGAGTGCTCTTTATAATAAATATTTTGGTTAGTGTCAATTTTCAATTTTTTAGCCTAGATATTTTGATTTACTACTTGATTTGCTTATAAAACTAGAGTTCATTAAAATAATTAATAGGTAAGAGTCCGTTAAACATGGGCAACTAAAAGTACTTCTCTTATGCGAAGAGTGCTAATAATGAAACTATCCCACCCCTAAAAAAAGGGTTAATTTGCAACCTCGTTTTAGTATAGTTAACATAATCATATTAACCACATTAATTAACTTAATGAATTGAAGCTCTTAATTTTTTAGTTCCGAGATATGTTAACTACATTGTTTTATTTTAAAGATTATTTATTATATATATATATATATAATAAATAATCCCTGAGGGGACAGAGAGTTTGCAGGGTGAGCGCGAGAAAAAAAGGCAAAGAACAAGTGATAATGCATGTTTCTAAAAATCATGTTATTTACTCTGCTTTTTACTCAAAAATATGCGCATTTTCGCTTAAAATGCTTATTCGAACTTTACTGATAAAATTATTTTGTAGAAAATACGACTAAATGTTCATTAATGAAGAATAAAAAACTGAATGTATATTGGAAAATTTGAGGCTGGCCGCCACCGTAAATTATTCTTTGTTGGGAGGGCGCAATATTAAAAGGTTGGGGACCGTTTCTTTATATACTATTTCACCATTATGATGCCTTTAATATACACGATTTAAATCACCTGGCACTGGTGTAACTTTCTAAGGGTGATTACACGGTAACTAATGCTACATTTTTTTAAATCGTAGTTTTAAACTGGCGTAATAAAAAAAAAATGCATTGATTTTCTTTCAACAGATTCATGCTGATTACGAATTGTTTTCTTTTTTTTTAAATAAATCATCAAAAATCTTATAACTAATTAATTTTTTCGAAATATTAATTAAAATTGCGTGGTAACTCATGCTACCAAAAGAAAAGACTGACTTTTCTGCCCATACTTGAGAATTGTATTTCTGCTGAAATTCTACTTCTAAAGTGCTATAATCTTTATGAGTTTGTATGTACTTTTCATATCACAAAACATGATTTAGTTTTGCATATAAAATTGGTTATTGAATTAAAATGTACTAAATGTATGGTAACTTATGCTGCGCAACTGGGTAATTCGTGCTACAACGTACATGTCTGAATTTGAAGTGTTGCCATTCTGATAAAGGAAACTTTGACACAAAATAAACTTTCGCCAACACAGCTACAACAATTCGGAATAATTTCTCGATGATCATGCCCATTGTTCATACGGATTTGCCCCTAATAGGTACACTAGTTTCGCACATGTTTTCTTGATTGTGCATTTTTAAAGTGCAAGATCATTAGCTTTTTTTGGGAGCACATATGCAGAGAAACACAAAAATGGGAAACTGAAAAGAAAAATTTATTATAATTCTTTAAAATTCAGTATGCTTGATCAAGGATCAAATTGAGTAGATCGAGAATTAATTTAAAAGAAATATGTCTGATAAATTTTTGTTCGAACTATGAGTGCAAAAATAACTCACATTTTCGAAAATTTTCTTGTTACAAGTTAATATAATTACACTGATATCTCATCTTTCTATTTTTAACAAAATTTATTATAAATGATACTTAAGATAAAAGTTGTGCCTTTCTAATATGTCAGAAAATACCAAGTTTAGATTATACTAAAAAAGAAAGATAGCGCAGGAAAATATAAAATCCCGATTTTAATTTAGAAAGATTTGATGAATTAAAAAACGAGTATCTTAGCTATTTAAATTACAAAAAAGCGTTCAAGGCATTTTTATGTGAGACTATCTTAATTAGAGGTGGAAAACGAATATCTGACAGATACGTGAGAAAACGTAACTCAGTTTTTCTTCCTAATTTAAAAATTCTTCGATTATGTGCTTGGCGAAATTGTTATCTATTTTAGTTTTTGAATATGAAGAGCAGTTTTTACAATTATTACACAGATCCAAACACTTAAAAACTTTTACATATATTTAAAGTAAAGCACATTTCATTTTTGTGTGTTCCGTGAATCTAAAAGACGTAAATAAGTAAAAGAAAAAAAAAGCTTAGGAATTAATTTTAAAACTACTCTTTTTCCGGTGAAATCATCTGTCTAGGGTACATACATAATTTGAAACTAAAAGATATGCTGTGTTCGCTTTGAAAGGAGAGAACTGGTTAAGAATCATTTAACAGAAAAAACAGTCTGTAAATATGCTTGATTTTGTGATTGGTAAACTTAAAAAAGTTTTAATGAGACGTTATAAGCAGTCATCCAGATTGATTTCCCTTGATTTCTTTAACGCTTTATTTATTAAACATTCGACAAACAAAGTAAAATCGACTGAAGTAACTTAAGGTTTTTAAAATGAACCGGACAGGAGTGCAGTTATCAAAACTATTTACGCAAAAAATAAATGAAAATATTGAAAATGGACAGTGAAAACGGCTGTTAGATCCCTAAGTGTAACACGCCAGGTTTAAGTGTTTCCATAATAAATGTTGGGTAATCGATGCAACAAAATGGGATAAAGAACATAGAAATGACCTTAGTAATCAGTTTTATGAAGTAAATAAATAAATAAACAAATAAAAACACTATCATAGTAACCAGTTCTGAAGCAAGCATGCAAAATTAATGCAATAATCAGTTCTGAAGGAAACAAATAAAACTACTGTAGTAAACAGTTCTTAAATAAACACGCAGTAAATCCGAAGTGTATTTTAATGGCTGAAATGATGGTCTGAAACACAAAAATATGGCAGACAAGATTTCCAAATTTGAATGGGTAGTATAGGTATTTTAATTGTAATGCACTCATCCAGCAATCTTGCATCCGGAAACATTGTAGCCATGACATGCATTCCTAGCTGTTTTATACCGCAGTGGAAAAAATATAATGTAATATGAAAAGAGCAATTTAAAAATTCTGCAAAATCCTTTTTGAGAAATGGCCAAAATATAAAATCACCTATTATTATGTGAGAAATTAAAGTTACACGTACAATATGTATACCCTCTGTTTTTTGGAAAACAAAATTAGCATAGAAATATACTATTATGGGGGAAAGCATATAGCAATATAACAATGAATAAAAGGTAAACTGTTAGATAATGTACAGGTTAAAAAAAGCGATCTAGTCATGAATGTTTACATCTCGTGAAAAGTTCCATGCAATGAAGTGTGCGACTACCGTGCTCTGCTATACAAGCCTCACAAAAAGTCGCCATACTATGAAAGATGGATTACAGCATTTAGAGGATGTTATCTTGATTAGAACGGTCTGGATATAACCTTAATATAAACTAAAAATTCACCTTTTATTTATTGTGCTCTATATGCCATACAGGCACAATATCTTCGAATGATATACAGAATAGAGAATTAGGAGTAGTAGTATTAGAGAAGTTTATTTTGTTTTGGCCCATGATCAAAAACAATATGAAGGACATAGCTGAAACACCTCAACATACTGGTGGTCCATTTGCCCCAATTGTGGGGGAACTTGTGTATCCAGTTTTAAAAACGAATTAAAAGTACCACGAAATTTTCAAAAATTAAGATTACATTTTTAAATGCATTTTATGAGTATACAACATGTTCTTTTATACTACATTTAATTTTCAGCGGGGAAGTTTATTTTTTATAATTATCTCATAACATTCACAAGACACAAGTTAAGACAATGTCATAATGTTTTCTAGGTGTTATGGAATAGCTTTATACAGACAATGTAGCAGATACTATATAATATACGAATTAGTGAATTTTAATAGGTTTGACTAATTTCCCCCCACGCAGGCTCACTTACGCCACTGTACTCTAAATTATTTATTTAGAGTAGCACCCGTAAGAAAAAGAAATGGGTAAAAATTAATGATTTTAATCTATCGGTTAGATCTTTCAACACCTGTAAAAATCATTGATAAGAATTTTATTCCTAAGAATATAAAAAAAAAAACCTCGCCCTCATGAAAATGAGATTTTATTATTTAAACTATTCCTAAGACTTAATGATAGACGATTAAGCACTGATGTACATTATTGTTAAAAAAAAATATGACATTCAAACATGAAGATGACTCCAATACCACGTTTGTGAAAGGAAATCTAAAGTCAGCGTAAATCTGAAAAGTTAAGCTAAGAGCATTTATACACTTGTCATAAACATATCATGTGTTTGCTCTTTATTAATATTTAACCATCATTTCCAGAATATTCTTCATGGAAAATCACGAATTTTTGACGGTTTCTTTCTAACGTTATCCTGAAACATTAGATATACGTGATACCTGGAAGCTTAACAATAATGCCGCTAGTAAGGAAAGTTATTCGGAAGTTCTTAATTAAATATATGCTAATCAGTTACAGACTATTTATGTTGTCTGTTTTACTTCGAAAATCTGATATTTTTAGCTGAATTTTTAATAGTGCGTAGTGCTATTTTAATTAAATTTTGTCAGTGTCAGGCGTTTATTTCCCAGTCGACCCGAAAGTGGTCGTATGGTAATTAATAATACAGTTAAAAACTCGCATTTCTAGCATACAGATTACACTTATCTTTCATTAAGTTCAGTTCATTATAAAGCTTGAAATGTCAACGTTTCACTAAAATGTGTGCGTACTTTCTAGTTAATCCTAAGAAGAGTATTTTAATTTTTTAAGTTTTTATATTGCGTTTTCAAAAGGGTAAGTTTTTCTTTATCTGTTCTTTAATAGAATTACACACAATATCACAGGACATTGATAACAAATAGATGTTGCAGATATTGATATGTATTGATTGATGCAGATTATTGCAGATACATATTTTATATGATTGAAAACAGATATAAGATGATTGAAATTCAAAAAAGATAACCAAAATTTAAAGTACATTTTTTTCTTCTAATGGCCGGCCTTGAAGGCTTTGGCCACAACAGGCCGGAATTGTTGGTCTCTTTATTATGGGGACACCTAGTAGGTGCACCAACATCGCCCCCTATGAAGGGACGGACATGACAACCACGCCCAGTCGGGGATCGAACTCCGGGAGTTGAACCCGAAACCGGAGTACGGTGCTTTATCCACCATACAACTCTGTCGGCTAAATTTAAAGTACATTGAAATACAAATATCAGTTACTTAAAGACAAGATATCCCGACTGAAAATATTTTTTTCTGATTACTTTTCAATTAACAGAATTTAGAATTTTAAGCAGGGGCTACCATAGGGTGCATGGCGCCACCTGCAAATTTGCTTACAGTATCCTGCCCTAGATTTTAAGTTTTTCTGTAGACAGTTATAAATAAAAACGTTAGTGGGAATCATGTATAATTAAGTTAAATTCAAAGGTCATCATTTAGAAGACTATAATTGATCCATTTGATAGAACCAAACAAATCAAGTTGTTTTGCCGGGGTCGCTATGATGGAAATAGATTGTGTCATATAATATAGAATTACATAAAATATGAATTAAAACTGTAAAATCACATAATATAAAGCACTAGAATTATATACATATCATATTTTCTGCAGGGTAACAATACTGACCCTATTACTACGTATTATTTCAATAAGAGTATAATTAAATATATTTTATCATTATTAAAATGAGTTACTGATAAAATTACTTTTTGCATTATTAATTTACAAAATAACCAATTCTTCCAACTACAAAGAAACCAAATTTGGACTCTAAATGATAAAAAATAAGACTGGATATTTAATAATATGGATTAATAAAGTATATTTATGTCTACATGTAGCATTAGAAAGTAGTCCGATATTTTCAGCAATAATTTTATGTATAGAAAGTTAAATATATGTGAAAAATATTTTGGTCTCCCACTCCCTATAGGTTACGAATTGTGGAAAATTCTGTCTAACAGATTCTTCTGTACCAATGTAAAAACTCACTTACATGGCAAGTTTCGTATTATTAGCTCCAGTAGTTTTGACTAGACGAAATATCGGCATACAAAAAAGTGACATTACTGTACGGTCCCCGTAACATCATCAATGTAACTAAAATACCAGCACATATGGATCAGTTTAATTACATTTATAAGTTTAGAGCTATAAATCTACTTTGCAAACATAGACATAACTACCTTAAAGAATACCACATTACTGTACACAGACCTTTTTATTATGATAAATCAAATTACTCTGATACATATATGTGTACGCACACGTTAATAATCAATTTGAAGAGACGTTGAAGTACTTGTCGAAATTTTTATCGAGTTTCTTAAGCAATGCGCTTGTCTCAGAAATGTATCAATAAAATAAAGAACTTTTAAAATATGAAAGTTGGTCATGTCTTAATGTGAAAGTTCCATTGATTTAAATCGAATTGAAGTCAAAAAGCTCATGATTATTTCAAACGTTTTTCCACGATGATATTTAAAGAGCAGACGAATTATCCGACATCGATACGTGATTCATGTTTCTTTTTGAGTAACCTACCTGTCCCCAGAAGTTTGTTGCCCTGATAGTGAGACTGCACTACATAAATAGATAAAGATTTACTGAGTATTTTTTTGGCATTCAGTTAGTACATCGAGAAAGCTGAGTACATGGATCAAGCAAAAGAGAATAAGACATCCGGTTATGAAATCCGTTGTTGAAACACTCAATATCGCAGTCATGCTATTTCCAATGTATGGCGTCAGCTAAAAGTTACAGTGTGATTTGTTTGTCATTATTTTCTTGCTACTTCACTGCGACGTCACTATGACGGATTGTGGGTGACACTGTCAAGAAAAAGTCATCACTCCACTCTGAACCGAGGCAACTAGATTTACCAGCAGGCCAGCCCAAGAGTTGTCAGTTCCCAAATGTTATTATTTGTATCAAGAGCTATATTCAATTAGCTTAGGTGGCAGTGTAAATTCCTTTGAAAAGCGACAACAAAAGCGTTAATCGAGCAAATGTAGGAACTTGCACTAAAAAAGGCAGTTTACTCTGGCCTGTTTGTCTAGATGCTCTACTTTGAATAATTCAGACTCTGACATTGCTTTGTAAGGATATTCGAATGCCAAGGCAACGTCATAATGAAATCACATTCCGGTTTCTATGCTATTAAGGACAAGGTAGTTAATAAAAGTGGCTTGCAAAATCCCTTAAATTTTTTGGTAATGTGAAATTCAGCCATATCATCTTCAAAATTCTAATTTGGAATTCGCTGTCTTTCTTTTATTAAATAATTTAAAAGCGAATCTTCAGTGACGGGATTTTAATTCAGATGGATAAAAACAATTGCAATAATAGGGACGATGATTAAGTTTCAGAGTTTGAAAATACCAGACACATTTTATTTATTTATTAATTTATGCTAATGTACAGGAGAAAATCAAGCGAATAAAAGAATACTAATGCTGTCTATTTCGAAATGAAGATTCCTAGAAAAATACCAATCAGGGAATGTTGGGAATTCTGTATTTTTAGAGTGTCTTTCTTTTCATCTTTTGGAGATTTGTGGAAACTATCAAGCTGATTTTTCAAACACTCTTCAAAGTTAAGAATCGCTAAGAATCAAAGGAAAGGAGAAAAAAAGATATTTTACAGATTTTATAAAGCTTTTTAAAAATTTATTTGCTTTCTCTAATAGCGTGTAGAATTTTCTCTAGTAAAGTGCGTTGTGTGTATTTTAACAAGGTTAATTTTTTTTAAAGAATACTTTTTGATTCTTTAATTCCAGAAATATGAATGTTAAATGATCTAGCAGTAAAAGACTATATATCACTCACGCTCTCTCTCTCTCTCTCTCTATATATATATATATATATATATATATATATATATATATATATATAACAACTCCTCACTTGTAATATATAGGTATATAGATGATATTTTTATTGTAGCTACTGATAATTATCATAACAAAGATATATTGCCTGTTACATATATTCATAATTTAGAACCAGTTAAAAATCCTCTACCAAATAACAAAATTTTCTTGACTTACAAATATTAATAATGATGATAGACATCTTAACTTTAATATATACAATAAGACAGATGAATTTCCTTTTAATGTAATTAGTTTCACTGAATTTACATTATCTATGCATATATCTGTATTTAGAAATATTTTAGCTAATCATCTATATAGTGTAATGTCTCTTTGCAAGTAATCATAAGTCAGATAATATATCTTCTTTGTATAATACTGCATTAATTTTTATTCATTTCCTATAAATTATTTTATCCTTTTAATTTTTAATATCCTAGCAGATTTCTAAAATCTATATTATTTCCTAATTACAATGAGAAATACTAACGTGATTCATGTTTAAAATGTGCCCTCTTGGGAATTCTTGGTTGGAGACATTTAGGGCTTGGACGCTGGTTTACTTAAAAATTTTCTGAAAAAGAAATCAATAAATCATGGGTATTCATTAGTACTTACGTGTTGATTTCTAAAAAACATTATATAAAAAAAGGGAATGGATGACCACTGGCATTCTTTTGTTTTTTGTTTTTTCCTTTATAGCAATATCAGACATACTCTTAGTTACTTTTATGATAGTAGTGATGTATAGGCGTCTTTAGATGTATACCTACTTAAGTATTACATACCTATCCCTATCATGCAATTACTACTATTTTTATTTATTTTATTTTATGTTATTTTATTTTTATTTATTAATTAATCAATTTATTTTTATTATTATTTTTTATTTAATTTTTGTAGTTATTTAACTTTTGAATTTTGGCATCTGGTACATTTTCCTCATATTTTAACAAAAGTATGTACATTCATCATTCTGTCTTGAAGTCATGCCTGCATACCTCTTGCTTTCGGCCATCTTGCCTCCATTTATGTTTTTGATAACAGGATAGTTTCCCGTAGTTTAATATTTAGCTTTCTTTGTGCTAACATTGCGCTAACAGTAAATACATTGAAATCCTGTTACTTCGTTTTTATTTTGGTAGTAAGTATTCGGTTCGTGGAGCCTGATGAGTATAGTCGATGCTTACTACCCATTGTTTATTCCTTACAATTCCATTTCATTTTTCAATTTTACCTCTGTTTAGATTGTCTATTTATTGGATATATCTGCTTATGCTTTTTTTTTTGGATACGATTTTATGTTTATCGTATCCAAACGTATCGCAGACACCTATATATTATGTATATATATAATATATAGGGGCCTTTGGGTCCGGGCACACCCCGGAATTTTGGATTTTTCCTAGTGGAATTCCAATAAAGCAAGCAAGTTTGTGAGAAATTATACTTTTTTCACTTTGGGGCACCCCCCCCCCCGAAATTTAATTTTTTTATCGCTACATCTCATACATACGATGATCCCGAAAGAATATGAAAATACTTTCAAATATTATACAAACATTAATATTTTAAAAATAAAAATATTGAGTTATTATTACTTAAAAAAAGAAATAAAAAAAATAAAATAAAAAGAACCATCGTGCTGACATTTTGATCTAGAGCGATCGATATGTCATCTGTGCTGTTAAAATAATTAACCAGTGTATCCAAAATAATTAGTATATTATTAAGATAAAACCTTCAATTTAGTGTTAATGAGAAGAAAAACAAAACAACGCACCGAATAAAAAAAAAGATTGTTTAATTAATCAATAACACACACCTTAACGAAATATCTAATTTGGCAGGAGACACAACCTTGAGGATTCTTTTCTTTCAGTAATTATTGAAACGTTAAGTCATTCGAATAAATGTACTGGATGTTTTAAATTTTACTCAAAAAAAAAAATTAAAGCTTCAGAGAACAGCTTTGGATAATGAGAAATGTGTGGGTTTTCGTTTTTGAACATAAACTCAGCATCTCATTTAGATGAAGAAAAAGGGAAAAGGAAGGATACATTCTTAGATAAAATGAGGTTTCTAATACTTCAGAGAACTCTCTTCTATTTTGAACATTTTTTTAGAAATTTCTATTTACTTAACCCAACAAACATGAAAGAGAATTTTCACAAATAAGCATAAATGCTTATTGCGGACACCCCACTTTATGTTTAAAGTTCTTAAAACTAATTCCGTTCATTTCATGTCCGTTTCCATGAAAGAAGTCGAAAACAGATGTTTGAACTCCTTTTTAGAAAAAAAAAAAACTTCCCTTTTTACTGCAGCGCCCAGAAAATTTTCGTTTAAAAGAAGTCATTATAACGGAATTTCGTCTTCAAAGTATTTGCCTTTGTAAAGATCCAAACTTTTTAGTACCATTAATTTAGTAAAAAAAAAAAAAAACAGAGTTCAAAATATTTTATTAAAGAATATCAGAGACTATTTTAATGCAAACAGAAGGAAATGAGTTAGTTAATTTCAACTGATTTAGTATGACCTTTAGAATCACCTCCTTTCACCCATATTGTAAAAAAATGTAAAATAAATAATTCAAAATATGTATAGAGTTTCGCTGTTAATTGTACTGTGCATTCCACAATATTAAATAGCATGTTATATTAACTTTCAGACTGTATATTACAAGATCGTAGTAATTCAAAAGAATGTGGATAGCAATACTTCATCTCAAATAAATTCTGAGCACATATCAGGACAACCATAGAAACGTAACTGATAGTAATTTTATTTTAAGAATGGCATCTTCTATATAATTTAAGTTTTGAGCTGTACTTTCAAGAATGAGCATTATCTCTTTATTGCACTTTCAAAATGTATGAGTAATTTTTCCAAGAACTACAATCAGTCAAAAGACATCAAAGCTTCTTAAAGAAAAATTATCGTAAATATCTAAATCCATCGCTTTAATCAGCGACATAAAAATCCTTGTCATGATTTGAAGAATGCAATGGTATTTGACACTCGTGTAGATTCCCTGAATCCCGATTCTCCATTACACGGATTGCGCTTGTCAACCTCATCCCTACTAGCAATTTTGCTCGGGCTACCACCGGCCACGTAGCAGGCGATGATGGCCCGAGCAAAATTGCTAGTAGGGATCTCTTGAAGTAGCATCAGCATAGAGATTTTATTCTTACTTTGTTCACAACCGGTAGTGCTTGAAAGTTATCCGCATGATGTTCCCACCAAAGTGATATAGTTTAGTACTTTAAAGACAGTGTGGACTATCGTACAGTGTTGTTTCATTGAAGACTGTATAATCTGATGAATGCAAGTGCTTCCTAGAGTATTTCAATGAGAAAAGCAACCTATTAAATAAACTTCAATTGAGTGACGAACAATCTTTTAGTGCTTTGTATTGCAATGAGAGAAGCCATTTGGTACAAAGAAAATTGTTTTAAATTCAAGCTGTACCGTGAATGTTTTTATTTCTAATGGCAAGTACATCGGACAACAGATGTCTATACAAAAAATAAAGGAACAACCAAACAAATAATAAATAAATATGGAAAAGACATCGGTTAGTGCATCAACTGAAGTCTGACAATCCAATATCACTCCCATAAGGACACGAGAAGGCAGGAGGCACACAAAGTGGGAAATGTTAAAATCTTCTCCAGAGTCGCACAAGGGGAAGCAGGATCCGGATTTAATTTTGTGTAAGTGTTTTGGGAGACAATAGTGGCCAGGGATAGACGACCTAACAATGCCACCGATTCAGCACGAAGCCACTCAAGAATATCTTGAGTATGATTGTACCAGGGTTTTTGACCACTTCTAGCAGCAACGTCTCGAGAGAAGGAACTTAATAGTGACCTTTTAATGATTGTCTTAATAGATTTTTATCGCAGTTTCTGGCTATTAAACTGTAAAACAGATGCTCCTTTTTTGCTAGAAAATCAGCGGTCTCGTTCCCCTCGATTCCGCAGTAGGCCGGAATCCACTGCAAGACAACTGATTTCTTACAGTCAAATAAATATGACAAAAGACTGATGCAATCGTCGATGTATTTCGCACGGTATGGACAAGCTGAGACTGTGGCCTCCAGAGCTGCTCTTGAATCAGAGAGAGTAACCACTTTAGAAAAACATGCCAATCGGTTTCGTAGCTGAAGAAGGGCCAATGTGATTGCAAAAATCAATCACCAACAGGAGAGTAATATGAAAATAACTCGCAAAAAACACCGGCTCCTACGTTTGCACAACCTTCCATTTTGGAACCATCGGTAAAGACCCTGAGCCAATTGTAGTATGAATGTAATAGATTAAGTTTTCTATACAAAAGTTCGACTTCGGTTTTCAAACAGTATGTTATATTTTGAAGTGATAAACGGTATATAATTTCTGTTAATACTCTTAACACAATTTTTTTTCTGAGTCAAGTGTAATAGAAATAAATTAAAGAATCTGTACAGAAAATTGCGTATTTGGTTTTTACTCAAATGCAACGAAGATGAAATGTCACGTCTTAATACTGTGTGACATCATATTTTTTTTTTCTGTTTCCATTACTACTTAACGTATCTAGAGGTCTACATCGTCTACTTAGTCCAGCGATCGACGCTCGCATTGTTTCAAGCTGCTTGCAATCATGTTTGATAATAATAAAATCTTTATATTATATATCTATAATTTAGCATGTTTGAAACAGATTCACCAGTTGGATAAAAGTTGACAGTAAGTTGACAAGTGCAGCACTTTCTATAATACTTTAAAGACATGCTAGAAGTTATCGCTTTGCTGTTTCAGTAGCAGATCATGAACATATATTTTGTATCTTAGCTAAGAATATCAGAATATGCAGTTATTATTGATGTTCTACATTTTTATTTGACTCTTTAGAAAAAATTTCACCACCTTAAGACGCTATCTAAACTGAATGACACCTTTATAGATTTTTGTTGTAATTCTTTTGCCTATGGTTCCCAACCTTGTTCTCCTTTGAAACCCTTTCTAAAATTCGGAATGAAATTTCTTAATCTCTGTAGTTGCTGTGTACTTATATATTAGTTCCGCGAACCACTTTTATACACCTTTCAAACACCTCGGAGTTCGGGGATCACCGTTTGGGAACCATTGCACTAGACAATGTTTACTATGATTTTATTGAACGCTTATCAAATGCAGGTTAGTAGCTATCCTAATGTCCTTAGTATATATACACATACATATACAGAGACTAGGTGCTATGGAACACATTTCTGTTCAAGTAATGAACAGCAAATAGCATATATCTCCATGGTGTTAGCCCATTTGGTAGTTCAATTATCAATTTACAATGTTTCATAACAGAAAATTAACTATGCGATTTGATTTATTTTATTACTAAGAAGGTTATTTTAATCCATATAAAGTCATAAATTAGCTAAACTTAACCAATTAAAATGAAAGAACACAGTGTAAATTAATTTAGTAAATGCATATTTTGATGTTATTTTCTGCACAGGAGTAATTAACCAGTATTAGATCTAAATAAATAATTTTATAAAGCATTGTTAAATGCATGGTATAAGTGATACTGTGACTATATCGTAGGGAATGCAATCCCGCACTGTTTTTCGTCCTGCGGGATTTCGGGATTGAGATTCATTGATCCCGCGGGATCCCGCAATCCGCGGGATTGACATTTCATTTAGTTAGGAAATCATTTCAACAGAGAAAAGTTTTTAAAAAAAGTACGATTTTATGCACTATGAAGTTTAACTTTAATAATAATAATTAATCTTATGAGATTATTAATGCAATAACTTAGAAATAGGAAAATTATAATCATGATATTCAGAATAATATACTAAGTTATGCCTTATATTAGTTGCTAAAAATGGGGAATATACAATTCATAGATATGTTAATATACATACGTTATTTTCTTAGTTGCTGAAAAAGTAACGTAAAAAATCGAACAAATTCAATGAATCATTTCCTAGTCTAGATTTAATTTTACTAAAATGATTAAAAGCGCGAATTATAAAAAAGGAAAATTAAAAACTAAAATGAAAACTTTTAATAATTAATTCGTGACTTTTGGCTAACAGATAAATAGTATGAAATATTTCAGTTCATTTGGGGAGTGGGAACTTTACGAAAAATGTATGCTACAATGTTTAGATTTAGTTGTTCGATTCAGACTCCCGTTGGAAGATAATTTAAAAAATAAGACTTTAAATTAAAATTTGCAATTATTGATTCGCTTATTGTTAAAAGAGAGACATAAATATGCAAAATTTTTCGGCCTATTGATTGGGAAAGCAGCGTGAATCTGAAATAAAAAATAATTTATTTCTGAGTGTCAATCCCGCCGGATTAGGATCTTAATCCCGCGGGACTGGTCCCGCAAACATCTGTGCGGGATCCCGCAGCATTCCCTAATATATCATCACTTGCCTAAAGAAGCTTAATTTTTTTTAAAGCTGTTTATGATTTTAACTTTTCAACCTAATAAACTCATTTATATTTAAGTTATTTTAGGCAAGTGAATATATTAAATGCATACTGTCTATATTGTCTTGTAGCTAGTGAGGCATCATATCTACTAATGATGCTACACTGGCTGAGCACCATATCTACTAATGCACTAGACAATTATTACTATGATTTTACTGAACGCTTATCAAATGTAACAGGTTAACAGATTTATTAATATCCTAAGTATATATATATATATGTGTGTGTGTGTGTGTGTGTGTGTGTGTGTGCGTGTACAGCTGCGGAAAAAAAAAGTCCCACTTGCTCTTTATTTCGGTATCGCTCGTCGTACAGCAAAGTTTTGTACACCATTCGTTTTCAAATAACGCATACTTTAATTTACTATTAATTTAATTTGCATAAGGGGCCGTCTTCATATTTAATTATGCATCAACTTCGTTTTTCTCAATGGCAACACTGTATTTTGACTTTATTAAACGAAATAAAACCTTCAAATTACCCTAAATATAAATTTTCACCAATTTTCTACGATAATTTCCGTAGATATTGCGAGTTATTTTTTGCGCGTTTTTAAGGGACTTTCTGCAAATTGAAAAGCGCTATTTGTAGGTTCCGGACTTTTCGCCTCTCATTCATTTCGCTCGAGAGAGTTAAAAGAAATAAATGTTATTTTCAAGGAAAACATTGTTACCATCTCTCTTAAAGTTTTTTGTACTGAGAATATCAAGGGTAGAAAGTAGAATGTTTAGTCAGAGGTCCAAATGACCCGTGAATTCATAACTTCCTTGGTCGTACTCAAGACTTAAAGGAAAAATGCAAATCGACTGCTCAAGATTTTGAAAATCTTTCTAATTTTGAAATTGTTATTAAGTATTTCCCTTCATGGTTCTCTTAGATAGGTGAAATGTTGGCAGGAGTGAGAAGCTGTTCTCTGCTCTTCTGACTGCAAGCATGAATGTTACCCAGCTACGGTCGAACTAGAAGAACGGTTTCATGATTAAAAATTTATTTGTTTGAATTTCATGTCAAAAAAGCAGTTATTTTTTTGCTGAGCCAATATTATCACTGTGTTTGTTATTTCACTTTCTTCATTTAATATAATTATCTACAATGAGCAATATTCTTATAAGACTTTTGGTGGTACTTTACTTTATTGTCAGATGAAAATTTAGACAGAAAAGCGTGATTTTGAATGTTTTTTGAATGTTTGCGAAAATATGGGGAAGTCCAAAGACCTAATGTTTTCAATATTAAAAAAAGGTCAAATTCATGCCTGGAATGTTGAGGATGTTAGTCTTTCAGAAATAGGATGTTGTGTTAGAAGACATATACATCTACTGCATCTAATTCTATACCTGAAAAATATTTTATTGGGGGGAATATGATAGCGGACGCAACAATAGAAGCTTTATAGAATCACCATCAAACTGTAAAAACTTATAATTTATTTGCTTCAAAATTTTATTTTTCTTAATACCGCTATCTTTTACTGTGTTTTTGCGCAAAAGAAATCTAATTTACGCTTATTTGAAGCAGTTTTCAAAAAATTGTCACTTAATAAATTTATATATGGTCCCTTAACTCTTGAAAGTAACACATTTTATTTAATATAAATCAAACTACTCTCAGTAAAAATTTGAAATTTTGCCATGTAATATTACTTTCTGCATCTATTTCCATCGAAATTTGGCTTGGTCGCTATTCATAATTTTTTTGAATATTAATTTAATAATTCATAATTCATATTAATATTTTATTAAAAAATCATAATAATTGTGAATTATGTTTGGGTCGTTTAGTTCTAATAGTACGAATAAAAATCAGCTTCTTATTATCAATATTATATGAGATATGATTTAAAGTATGAAAAAATATTTTAACATATGGGAAGGGAGATTTTGGGTGCTCATAACTCACCTATTTTCGGTTCAAATTTATTGAAAATGGGTATCCGGTGTTAAAATGAGTTAAATTTTTGAAATATGAAGTGAAATCTAGGGGTTGCTATTGGGAAAAGAAAGTTGGTGAGAATTTTAATATGTAGATGGCCCCTTATGTAAGTTTTATGCATAGCAAATTAAAGTGTACGTCAATCGAAAACAATTGGTATCTGTAACTTTGCTGTACGACGATCGACGGCCGAAAAAAGTACAAGTGGGACTTTTTTTCCGCAGCTGTACATACATGGCGGTTGTACATACATGGCGGTTCTTAGAGACTAAGTTCTATGGAACACTTTTCTGTTCAAGCAATTCCTATGAACAGCAAATAGCATATATCTCCATGGTGTTAGCCCATTTGGTAGTTCAGTTATGAATTTACAAAGCAATGTTTTATAACAGGCAATTAACTGTGCGATTTACTTTATTTTATTAATAGGAAGATTATTTTAATCCATATAAATTGATTAATTAGTTAAACTTAATCAACTAAAATCGAAGAACATGCTGTAAATTAATTTAGTAAATGCACATTTCGATGTTCTCTTATGCACAGGATTAATTAACCAGTATTAGATCTAAATAAATAGTTTTATAAAGCATTGTTAAATACACGGTATAAGTGGTTCTGTGAAAATATCATCACTTGCCATAAAAAGTTTAATTTTTTTTAAGCTGTTTATGAACTAAGTTAATTTTTCAACGTAATAAATTCATTTATTTTTCAATTATTTTAGTCAAGTGAATATATTAAATGCATACTATCTATATTGACTTGTAGCGAATATGGATAAAAGTAGTAAAAAATATTAAAAGCTAAGCAAAACTTGAGTAAATATGCAAATAATTGAAAAAAATAGCATGTTTGGTATTGCTTTTAGTAAAATATTTGGAAAATGTATAAAATGTCTGCTAAATACAATCCTTTTACTCGCTATTATTATCATTAATATTTTCATCATCATCATCCTAATAATTTTTATTATTACCATTTTGTTTTTGGCAATCTCTTACCAAAGACTACTAAATTTCTAAGTGCAATAATTGCAAAACATTATTCCTACTAAATATAAATGTGTACACAAATTTGTTATTCAGAAAAAAACAGATAGTGTCACCTTGGAATAATACTACATTTTCAAAGAATATTTTAACCCACATAAGATCAATAGCGACAAAAATTAAGAAATAAATAACAAAAATCTATTGAGAGTAGCTTATATAATCATCACAAGAAGACTTAAAAGGCTTTGCATATTTACTGAAGTAAACCTTTAAAATATTCTTTTACTGTGGATTTCATTCTGCCTGAACATTCTTTTAGAACTTCTTCCAAGGTTATTACTAGAGAAATAGCAATAAGGCTTCCATTTGCAAATCCTAAAAATAACACTTACTAGTATAATTTGTCTGAAAGAGGAAAACATCTTGATGTCAGTATGTTATATTCTACGTGGTAATAATGCATTTCTTTAAACTTAAAATGAGAACGTGGAAAATAAAAATTCTGTTGCAACTGTTTTTAAAATGCATTGTATAGTCTCTTTTTTCATCTCCTTCAATAAAATATTTTTACATTTAGCGTTTCGATGATTTTTTTCAATAGTTAAAAAATAAATAAAAATTTGCTTATTCTGTTTTTTCAACAAATTTAAATGTGTTGGAATTGTGCATGTATTTTTTAATTGGTTTCCGTACATGATGAAACAGTTTTCCTCGAACAAAATATATTCAAAGTATTCCTAATTAAATCTGGGAACCATATTGAAAACGTTATTTGCCATTACAATTGAAAGTAAAAGCTCTTTCAGTAAGTTATTCAACTAAATTATTTTAATGTTTGAAAAGTCTATTGATTATAATTAATCAATATATGTTAGCTTTATGTATGCATTTACTTAATTTTTGTTAGTTGTTTATTGATTAATAATGGTATTACTTCCAAAGAAATATTTATTTTATATGATTTAGACACGTTAAAAATCACAAAGAATTCAATTTATGATTTTCTAGGATGATACTTCTTTTAACAATTAATTATTTTAGTGTTATTTTAAAGGCTACAAAATATTTTTAAAATATTCTTTTTCTTGATTTTTTTTTCTTGGAAAAATACGAAAAAATATGTATGTAGTAAAGAAAAAGTTGAGAATATATATACCCACTGTAGCGTATGTATGTGTCATATAAGTATGAATACAAAATATATTAAGTAACATCGTTGAGTAAACACATAAAAATGTGGATTTATCTTTTATGGTATTTAAATTTAATGCATGATGTAACAGGGAATTAGTTTATAGCATGCCTAAGAGAAAAATCTTCTAAACAGGTTATCATAATTTTCTATGCAAATTTCAGAAATTTCGCTTTGATTTGAATAAGCAATTACGTAAATATTACATAATCTCTTTAAAACTGTAATTATTTAAATTGGCTTACTTATATAACAACCAAATAATTATTTAAAATAATGATTGAGTGCTGCCCATAAATCTATATAAAATAATGTGAATAACAATTAATTTGAAGAGCATTTAAGTACTGAAAGAGTATGCTTTTCAGAAGGCAATTAAATGCGCATTTTACGTGATGCTTTGATAATTTTAGCACGCAATAGCAGAGAAATTTAATTTATGCACAAATGTGAGTTTTCACAATCCAATAAATTTATATTTATTTAATAATGCTTTGGACAAATACATATCATGTATGTTCAGATGTGTTTCCTACTAAATACTTGATTTTGAAGAAAATTGATAAGCAGATAGAGAATATATTATGTAAGTAAGGAGTGGTATTTACAAACAGATAAATTTATAAAGTAAAAAAAAAAAACATATACCGTATTACATTAAAACTCCTGAATATAACGTGGTGTTTTCTGGGTGATCACTGCCCGTGAAAAACCTCACTTGCGCTGAATTTGAGGCCCCAATAGAGGATTTTTCTAATTATCTTGATGAAAAATTTAGGGGTCACGTTATACTCAGGGCGCGCTATATTCGGGCCAATACGGTAGTTTGTTTTCAAGGAAATGTGACTGTGGATAATGATCATGCTATTAGTTCAGGATGTTGAGAATTTTTATTTTGGCATATTACGGGTTGAAAAAAGGTTCTAAATATAAATTGATATAAATACGCAAGACAGCCGTGCTGACATATAATTTTTTTAGATGATCTAGCTATGAAAAGGAAATAAAATAGTGCTTTAGGATAGCATTTTGCTTCATTGTACATTTTGTTTAAGCGAAATAAAAATTTTCTCTATTTTTTTTTTCTAACTAGGCTTTCCCGCGAGTACAAAGCCGCTGTACAAAGAAAAAGGAACCACGTATGCCAGTTCAGCCATAAAATTTGAAAGTTTTTATATTCTGGAAGACGCGTATGTCTCAAGTAATGACGGAAAGACGATGGGGGCATTCGTGATTCTACCAGGACTGCTTATGCACTCCAAAAGAAACCCACGGACGTTTCCTCATTGGTTATATTCGGCCGTTTGATGACGCATCTAAGTGCTGGAACCAATAAGCGAACATCCGTAGGCCTCTTTGGATGACTCATCGGAATGCACAAGCATGCCCGGTAGGATCGCGATAGCCCCGAGATGATGCCGAGCGATTTTAAAATATTCGAGCGATTTTAAAAGAGGTAAGACTTTAGGCTTGCGTAAGCTCGTTGATTTTATAGTCGTATGGCAATTAAAATCTTTGTATGTGTCCACTGTATGTAAATGAACATTGATTTACATTCGAAATGTGAAGGACTCAGTGTTACCCAGGGTGCGAATTGACGAGGGTTGGATGCCGGGGATCTTCTCCGGCTGAAGAATGTAATATTCTTTGCCTATACAAGTATTAATTGATCCCTGCCATCAGTGGCGTAGGCAGAAATGTTTCATAGGGGGGTTACGACTACTGCAACTCACATATATGTATACGTGCTTGTGATAAGGGAGCGAAGAATATACATTTTGTAGGGAAAAAATCCTCATGGGGGAGTTTATGATCTCCCTATCTTCCCCCCTTAGCTACGCCCCGGCTATCAGGGATACTATTTATCCCTTGCTGAAGAAATTTTAAACTGGTAATTGGGGGATTTGGGATTCAAAAATGAAAGTAGTATGTTACCGTCTGTTACTTTACTCTAAGGCTACTGCTTTAAATTTCTTTTGTTTTCTAAGCTAAAACCCCCCAAAGGTGGCTTTTAATACAGGTACATTGTATTTAGCTTGTGTATCTGTGATTCCATAAAACAAACAATCTATGGCTTTTGTTTGAATATAAGTCAGTTATATTCAAATTGCATTTGTCATGTAATATCATGTGAACAAAGCATTTACACCTTCTCTCCTTTTTATTTTCAAGTGTCCTCCTCTGGAGAGTGTTTTCTTTCAAATGTCCACCTCTGGAGAAAATATTCAGTTCGTGCCCTGGTGTTACCATGCTTGGAATCAGTGATTTAAATTGGTCTTTCACGTTTTCGTAAGTGCATATGTATGCTTACTGTCAGTGTACTAATTTAGTAAATCCTATTTAAAAATCTATTTCTTCCCTAACACCGGAAGCTCGGTATCACGGAAAGATTGATATGGCAACTTTGGTTACAGAAACTAGCACATCGCTGCATCAGGCTGATAGATTACTTCAGCGACTTCGATTTGGGCCTTGTCTTATTCAGATTGACTTGCTTAAGCATTTACAAACTTCAGAGATGCGTAGGTGAATGACGAATCGGAATTACATTGCAATCTAAAGGTCGCAGATGTCGTCTCCATGTACCAGTTAATAATCACCATGAAAATTCTGTTGTAGTAATATTCAACATTCCGACTGTGGTTTGTAAGTGACAAGTCGAGTTTCAACAAAAATATTTTCATCAAAATTTACAGTTTAGAAACTCTGTTTCATTTGAATGATGCAATACTCTGATCATACACCCATTATTTATGATGCTTCTGCATAAAATTTTATCAATTTTTTATTATTATCTTTTTAAATGCTTATTAAATAATGCGCACGAAGGTAAATATAACCCAACTATGTTATATATTTCCAATTCGTATTTGTGCAAAATATAACTAGCACATTCTTAAAGAAAAGCATCCGAATTTTGGCTTAACCCGGGATTTCACAAATTGTATTGGAATGTAAAGCAAATAGCAGAAAGATGACTTCAAACAATCTTACTCTTAATAAATTTGAAAATTTCTTCAACATAAATCTTTTCTTTAAAATAAATTAATGTTGTTAATGCCTGGCTGATAAATTTATAAAAAGATCAAAGATATTTTCCATTAAACGTGGAAAATTAAGAGAATTCCCCACTTAAAAATGAGATTGACAATAAGGGAGCCAACCCTTTAGTTTTTAATCTTTTACCTTTATTCCTCTTTATTACCAAAATGACCTCAAGGAGATTCATAAAAGCTTTTACAAAATTAAAAATTTTATCAACGCAATCTATAAACCTCCAGGCCGATTTTTTCCCTTTCAAAACTAGGTCTGACGGAAATATGAGCTTCACTTAATAATTAATTTAAAGAAAAACGTGTTCAGAGTTTCATTAAAATCTTTTCAACAAACGGAAATAAGCCTGTCAATAAACGGAGAAGTAATAACACAAAAGACAATGGCGCTTTCCTTTATCAAAAGTGTGAAAAATTTCCCCACCTCTTTTCAGATGTCCGAAACATAAATTAAGTGGCTAATTTTCAAAAAGAATGAGCATACACCAAGAGAAGAGTTCTCTCTTTATTAGCACGCCATCACTCCAACTTACAATCAGCCAACCGGATAGCAAATATTTTCTTTTAAGTATAAACTTCTCAAAGAAATCACTCTTTAAATTGTATCAAAAGAATTATATAAGCGACAGTGAAACAATGTATATTTTGCTAGTTGATATTCGAGCGGAGATAAGCCCCAGTTTGTTTATATTGAAAGAGATAAATTTGGTATAACGGTTGAAAAATGTAAGAGAGCTTATCCGAAGGAAATTCAAACAGTTTGAAAAAGTGAAAGTTTGCTTTTATTTACAGTCATGTAACCGAAACTATAGAAGATATTTTTATATCTGACACTAAACAATGGTATTTTCATATTGGGATTTTCAGTGACTATGATTGCTTAACTTTTTGATTTACTTTGAATGCAATATTTTACTTCAATGCAATGATTACGCAAGTAATTACATTTGATACCTAACTGTCAAACTTTTTGATTTATTTCGAATGCAATATTCTACTGCTCGAATTTAGAAGTATGATTAAAGTCATAAGTAAAATGTGTCATTTGAATGTTTGGTAAATAATTTATATTATGTTGTGAGAAATTATGAATTGTGTTAGTGTTCACATACTGAACTCATGAATAGAAACGCTTAGCAATTTATAGTCATTTGTATAAAGTATATAAACTTTACAAATATACAAATTTTTATATGGCTTCATTATGTCATAAGTTGTTCATAAAATACTCTTAAAAAACACTGTAAAAAAACTTGTACATTCTGATGGTGAGCGAATCTAATTAAAAGAAAGCATACCAATATTGTAGGACCTTCCAGGTTTTGTACAGAATATTAAATTTAATTAAATTTAATTAATAAAATTAGACTATCTATTTTTTCCCTTCTTTCATATGCATTACAATACACTTTATACAAAAGTTAAATTCTTTTCATAATACTAAATGAAATTTCAAAAAAGGAACTTCTTTTAAACCATACACGTATGCTTGGCAATGTAACTGATACTTTGGAAATTTATATGGAGCATTCAAAAATGGGATAACTTCATTTTAAAAATGTATTATTCGTTTATTTTCAATTCACGATGAAGATCCCAAAATATGCTGGAAAAAAAAACTTTTAAAAGCTAATTTTTGAAATAATATTTATAAAAATGTAGTTTTATTCCATGAAAAGGTAACGGCTAAAATGATGTACTCTTTTAAGAAAGAAAATGTTAAAAATTTACAGCATTTATGTTTTGTGTAACGACGTAAAACAGATTGTTCGAGAAAAATTTAAATAAATTGCGAAGAGATGTAATTTGTTTCAGATACATAAGCAATTTTCTTAAAATCTTTTCTTCTGACAAAATGATTAAACTTTGCATTCATGTCATAAGCTTATGCATGATATAACAGTTTTTTGTTGCAAGAATCATTTATTATTTTTTTTGTACCAATAGCATTTTTGAATGGCTATTTTACCAAATAAATTTTTTTTTTTATTTATAGCAGCAAATTTTCCATCCATCAAGAAACAAATGTATTTATTACTTATGAAAGTACTTACCACATTTCGCAAATCATTGTGAATTTTAGTCATTATGAATCTTACAAAAATCAGAAATTCCGTAAATTATTTTATCGACATCGACTTTTAATGGGATCTTGATTCTTTGCTTTGCAGCAAGACGTAAATATCCTGACATCCTCTTTAAACTAATTTGTACACATATTTTTCGTCATATGAAAATATACATTTTATATGAGTTAAATGCAGAAAATATTTATATAATTTCTGAAACTGTATTTTATATGATTTTTTTTTATTAGCGATACTCAAACTCGTACAAATAAATTTTTAAATAAACCGTACAACTTTTTAAAAATTGGATCCCCATCAAGTCTTGACTATCAATGTTTTTCATTCTATTCTTTTAACTAATTTGATAAGCAAAATAAAATTTCACTATTAATTCTCATTAAGCGTACCAAAAATTTTAAAATTCAATAATTAAAAAAAAATTCTTACGTTACAAATAAATTTATCTTTTGCTTTAAACAATATTTTATGTCGAGCATGATACAGCTTCTAAAATTTTGTCAAGCTCTAAAATTAATTTTACTTAATAAAATAACGAAATAGAAAAACGCTGCTCACATTTTATATAATTATATTTAATTTAATACTTCTACAAATGTCTTTCGTTGTGATGAACATACTTTGATAGAATTCCCTTAATAAGTTTCAAGTTCCACATATACCTTCGATAGTCAATCTCTATCCAAGTGTTAAAGACTTATGTCCGTCACTGAAGCACCTGCAGCGTTAGCTGCAAAACGTACACTGTTAATAAGTTCTGTAAAAACTTAGAAAAGTAATCGAGATTATCTGTGAATTTAGTCCAGTTCTCGGTTATGAGCATTCGATTAAGAAACTCTGTCATCAGTTGACAAATATTTTCCTTTACTTAGCACATGTTCCAGCTAGAAATCTTGAAACAATTATTTAACTATTTTCTGAATATTTTAAAACTATACACAGTGATTTTCGTACTGAAATATGCACTCTTAAAGTTCTTGTAGTAATATCTAAGGAACTTTGAAGGAAAAAATGTATTGAATATCGCTTTATTAACCTTGCTTTATCGAAAACTAAAGCTGCGTAGAAAGGGGGAAAAGTTTGTTTCAGAGGATTGCTCATTCCCATCAACGAGATTTTTACATACACTGTTTAAAATATTCTGAAAAATCAGGATATTTCTAGCCTTAATTTTCAGGGAAATGAAAGTTTTCCACAAGAAAAGGGTAATTTCCGTTAAAAGAAGAAAAATGTTTTAACTTTCAGGAATTTCAGGTGAAAACCGTAAATTTCCATGTCTGGTTTGGTTTGTAAGTTTTGTAAGTAGTTTTGAAAAATGGATTTTCACTAGACGTTTTAGATGGCAAAACAATATTGATACCAAACGAACTCTTATGAGTAATTAGATATTAAACTATGATTAGTGTTTTTTTCTTTAATAAAGATTATCCTTTCACAACCAAAGGTGTTTCAAATCATATTTATGAATGTTAGAATCACGAGGAAGTAATTTCTATTATTTATTTTTTATTTTAACTGGGAACGGAAAATCAGGGATCCGTAATTTTTAGATATTTTTAGCAGCCAATGTATTTCTCTTCAAATTTTCAATGTTTAATAGCATTTCTCTAAAGAAATCGAAACCGGTATGTCAAGTAGCTGAAGTGTGAATGTCGTCAGTAGTTACATATATCTGTGAAAATTTAAATTAATTTCCTACCAATCCAATAATTCGACTATGACTGTACAACATTTTGTCACGAAATTCAAAATCTCCCCCACTGCGATCACCCAAATCCTATTTAGAGATTAAAGTAAACGGTATTCCAACCTTCGGTTACCGTGTAGAAATTCTAGGTGGTCCAGTGGGTTGGGGCGTCAGTCTGTAATTCTGTAAGTTGAAGGGTTCTATTCCAGGCATGGAAAAGTAAGTTATTTTATTCAGAAGCCGTGTAGTAAAACGGACAGTTTCCGTCAGGAAAAATAATGAACAGAACGGGCAATTTTTCTGACAGTCGTTTTTTCGTTAATTTACGGATATATTCTAAACAATGTAAACTTTGGTATTTTTACATACGTAAATTTACAAAGGATCTGCTATATTTACATATGTAATTTTACTGATTCTATTATGAATTTAACCTGTGTGATTTGACCGAATCTCTGTTTTCCAGTTTTTGTAAATTTACACAAGACTTTTGATAAATGTTTACCAATAGATTATCCGTAATTTTAACGAAAATTTTTTAACAGTGTAGGTTGCTCATATATCCAAGTTCCCGAGAAAATTGCAAAAATCATTTCGGGATTCAGCACAAACTAACGAAACAGGCAGCTTCATCCGGTCAGTAACAAAAAAGATCACTTTTGGTACCAAACAAAAGAGATTTTTCTAAACTGCAAGATAGTACACGTGACTCCAAAATTCGACAGGATGGAGCTACCCGCTTTTTTTCAGAAAACCTTTCAATTGTATTGACAATTCGCTTCCATAAATGTGTCAAGCCACGTACCTGTACACTTTAAAGCATGGCAGCAATATTCTTCACATAACTCCAGAAAAAAGAAGTAAGGGAAACGAATTGCCAATGCATTTGCTACAATGACGGCGGACAGGCTCCGGTGTCAATGAAGTACCTGGTTAGAAATGGATTGCCGACTTAATATGTGCGACTTGAAATTTATTAATATAAAATTCTATAAAATTCCATACACACCGCAACGGAAGAATCGCTTGATTATTTTAAATATTTCACTAAATATGCTGATGAAATGCGTTATATCAAGGTTATAGCAAGGTCAGCGTTTCCGATAACCTTGAGCATTAGCCTACATCAAACATATTAGGTCTTTTAAAATTTATTTTGAATGTTAAAAAGTATGTTCTTAATAAATTCATACACACATGTATAGAATGAAATATGTATTCATGATTATGCGTAGCCAAACAAAAATTTAATAGTTGTTGTATTTTGAAATATTTATTTTCAGACTTGCATGCTTGGATCCAAGAATCCCCTTATAAATCCTTGTCTAAGAAAGTGGGAAGCAAAATGACATTTTTTAGGAGCACAGAGAAAGGAAATTTACAAATTTGAAATAAATTATCGATTGCTTGAGTGGGTTTTATTAATTACTTCTTTTAATTACACTAAAAAAAACCGTTCTTAAAGTTAACAAGTAATTTAACTTACTACTACATTCTGTACCCATAAGGATAATTATTAAAGAGCAGACTTCTGGCAATTAAAATTGCTCTTCCGTGAATTACATTAATTTAGACAAGTTTTGAAAGTTCTTCATTTAAAAAAAAAAGATTTTTCGACGTTAAAAAATGTTATTTTAATAGCATGTTGTTAATAATTACTTTTTCAAAAAGAATAACTCTAAAACATATCATACTGAAAATACTTCTTTTAAAATATTTATGTTGATTGAGGTGCGTATATTCGTTTGGAACATAATAAACTTATTGATTTACTCCAAAGATTAGATGCTGTTTAATCTGAATAAAGGTAGTTGAAAAATGTTGGAATTGAATAAATATCCAAAGATACGGCATCTTGGAAATTCATAATAAGTAAAATTTAAGTATACTTCAGCTGTTATTATTGAGGGGTAAATGAAACATTTTATGTTTACCACCCTGTTCGTGTTGTGCCTGACGAATCATTTTATCACAACTTAAAAAAATAATCAATAATAATAATAAAACAGAACAGAAAATAATGCAGAAAAGAAAACAGAAAAATGAATTAGAAATGTTTACCTATACTTACCATGTTTCACGTGGGTGATGAATACGGAGATATATAAATCCACAGCTATTTGCTAATGTTTTTGCACACTTGCCAAAGAGTAAAGCCTACCAATGGTCAAGACATAATGCCTTTAGATATTCATGATTTTTTTTTATATAGTACAATCACTTTACAATAAAAAACAAATTTTCTTATTTTGAACAATTTATTTATGTTTTAATTTTTTTAATTTTTAAAAAGTCGGACATTTTTAATAGTATAGTAATTTTAACATGATGTAACTCAAGACCTACTTGGCCTAGAGAGTTTAAATTTATGCCATTTTGTTTAGGGATGGATGCGAACGGAAAATAGGCTCCAGCGTCTCGAAAAATAGCCTAAAGGCTCTTTCTCGTCTCGCAAATCATTATATCATAATGTTAAAAATAATAGTCTCGTATCGCAAAAAAGCTGTAAATCTCTCTCGTCGCGCAAAAAATCGTCTCTCATCCATCCCGAATTTTGTTCAGTATTTGGAGTTTTTTACTCAAAACATTTAATGTGATATCAAAACATTTAATTTGAAGTAATGAATTTTAAATTTTATTAAAGAATACACATCTTATTTAACTCTTTTTTATCAACATACATGTAAAATTTGAAGATGGCGTTTCTACGCTATCATGATGAAAAAAAAATTTTACCCAAAATGCAAACTTATTTTCCGGGAGAGTGATAGATATTATCGAAGGTGTAAAAAATAGACTATTACAAGTCTTTTTTATACTAAAAATATTCACATTTTCTTGTTTCTTGGTAGTCAATCTTCGTGTATTATCGATAACTAACATAAAAAAATCAATTATATGAGTAATTAATTATATAAGTAATTAATTATATAATATTTTATGTCATGAAAAAGCTGATTATTATTCTTTTTGTTTATTTTAAGATTACATAAAACACAAATAGTAAGTTAGTAATAACTAATTATTAAAATATAACTAACATTGTCCAATGTTTAAAAAAATTACAAATAACATGCAAAATTTCAAGGTCGAAAAAACGTGGTTTAATACGAGGGTTGTCCGAAAAGTAAGTTTCCCACAGCCAATAAAAAATATTATTACCTGTTAAATTTTACTGCAACATATATAGCATACTAGCTGAAGTACCCGTTCTTCGCACGGGAATGAATGGACTTTTTGATATTACGATTTGTGGTGATTACTATTCATTGTAATAAACAGATATAGCAAAGTGGATATCGCGTTATATTGTGTCCAATAATCATGCATACCGAATTGCAAGGCAATCGTTTGTACGGTGCAGAAGGCCATGCGGCGTAGCGCAATCTAGTGGCGAGTTTTAGCAAAACGGATACGGCGAAAATATTTTTCGCTTTCAGATATCGATGTATACGAATTTTCATGACTATCGGCTGGACAGTCCTGAAGTTCATGTGTTGACGCGACATCTAGTGGCAAGTTATAGGAAAATGGATAGCGCCAAACTCTTCCCCGTGTTCAAATATCTATGTATACCTATTTTCATAGCGATTATTTGCACAGTCAAGAAGTGATACATTGCAGGGCCATCATGTGGTTCAATAAAGTAATGATTTGCTACAGCGCCGTCAAGTGGCGAGTTATAGCAAAATGGATAACGCCAAAATATTCTCATTGTTCAAATAGTATACTGATTTTCATAGCGACCGTTTGAATGGTCAAGAATTTGGCCTGCTGCAGCGTCATCTAGTGGCGAGTTAAAATAATAAAGCATTGCAGTGTCATCTAGTGGTGAGTAACATCAAAAGGAACGCAGTTAGAATATATTCTTCGTGCTCAAATGTGTAAGTATAAAAAATTTTATGCCGATCAGTCGAACGGTATAGAAGTTGATGCTTTGCAGCGCCATTTAGCGGCAAGTTACAGCAAAATGGATAGTGAAAAATATTCTCCGTGTTCTAATATTCGCGTGTACCAAATTTCATCGAAATCGGTTGGACGATATTCGCATAGCAAACGGCTAAACGGAATAAATAGAATTCAACGTTGTGCTGCGGCACCAAGTGGCAAGTTAAGGAAAACGGATAGCATAAAAACCTTCTCCATCATAAAAGACTTAGGTGAACCAAATTTCATCGTGCAACGGTGCTCAACGGTGCTGGAGTTTTTCAACCTCATAAACACATACCAACATTCATTTTTATCTATAACCAGTGTTATTATATATACCAGTCTCAAATAAAATCCAGTTTCAAATCTAAGCTTCGCCAAAGTGCCAACATACGCTATTTTGAAAGAGTTTTTTCAGGGAATCATTCGAAGCATTGACTTAGCAGCAATCAATATGGGAAATGGTTCGACCGCCAAAGAGTAGCACGCATTTATTTGAAAATTGGAATCCCTTAATACAGCCGATTTTTTTTAAATTATCAACTATAATGTGTTTTATTCATCGTTACTCCGATGTACTAAATGAGAAGATTTCAATTTTTTGAAATTTGGCGGAATTCCCCCAACTTAAATCAATGTACTCAATTGGCGAGAATTCTGAAGTTAGATCGCTTGAAATCCCTTAATAACTGCATTATTTCTTCACGGATCATTAAAATTTAACGCTGTATTCTAATAAAACCTTTGCACTTGTTTTCAAAAATCTATTTCCTTAAGCTCTCAATAAATTGCGCCAAGCCGAAAACTGTGCAAACCGCTAGAACTCACTTACTCAAAATCCATATTTGAGCCGTTTTATTTTTTCGCCAAACTAAAAAAATTTACACATTAGCCACGGAAATCTTCAATTCTTATTGTTTTGCGTGTAAAGCATTACATTCCTGCTCTGATTTCCCATGCACACGATATTATAATTAAAAAAAAATAACCTTACGAATATAAACTAACAAAAAAATTATTATTATTCTTTTATTTTTACTTTGAGAATTTAAAACATTTTATTCGGCAAAATCGCCACACATGGCAACCACGATCCTTATTTCACACTTTTTTCACTACAGGGGTTACAATTACGGAAAGATTTTTGCGTGAAGAGCATAAAAAATCTCTTAAATTCCGGGAACGGGTGGACTTTCAAAGTTTTAAAGTGGACTACGATTTATTTTATATTATTTTACATATCTGTGCTAAATTTCAGGCCGATAGGTCCATTTTTGTGGATTTGTATACGAACGACATTTCATTCTGCAAAATCGCCACACATGGCAACCACGATCCTTATTTCACACTTTTTTCACTACAGGGGTTACAATTACGGAAAGATTTTTGCGTGAGGAGCATAAAAAATCTCTTAAATTCCGGGAACTGGTGGACTTTCAAACTTTTAAAGTGGACTATGATTTATTCTATATTATTTTACATATCTGTGCTAAATTTCAGGCCGATAAGTATATTTTTGTGGATTTGTATACGAATCAAATCCACAAACAAACAAACAAACAAACAGAATTTCATTTTTATTTATAAGATTTCAGCTACTTCTCAACTTAGCCTGAACTGCAACACTTGTCATACATACCGTGGTATAAGTTTTTGTTGTCCATTGTCACAAAAATCTGCCACCTAAAAAAGGAGAGAGTATCAAAGTTGTATGCAGTCTTCGTCAATTGAAAAGTGATGCCCGAACAGAAATTTCTTCAGGTGCAGTAACTAGAATCAAGATCGTTAACTTATGGGTAATCTATGCTGTTTTTAGTTTTAATTAAAAGTATTTTTGTCCATAATGGCGTTATGAATGTTTTACCAAGTCCCACATAAATGCAGTCTAAGATTTTTTGCAGTTTTTTTTATTGGTGTCGATAAATTTGCTTCAATACTTTCAGTTTTCACTTAACCCTTTAACGTGCAGTGTTCCCGCTCCGAGAACACCAAAATCTGACGTTTTGACTGTTGCTAGTCACGAAGAACAGATATGATTTCTATAAAAATAGTTGCGGGTGACATAGCTCCACGAGAATCCCTTATTTTTTTGCAAGTCATTTCCCGTAAAAAAATTGTCACGATTATTTTTAACAGCACTGACATCTGCTGAAAAATGGAAGAATGCGATAACAGTAGGATAGATTGCCCAATGCTGAAAAAAGGGCAGCCGTTGCCATCGCTCGACTTAACTACCAGCAAGATGGCGGATGATCGAAACGTTCATCGCGTGCCACACATCTAGAGACCCTTTTTTGACGCAGCTGGCTGTGAAGGGTTGCGCCTCAATGGGTTAATTTTTAAAGTGCATATTTCATATATTGGAATTTTTTTCTTTTACTAGCCTTTTCTTCTGAGAGGGGGAGGGCATTTTTAACAGAAATAGTACCTGTTGCACAACCAAATATGTCTTTAAAAATTTATTTTCAGGGTGCGTTTTCTGTTAATATGTAAATCATGATTGCTTCTAATTTACGCGAAGAAGTTTCGAAAGAATTGTATAATTTTCTCATCGCATGAAACATGTTATGTCATATCTAGCCATTACCGTAATAGTTAGACTTAAAATGAGCACAAAATTTACATTTAAACATTTATAAAAATGTATTTCATAAATCATACGGCTTTTTAATATTACTTAAAAGACTAGCTGAACAAAGATGCTTTTTGGAAGAGTGTTTGTAAATTGAGATGTTCTTTATATATATATATATATATATATATATATATATATATATATATATATAAACAGAGTAACGTAATTACCAACTATGGAATGGAAAGCTAGGTGTTTATAAATGGGGGAAATATATAAAAAAATGCGTCTGTGTTTTTTTTCCGTATGCAAAGGTCTTAGCTTTTTTTAATAACTGTGTGAATGTAGTAGTCATCTTTTTTATAGCAATTTATCTGTAAGATTGAGAAATATAAAGAGAGAACAAGCAGAAAAGAGATACATGGAAATGTTATCACAGATATATCTAAAATATGGAAATTTAAAGATCATGTTCTGTAAAATGCTTTTAATGCTTGATTGTCAGTAGCAAACACTACATGTTTTTTTGTGGGGCTACAATTGATTATCTAAGCTAGGTATCTAGGGTCGAGGGGGAGCGTATCCTCGGTGGGGGTCTTTCTAAGAGGGGAACGCTACATGTAAGTCAATGAAGTACATAAAAATATCTACTAAAAACGAGCAAATTACATATTTTCTCACTCAATTTAAAAAAATCATCTGCATACTTTCTACAAAAGATTCAAAAAGCCGTAAAACCATCTCTTCAATCAGGGGTTTTCTCTGATAGTTTATAGCTTTGTTGACTATAATAAGCATTCTGTCTGCCCCAACCCTTTGCGGATGTTCGTGTGTTTAAATCACTTTGTACTCGTATAAATGTGAAAATGTACACTTAATGCTTTAATAATGAATACAGTAGAATAAACTAATTACTGAAAGTTCTTTCTTTAGAGCTCTGAATAATATTATAATTCGGTGTCTAAAATTACAGGAAAAAATATCAGTTTTCAGAAAAATTGAAAAGTACACTTCCTGGTTTAAGTTATGTAGAATGTATCATAACCAGTTGGAGAATTTCGTTTATGGCCCGCACAGACTTTCAATAAATGTGTCTCACATTAATTCTGCTTTCACATTAGAAATGATAGAATGCGCATGAAAATAATGTCTAGAATGTATAGAAATAAATCTACCCTTGAAAAACACAAACGAATAATTGAATTAGACTTATTAAAGTTCTAAATTTAAAATAAGAAACACTGAATTATACACAGAAGAAATTAAACAAAACATTTGCTACACTTGACGGAACAGAAAACTTTGTTTCACCCTTCGTACCCAAAATTTTATACTGAAAAAGTTACAAAAGTTAAAGCTGCAGAAATGGAATAAAATGAATTTCCGGCTTGTCGGTTTCTGTGAAATGCGAGAGAACGGCAGTTTGTTGGTTTTTAGTTCTTTCTTTCGCCTCAATTTTTTCGCTTTAGTGGATACTTACAGAAGACGACATTAAATCTTCTAATGCCTCGCGTTTAAAATTTTCACAACTTTTCATTTTTATAAGTTAGGCGTAAAAAAATAGTACACAACATAGAAAGATTAAATCTGCTTAAAATTTATGATTGAGCTTGATTTATCTGAAATGTATTTAGTATCTTAACAGATATTGCTTGATATTTAAGATTGTTTGCTAGTATTTATTAATAGATATTGAAAGATATTACTTTAGATAAAAATATATTTATATAAAGAATTTAATAGTTATAGAAATTAAATCTATGAAAATCTTCAAAAATGTATAAATCATATTAATTGGACTTCCATATTCAAAATAACTTTCAAATTAGATTATGTTCAAGAAATACGAATTTAAATTTTATGTTCCGTTAGTTGAACTTCAGGTTCAAGCTCTCTCCATTTGTAACACTAAACTAATGTTTCATAAACTGTGAATAAATTAGTGCCCAGCCAAACAATTGTTGGTGTTCTGAGAAACGAATAAGCTTAATGTTTACCACATACTGTAAGACTGAATTTAGTGCTTCTCCATAAGCTGCTTTCTGCGTTGCTTGTTTTATTTCAAAAGTAGTATTTAATAAAACCTGATAAGGACACTCATTACCCAAGACGGTAAACATTTTTGTATTTTAATTTTTTTCTTCTCGTATGAAAAGACCCTGATGTGAACAAGTACTTTTTTATGTGAACACCTCATAAATAATAGGCTGTTTTCCTAAAAATACAATTTTTTCAATCTTTTATAACATATGATCCTTTTAGAAAACTAGTTAAGCATTTAAAAAAAAGCCTGCGAAGATGAAATTTTTGTTTCGTTCGAAGATTTGTTTTTCCAAAATTATGCTGTAAGTATTCTTACGCCAAATGTTTCTTTGTTGAGGAAAAAAAAATGCGAAAATGTTTTGTTTTTTTCTATTCACAGGTTTTCCAAAGTTTCAAAAGCGTTAGTTTTGAAAGTAAAAACTTAAATGTAATTTTCTACATCTCCAAGAAAGTAATCTTTGTTAAAATTTATTCCAAGCTTCGAGTATTGAAAAGATCAAAAAACATATTTTCCATATTTGCAACTATTTGCAAGAACATTATTTTCCGTATTAAAAATAAAAATACAGTATTTCTAAAACTAGTGTTTATTGTCTGAAAAGAGACTTGGTGTACTGTTATTACTACACCGTTGTAAAACTCACGGCATGAAAAAAAAAAAAATATCGACCGTTTCTCACTGCATAAGCATTTAAAACTTCAACTTTAAATTTCCTTCATTTCTAAGACTTATTTTACTTGTTTCTCTCATATAAAAGTTTATTGCTTTTTCGTATTTCTTCTCTTCTTTCTAAATTCGATTTTAACTGCTGAAACGTAATTCAAAAAATTCAATGTTTGGTCAAAAATAATGCTATGCATCCTACATTTTCTTATACTTCAATAAATATTTCTTAGTTATCAAACGTGTAATAAATATTTTTATCATGCTACACGCGTCTGTGTGCGCACACAAATACATTTTTAAAATTCTGGAGCAGCCTTTTATGACAAAACACTTTGCTTTTTTCTGCATTTTTACGATGAGGATTTTAATAAAATTGCTGTTTGAACGCCGGAAAAGTATAACTATTTTGTCGTTATTGAATTCAAAACGCTTTATATTTATTCTCAACTTACATATTTTGTATTTATTTCAAGGAAACATGTCCAGTTGATATGCATGAATTTACCATTATGACGTATTAAGTGTATAGCTGAAGCAGCTTAGAAATCGATACATGTATGTCTTAAAACATTTCTTTGCACACTGTTTGTTTAACATGTATCATATGCGCAGAAGATCAACATTTAGTAGAAAAGATATTTTAATAAAATTGAAATAAGATTAGCTAAATGGAAGGGAAGGTGGCCTAAAATGATCCCATTAAGGGGAAAACTTGTAAAATAACATAAATGTTTAAATAAAACTTTGGAATTTTGCTAGTATGTTTCACACTATATTTTGCATCATAAACATATTTCAATAATAATTTCAACTCACACTGAGTAGTTAAAGAAATACGATTTTGAAAAAGTGTCCAAAGGATCATTTTAACCAAAGGGCAAAATGATCCTTCGTTTAAAAATTATTATACATTGCTTTTATCGGCAAAATAAAAAGATATAAAAGGCATTATGACTATAAATTATTAAATAAAATAAGTTTTAAATCAATGCAGATTTGTTTTATGTAAATTTTAAGATAAAAATTGTCACAAACAATAAAATAGAATATTTGAAAATTATAATTCAAAATTAATGGCCGACAATAAACGCAGATATAAAATGTTTTTTTATGCAACTTTGAAAACTTGTAATATTTGAGCACATATCACAAATGTACACATGATCACCTTTCCCAGGTATCCCAGCACATGCATCATTCACCCACCTAGGCATTTGTAGCACTGGATCTAACCTAAATATTAATCTAAGAAATATACTCCATTCAGTAACCTAAGCCATATGTCTGTACATGAAAGACTGTTTATCTAAATAAATACGAAAGTTAGAGCTTCTTATGGCAAATGTTGTGAAATCCAACTTTTCAAAGCATTCTATTAAGACGAGTAATACTGAGATCACTTTAATAGCGCCGTAGCATTTTCTTCGCTTGCTTGAAACAACTAGTCTATATGTTACCTGGTAGATAGCGCTACCTGTATGGACGGAAACGGATGTGCATCGTTTTACCCATAGAGATATGAGTTCAAGGAGACGGCATTAGCTATCTGATAGTGAAACCGAAACTGCAACAAATCCTCCAAATTGCTTAGACCACATTGCAATATGACTGTGTTATTCAATGGTGACAGTTTCAAGTTTAAAGAAGTAATTTCGCCAAAGTTGGTGCCAAGGATCATTACGTATTTGACATAACTGTAAAATTTTATCTGCAGAATGTTGAGATTTTGTATTTAGAACCATTGTAACATATAGTTGTGCATCTTTACTTTTTAATCCGTAAAATCGTGTATCTTTCACTGTTATTTAAAAAGAAACGAACGAAATGATCTACCATACTTAGCCATTTCCTTGTATTCATATCTCTATGGTTTTATCCACTAGATATCATTTTAGGCCACCTTCCACTACATGAACTTTTCAGACAAAGATTGTATAATTAGGTTCATTTTCTTTTCTAGAACTATTTGAAATGTAAGTTAAGAAATTTGTACAAATAACAAATTTTACTCATTTTTTTAAAATCAGATTAAATCGGAATTTTGAAACAGATGAAATTGTTGTACACTTAAAACTATATCTTCAGTACTGCGGTTAAAATTGAAAGCTCAAAATATGAATGAATAACTTTTAAATGAATTTACGTAAAAAGGTACATAATTTCACTTACGAGAATTAATCTAAGTAAATTGCACAGATTTAATAAAAAGAAACGCATTAATATGTGAAACAGCAATATTATTAATACGAAACCTCTTCTTAAGAAATTTCTTTCTATGGATAATCCAGTTGCTAGGTATATATGGGCTTAAAAAATTGTTTGTAAAACATTCATTGTTTTAATAGCTTCAGCTATGTCAGGATATGCTATACTAGGTTTTTCCCCTCCTCCAAAGTAAGAATCGGCTGCAACGTTGAAAAATGTGACCTAAAAGGGGTTCTTTTTGCGGTTTTTTAACTAAAGCTGAAAAGCGGTGATTTGAATGGGCATGTAATACTTTTACATGCATATTCCAATTTTATGGAATACACAATTTTTGAATCAATGATTTTATTTTACGCAAAACATATATCAAAGTAGAATATAAAAATTTCTTAAATAGCTTTCGAATTTTCCACGGTTTGATTTTTTTTCCGTAAATAAAAAAAGTCAATTTTTATATGTTCTTTTTTAGTTTTATTAGTAAAAGTTTATTTACAATAAAAGTTTTACTATGTTTAAGTATTGCATTATACTTACATTACTTCTTTTCAATGTCTTTAAAAAAACAGGAACTTTTTTTACACTTTAGAGTTTTATGTTTCACAGTCTTAAAAAATCAAGAACATTTTTTATATTTTAGAATTTTCTTTTTCAATTTTCTTTTACTTGATTATGAGCACATATAAGTTTGGTGCGTTTAAGTTTAATACTGATGATTACTTTTGAAGCCAATAAAAAAGTACACGTTCTGAATAAAGAGAATATGGTGATATGGAAGCATAGATTAGGCATAGTATGAATTTACTCTTTATGGTATTTGAATTAAAAATATTTAAGCCTCTTAACCATTGAAACCATCAGTAGGGACTATACATATACAACAAAATGAAATCTGAGTAAAGCTGCCATTTTTTGCCGATTATCAAAATCCCAGATTGGCTTAGCGCAGATCTGCATGAGAATGTCAGTGAATATAAAAAAAATTAAGTCTATACTATGTGCCAAAATTAAAGACCTTCTGATTCTGAAATAGTTCTAAAAGACAAGAGTTGGATCCTCTCCTCTCCAGTCCTCTTAAAGTTATGTCCAGTCCTCTTAAAGTGCATGCTTTTAAAAAGTTCCTTATGCAATCAATCATGTCAGCTACTGTACTTTAATAAAAACGTTCAAACTACCAATTGACGTTTTATCTCACCAAAGGTTAATTAAAAAAAAATAAATTAATAAAAATATCTGAAACATTTTTATATTATAAATATGAGCTTACTAAAGCTCTGTATATTAAAAGCATATCATAATCCATGCAACTTCCCTATTTTCTTCCTTATTCAATTAAGTTGGAAAGTATTAATATTCCTAATTGTGCCGTATTTTTCTTCCTTATTCCATAAAACACTTCTTTGGAATCGAAATCCATATTAAAATCTACTAAAACTGTTTTACAATATTCTTCAAGCATATTCTAACTATACTTCATCATTATGTTTGGAGTATGCATCATAATGCGCGGGTGTGTCGTGTTTGTCTTTCTTGCTCCATAAGACACTCTTCAGAATTGATATCTATATTAAATCACCTGCTATAACTGTTCTACAATCCTCGTCAGGCATATTCTAAATGTTTAGAATATGCTTGACTTATTCTAAACATTTATGTCAGAATATGTCAGGCATGCATATTCTGACATAATATGTATGCATGTATGCCTGTTATTATGTCAGGCATATTCTAAATACACTTCTCTTTCGTAATAAACTGTAGGTTTGACAGTCTCTCGCCAAATATGTAAGCTAAAATGTGGCGAAACTAGGTTTAGTTTGAGGGACTTATTTTTGGGGGGCCAGGCAATCGTAAAAAATTGCAAACCTTATCGTCTCAACATGCCTGGCAACTCTATTGAAAAACACAACGAAAACCTGTCCATGCAAATCGTCCACAAATATCGGTCCACAAAAACATGCCCAGAACAATTTGTCCACAAATTATGTCGACGCACTGTCGGAGTGCTAATAAATAAAATAAAAATTGAATATTCCCAGCCAGCCACGATACATCGAATTAACGTCGCCGCCGACGTAGTTTCGACGTAATCATCGACGTTAAAAATCCTTGGATATGTCCACCTGTTTGCCCGTCGAGCGCTGAACTTCTCGACGGCGTATCACCCGCGAGGGGCGACCGTGAGAGATAACAATCTCGCTTAACTACGGCGCAAGAATGGAAAAGGGTGACCGCCAGGAAGAGAAAATCCCCGACATTGGTCGAACACTCGTCGCTATAACGGAGAAGGGAGACAGATTCTCAGAATCCGTTTATAAAATTCAGCTCATAGTGGTTGATTTTACGTTATACATTGTCGAATTGCTTCAACAGGACAGAGAAAACCGGCTTATATTCGTCTAATAGAAGTCGTTCCTTAAAGACTTCACAGAATTTGTCGAATTCTGACCATTTATAAACGTAGTAATTATGCCGCAATTCCAGACCTTTAGAGAATGGGCACATTCCATTTACATACGTCGTGAAGGAATGGAAATTCAATCTGCTCTGATCTTGTGCACTTTTGCCGTTTAAAAGGAAACACTTTATTTTTCTATAAAATACATTTTACTATTAGTTTGTTAGCTAATGAAAAATAATTTTTAATCCAATATGCAGAAATAACAAGTTTTAAATTAACTTCTGATCGTTTTGATAAAGTTACAAAATATACATTCATAAAAATTTGAACACAGAGAAAATATATGAAAGAAAAAATATAATCTTGATTTTTTGAATTTAACTAATCAGTAACTCGCATTAATAGCTTAAGTCTAATTTACATTTTAAAGGATTTACTTTTTCCCCCGGTACATTTTATGAATTGTTTTAACTGTATTAGGTATATTCAATAAAAAAAGGGGGGGCGTTGTTAAATTCAAAGTTATGAACAATTAAGTAATTTCATATATTGTTGAAAAATGGTGAAAAAGTAACTTAAAAAATTAAATAAATATTAGTAAATTTAGTTAACTAATACAGTTTAAAATGCAATTTTACTAATAGTAAATATAATTTACTTATTTTATATAAAAAAGTTACTTTTTCACCAGTATATGAAAATATATAGATTCTTTATAACAGTAGATTAAATAATTTTTTATTAAAAATACCCAATACAGTCAAAATGATTAATAAAATGTACCAGGGAAAAATGGAAACCCTTTAATATGTAAAAGCGACATCTGCTGTTTATGCGACTTACTTATGAGTTCAATTCAAAATCAAGATTATATTTTTAACTTTAATATATTTTTTGTATATGTTCAAACTTTTATCAATATATATTTTATAACTTTATCTAAACGATTAGAAGTTAATTTAAAACTTGTTATTACTGAACATTTAATTCAAAATTGCTTTTCATTAGCTAAAACCAGTAGTAAAATGTTTTATATTTAAAAATATAAAGTGTTTCCTTTTTTTTAAACGGCATGTGCGCAAGATAAGAACTGCTTGAATTTCCATGCTTTCACGATGTATGTAAATAGTATGTGACTCACACATTCTCTAATTATCTAGAATTGAGGTACAATTAGAACGTTTATAAATTGTCAGGATTCGACGAAATCGTCAAGGAACGACCTATTAGACGAATAAGCCTGCTTTTTTTTATTACTTTTTCCATGTAATAAAATGAGAACAAGTTTTCTATCTATAAATTTTAGTCCCCCCCCCCCCGTCCCACGAGAAAAATCTTGTCTACTTCATTACACAAACAGTTTTTTATTTATCTCTCTTAATTCTTTGATTTGTTAAATTTTACTACTCCAAACAGGTTTATATTACATACTAGATGCATACATATTAGTATACAATTTAAAAAGAAAAAAAAATTACCTTTGCACAAAAAAGCTTAACCTATTTCATTCTAAGCCATAATGCAATAATGGTTGACTTTTGTTATAGTAAGCTCACATTAAGTAAAATCGTGCTTATTATGAGAAAAAAATATTTTATATGTTTAAGGTAAGCAGTTGATTTTATGGTAATTGTACCTGTATATTTCACTCTATAATAAGGAATAACAAGACTTATAATTAGCGATTAAAAAGAAAATGATTAAAAGAAACAAAGCACATAAGTATTAGTTAAGTAATTATGTAACTCACCTCTAAAATTTTGACAGCCGAAATTAAAATTAGTAGTTACCCCGACAAACTTTAACAACACCGGCCAACACAATTTAAAGAGAGCCAGACAAACTTATTAATACATGTCAAGCTAACGATAAATCGTGTTAGCATTAAACTTGAAAATATTCCAAGAGATTCTTGAAAAATATCCACTTTTATAGTTAAAACTATCGAAAATGTACTTTTCTGTGCAGCGCAGCAGCTCAGCCAGTGACCACGCGATGAAAATGAAGCTAGATCTGCCCTTGCATAAAAAAACTGCGAAGCGAACCACGACGGAATACACACACAAAAAGAAGAAAAAAAAAAGGCATCTGTGACGTGACTTCAGCGTTCTCCAAAATTCTGAGAAATCGCGTGGGGTGGACAGGTCAAAGGTCGTGTGAAAGGACACGGTAACGTTTGTCTCCCCTGCACTGTTTATTCGACGTTAAACTGACTATTAACTAAGCTGAAAAAATTTCTCGGTGCTCCATCTGTTTCTTCTTGGCTGGCTGGGGGGTCTCTGCAGATCGCCGAAGCTATGAGCGGAAAATCGGAGATATATTGACGGATTATAGACCTCGTGGGGGTGACAAACATTAACAGTCGAAGATAGCCGCCTCCCTGACCAGCATACAACGGCTCTTTAAAACGTCGACAACACAATGTATGTTTGATCTCTTTTAAACGCTATTTTTTGCTGTAATTTTTCCTCGACCTATTTTCGACATTTCGACATCGGGAATACGTAATATATACGTATGTGCGCTTGCTGGGTTTAGTCCTTTTTCTTAATTCTTTCTTTTACCTTTAATGTCCTCCCTTTAACATGTTCATGTTTTTGCTTAGTAACAATGGTTGCACTGTAACTGAGAGAATAGTTGCTTATTTAATGAACTATCGTGCAGGACATTCGTTGCTGACGAAGGACCAAACAGCTTGAAAAACATGTCTGACGATAGTTGATAGGTAGTCACTCGGTAAGAAAAATCCTATACTCTGTTTTTTTCCAAATACAGGGAAGTCTGCTTTCTAATTCGTAAAAATATTGAATCCTAAAGCTGTCGAAAAGGAAAAAAGAAATATTCTTCTCCCGTTGGAATCAGTGTATTGAATCTCACCACGAGAAAAGTTTATTCACCCTAGTGTTCAGGATGTATTTTTAACGTACAATACAATTTTCAGAACAGGTTTTTTTGAGAATCCAAAGACGTTAGATTGAAAAAAATTCAGAATTGTTCTTCAAGAGCTGTAAGAAAAACTGGAGAGGCTTGGTATCTGTTAGGTCTAAAAGCAGAAAAAAAAATCGACTGTTTTATAAACTATCAAAAGTGATAGCTATTCCTTATTTAAAAAAAAACAGCAGAAAATCTTTATTCAGGCATTTTTATGTAGACTGGTATTAGGAATCAGGTATCTCATTTCTTTCCTTCTACGCGCTTTTTCACAAACAGCCCACATGCAAAGAGTAATGAAAAAAAATTAGTGGAAGAACTTTTACGATATTTTGTCATACTGTCTCACACAGACTTAACCTTACAATCCATTTTACAATACAAATTTTGTATTTAAGAAATCTTGAACGAAAGTTGAATGATACTAATAAGAAAGCATATTTCAGCATTTGAAAATGAAGAACCTTTTAAAAAATTCGGTGAACTATCGCCAATGCTTCAACCTCTGCACGGAAGAACGATATCTGGTCGCTGATATCTGATGGTGGTTTATTCGGAAAGCAAAACCCGAAGCAGTCACTTGGCACACAGTTTCTAAGGGGCACCATTATTCAGAAGTTTCTACTCTTCCTTCATAGGGTTTAATCTGTAAAAGAAAGAGTCTTGAGTTAGCCGTAAAATATCTTTGAACATATTTCACAATGTTATCTGTCTTTTATATAACAATAATAGTAACAATAATAATATAAGTTTGATTACCATTTATTATTTGGTAGCTGATGCAAAAAAGTATTATAAAAAATGACAAATGACTAACTCAATTTTGTTTGTACCGTACTGGAATGTCTGTCATTTTTACAATATAATTAGTACACTTACTAGTTTTTATGGATGCAATTTGATAACAAATTACAAAGAGCAATTTTTTTTCCCGAAATTTTGTCACTGGAGGTGATTCAATGCAGAATTTCCCCAAGAAAACTCCAAATTACTTGTCGAGGTTGACATAAAAAATGAATGAAAAGAACATTAATATGAAACTAAAAGAAATTAGTGGCTCGGTTCTTTTTCCCCAAACATTATTTTTAATTCAAGAGACTTTTACAGTCGTAATTATGATTTTATTTTGTTTTTCTTACTTTTACAGTAATGTATTTCCGTTGATTTCCCTTCTTGGGGACTTTTGGAAGAAAATTCTTGCAGCAAATTGGAAAAATAATAATTTTAGAGGACCCTACAATATATCAAAAAGCCTCTGTGGAGTTCTGACTAAAACATTTATTTCTTTTGTGCTTTAATGAGTGGAATTTTTTAGTTCAGATATTTCGCTTCTTTGTTCAGTTTCTTTTTTTGTAATTACCTTTAAAAGTCTTTTCTTCGATGGAAATGTAAAATGTCACGTCTTAATAAAAACTTTCGATATTAATTTGCAGTTTCAGGACGATGGAAAAAATAAATGTTATTTTGCTTATATTGGTTTGAGGCAATATTCTTGTTAGATTTAGAAAACAATGCTAAGGTAAAAACACAACACATGATTTTGAAATCATTATAATGTACTAGCATATTTATGATGAAGTATCCTCTTTTAACTTTTGAAATTCTGTTTTTTCCTGCATGTTTTTGAAATCAAAATATTTCCAATGAAAATGTTTTTTGAGTAAGATACATCATTACCCGTTCTTTTGTAAAATTTTAATACAGACGAAATAATTCATATACAAATATATTTTTACTTATCCTCCTACACACAAAAATTCTGAATTTACATGAGCTGTTAACTTTGAGCTTTTAATATTAAAAAATGGATTTATACTTGGCAGCCAATTCTGTTTAGAGTTTGAAAAGTACCATCTAATGAAATGTAACTAACAGATTCTTTTCTCAATAAGATACGATTAAGTAACATTTCTGACTTTGATGCAATGTCTAAAGTTTCTGATGTTTTGACGAGAAATGTTTGATGTGAGATTTCCAATTAAGGTATGAGGGACAATGCATTCTATGTACTGTCCGATCCTACAGGTTCATTGCGATTATCTACCGAGTATCATACATTCTACTTTTATGCAGGTCCTGATTGTCGCAGAGGCAAGAGAGGCATATGCCCCAGGCACCCTATTTTGAGGGGCCCCTAAATTATTACTGTATGTGAATTTAGTTTAAGTTTTTTTTTTTTCAATGTGGTAAATGCCTAATTTTTTTCAACTTTGAATTTACGAGTTACAAATAGACATTTTTTTTTTCTTAATCGTACGTCTACATAGAAAAAGTATCACAGCAGATTAACGATTTCTGCAAAAATAAGTGGTAAATAGGATGGCTGCTAGCTTATAAGTAAATATGCGGTAAGTTGCCTTACCCACTGAAGTTTTTTTAAGTGGCTACCCAGGGAGTACGGGGCACCAATAAATAGAAATTTGCCGATTATGATTACTAATATTATAAAAAAGTCAGGCTTTTAGTTGTACTTTTTAAGTCTTCACTTTTAATGAAGCTTATTCATAATGTTGATGTTTCATACTATGTTTATAATGTTCATAAAAATTCTCATTTATCTAATATTAGTATATTTCATGTTGGATACTTTTAATCATGAAAAAGATTTACATGCGAGCACAGAAAAATGTAGGGGGGGGGGCAATTCAGACTTCTGCTCCAGGCTCCGGTGTGTTATAACCGGGCCGTACTTGTATGACACCTTCAGAAAAATGGACGTTAAATCATACGTTGAAGATTAATCGCTGCATTTATTTACCCGATATTGTATCCATCCCCATTTAATAAGCCTCATTTAAATAGACAGAATCAATGCAATTTTTGTACCCAGTGTAAGAAATGAGCATCAACAATAGATTTTTCATATTTGATGAAAAATTCTCGGACAGATAAAAAAGTACATTAAAAAGTTATGGCATTGTGAAAGAATTTACTAAGTAGCAGACAGTTCATTTGATTGCGACTTATTTCCAACCGAAATTAATAAAATGATACATTCTCTATAACACTTAGATATTCACCAGCCTCTTCCAGTTTTCGCATCCAATGACAAGGTCTCCCCCAGGGATCTGCCATATCATCTACCTTATGTAATCTAATGAAAAATAATATTAAACGCATGCATACAGTACCGGTAGTCCAAGCCTTGGTATACGCTGATGATCTTACATAGGCAACCAGCGGTAATATCAGCACTCTGGAAAGGTGTCTGAATAACGCTCTGTACCAAGTACAATGCCATGACTTTTACCATTTTGAAAACAATATTCTAACTGTAGACACTTTTTACTACACCTCCAAGGATAAATCTTACCTACAAAAATGGAGCCTTGACTGGCAGTGGTATTTCAAAATACCTGGAGTTTCATTAGATCGAAGTCTGTCAATAAACCCCATATCAGTCAATGTGCTGAAAAATTGCTAAAAGATACAAGAATCCTCAAGAGACTAACAAGTACAGCTTGTGGAGCAAACTATGATGTTCTTAAAATCACCTACAAGACATGCATTAGACGGATCCTCGAATACGGAAGTGAAGTTACTATAAAGACCAGCAAATGATTACGGACGTTTTTGACCGAATTCAAAATACTCATTTAAGGACAATAACCGAGGCTGCTAAATCCACCCCGGTTAAAATTGAACTATTGGAAGTGCACTGTAAAAAATCTACCCTATGGTCTTGAGAACGCTCCGAACGAATCAACAAATGCTGAGAAAAATACCACAAAGCCACAGGACGACTCGAAACCCAGCGAACACTCTCAACCTGGAATTACGACCCCCATTCAAAGAACGGCACCACAATTGGAGAACCATTACCACTGAAGGCATATTAAGACAACTTTCAACATATACCTGAAGCATAATACTGCTTAAAACATCACCATTTTCCAAAACTTGCATCATTGGAGTGTTCTCCAAACTATCTATGAACAATATCCCAAACAGAATGGCTTCATGTGTTGTACAGGTAGCTCCTCTATGCAGAGAATAGAGGAAACACTCTGTGCCTACTACTGCGAAGAATTCCAAGGTTTCTTTACAGAGGGCATTCCCCTGAGCGCGAGGTGGTCTCCATACAAACGGCAACATTTTAGTTTAAGATCCTTAAAGCCCCTCCGATAGTGGTCCACTCTCAAACGGCCATCGGAAATCTTTTTAACAACTCTCAGTTGAAAAAGAACCATCGACTGCACGGAAAACTGAACTGACTTCTAGGAATTGGATGGACTCTTAACTTCAAATTGATTCCGAGGCATTTTGACATCAGTGGTAACATAATGGCTCATAAACTGGAAAAACAGGGGACTGCTTTTCCATAACCCAAGCATCTGAGCACCTTCCTTCCTGCCAAAGATCAAATAAAAATAGAAACCCAAAGGTGGAACTGAGTAAGAAATGGGAAAGCCTCGTTACCGAGTGGCCCTTTGCTCACTATCTAGCTGAGCACTAAAAATTTTGGCCTTGAGAAGATGAAGATGAGGTACGATTATCCTGAGCGCAACACCACCAGATCCATGTCCAGCAATCTCCAGAGTGCCCAAAGTGCAGCTACGAAATCATTAATGACGAACACCTGCAAGCCTTGCCCGGCCCTGAAACCTAGCCAGGATTACAAGAGCAACCTGTTCAAGGAGGCCCATCTTTACTAGTCTGTGTGTTGCCTAATGGCTTTTCAGCTAAGGGTGGGCATTTACTAGCAAGCAAGCTTTTTTAATATGAATATTTTTTTATATGATATAGTTTACAAATTACTTTATAGTTCTTTAAATTTGCTTGTAACATAAGCATATACTGAAAAAGATAACAAAATAGCTGTCGGAAGACTAAACCGTTGATTGGAAAATGAAAAATTATGTACTTAGCTACAAAATATACAAATTTTATGTTATAAAAAATATACAAAAGTAACAATTAAATAATATTACATAGAATATCACAAAACCATGCAACTATTGCCAACTTTCTTTTTAATTTTTCACATTCTTTAAATATGCATTAATTTTAAAATAAGTTGTAGATACTAGTACACATAAAAACAGGATGTAAACATTCCACTTTAACATTACTTCAATGAAATGTTTATTTTACAGATTACTTTTGAATTACATAACATTCACACGAATGATACTACTTCTGAGTATGAAACATACGAATTCATTTTAACAAACATTACCGAATTCATTTTAACAAAATGAAGGAAAAGAAACGATATACATTAACATATATGAAGAAGAATAATGAAATTGAAGCATGGTTTTTGTTTCTCCTAGGAGACAGAATTCTCCTGTATCATGGAAAAGATAATTGCGTACAAAATCTGTAATTACCCAGAAGATTTGAATGTAGAGGAAACGAGAGAAAAAGGATATCGCATAAATTAGATTAAGATAGCTTAAGCATGTAATTTCAAAATTGCAATTGCTACTTATGAGCTAGAAAAGCAGCTGTTTCTGTGTCCTAATACTATATCAAAGGATGTGACCGAAGTTGTTTAGTTACAGTAGAAGAAACAAAATGATCTTGATTAACGACTTTCTGTTTTGGGTCAGTGTAAAAGTTTTTTAGATGCGTCATCGAAAAAAAAAACCCTTACCCTAAGAAAAATTAATATATGTAGATTAACATTCAAGAGATCTCATGCAAAGAAAATGTAATTAGTACCTATAGTATATATTAATTGGTGAAGAACGATATCATTGCCATTTAAATTCGAAGCCTGATGTGTGTAGTTCGAGGGCAAATGTTAGCATATCTAGTTGAAAAAAAAAGTAATTATATATAGTAATCACTGACAACGAGCATCAACCCAATTGTCATATGGATCATGCTTGTGCTCATGGTGTACAAGAAAATTCCACGCACAAGGAACATTTTAGCTCTTGTTGCCGTACAGCTAAAATGAAGATATCAATTTCTGTTCTGTGAATAGCGTACTTAAGAATTTTTTTACGAGGTGACTGAGAACTCAAAAAATTAGAATGCAGTACAGCTTATAAAAACCGATATAACATTTGGATATAGATATTTTTTGGGGGGAAGGGGAATGGAACCCCTTTACTTTCCCTACAAGTGTTCTCATATAAAAATGAATAAAAAATGAAAGGAAAAATAAATTCATAAATCGATTTTTAAATCTTTGCAGTTAGGGAAACATACATGAGAGAAAATATTAATTTTGGCTTAGGCCCTTAGCTGAACCACAAATTTTTCAAGGTGAACTTTGAAATTTATCCACAAATACGTAATCCTTTTCATATCTTGTGTTTACTTATTTCGCGGGTGGCTACAGCCCCAGCAGCCATCCACAGCCTAAACCCTTGTGTGGAATCAAGCAAAATTTGGCGTATAGTGAGGGAACCTGATTTGATAACCGCGGACAATATTCCTTATATAGTGGCTATATATAGTGGCTAAATAGTTTGGGAAATAATATTTTTCTTGAAGTATATTAAGAAATTGTGAGTGCCTCTTCTTTCATTCACAGTATTAACACGGCTTTTATTAAAAATATATAAATACTTTTGTATCTGTATTCTATTGATATCCCCATTCCCCCCCCCACCATTCGAGAAAATGGGGCTTTCAATACCGGTCTAAATAAAAAACACTGTTTAAAAGTATTTTGATAACATTAAAAAATAATGCTATATTTTCTGCCTTAATAATTATATATAATATAATCTGCCTTAATAATTTAATTAACACAAATTTAGCAGCTTGATTTTAGGATTTTAAAAAGTACAAGATTTTCCCACCATTTTCCTCCACCTGATCCTACTCACAAAAAATAATAGTATATCTTTAATAATAAAAGCATGAAGTATTATCAGAAGCAAATAGGGAAAGATGGCCCAAAATGACCCTAGCGGGTAAAACAATCGACATATGTTTTCTTAGATACAGGTAGTGCTATTTACCAGGTAATACATAAACTAGTTATGCCAAGTGAAGGAGAAGCAATGGCGGTATTCAAACGGTCGGAGTATCATGTGTCTAAATAGAATTCTTTAGAAAATTTGGTTCTACAACATCTGTTTTAAGGTAAACACTGATTTTCCTATTTATTTAGATAAGCAATCTTTCACTTACAGAAATATGAGTTGGTTTACTGAATGAGGTATGCTTTTAGATGTTTAGATTTCTAAGTTTATTAGCTTTCTTAGCGTTATCCAGTGATATGACCTAAAATGGGCAACTATATTGCCGGTTAAAATGATCCATCAGCTGAAAAAACTCCCGTACCGGCTCCTAGTCATCATGGCAGCTCTTCAACCGCTCTCAAAATACGTGACTCTCCCGAATCTTTTAGTCATTCAATAGTTGCAAAGAAAACGGATATTTTTCTATTTTAAAATTTTTATAAAATAAAGTGTGCATACTAGTTGATTGTAAAACTTATTTCATTATTTACAGTCATAATTACTTTTATATCTTTTATTTTGCCGGTAAAAAACAATTTACAATTACTTTCAAATGAAAAATCATTTTGCCCTTTGGTGAAGGGTAAAATGATCCTTTAGACGCATTTTCAAAATTCTATTTTTCTAATTACTCAATGTAGGTTTAAATATTATTAAAATATGTTTATAATATTATTAAAATATGTTTTTAAAAGTATAAAATATTGTGTAAAACGTGCTAGCAAAGTGCCAAAGTTCCTTTTAAACATGCAAAATACAAGTTATTTTACACAGCTTTTTACCCTTAAGGAGACCATTTTAGGCCACATTCCCTTGTATTCGAAATAATACACTGCAAAAAAAGTCTGACAAATTTACGGAAAAAAAACTGTCAGCCAGGACCTCAGTTTATTTCCGTATGTTTTACAGATCTTCCGTAAGTTTTACAGCTTCTCAGTTTATTTTACAGAAATCTTCCGTATACGGAAAAAAATACGGAAGACTTCTGTAAAACATACGGAGATAAATTGGCATCCTGACTGACAGTTTTTTCTGTCAGTCTGACAGACTCTTTTTGAGGGGGGGGGTTTATAGATATTTACTTATACTTTTTTAATTCTTGTTTATTTATTTATTTATTTCTTACTGTTCTATGGCCTATAATCAAACTCCTTTTTAAAAACTGCACAGCAAAAAAAGTCTGTCATACTGACAGAAAAAAACTGTCAACCAGGACGCCAGTTTATTTCCGTATGTTTTACAGAAGTCTTCTGTAATTTTTTACTGCATAGGGAAGATTTATGTAAAATAAACAGAGAATCTGTAAAATTTACGGATGACTTATGTAAAACATACGGAATTAAACTGGACCAATGGATGTCTGTCCCGGAGGGAAAGTTTCTTACTTTATAGCTGAAATGAACAACATTTCTATGAAAGATGAGTTGATTGAAAAACTTAAAACTCAAATAAGTTTGGAACTAACAAGAAAGTAAAGTGTATTGGCGTGCTTCCAAATTCTATCGTTAGCACTTACGTACCTTATTCTATGTATTCATGAGAACAAATCCATTAAAAGAATCATTATGTACGTAGATATGAACTAGGCGGCACTGATTTCATGACTTTCAAAATGACATCATCTAGGGTCAGATTCCAGCACTCACTTAAATGAAGTTGATGCTGCGTAATTAACAAAGTCAGTGGCACGCTACTGTTCAGTACGAGCTCTCACACCACTTGAAATCGCAGAGATTAAATGATACGTGCGATTACATCCTATTGCGTTATCCTACCCATCTCTTTCCTCCTAAATACTTTTCTCGATTTCCTCTCCTAAAGAGATATCTTCTAGGTGTAACTTCATCTTAGCGTCTAGTGCGAAGTCATTAAATTTAAGGTGCTTGAAACAGTATTGCTGAGAGAAGATAACAGTTTTGTCTGATTTTAGTTGCACAGCAGCCATGTGTGTTATTCCTCTCAATTTTAAATAAAGTGTTTGTGTTAAAAGGCTTTCAGATCAACATTTTCTTTAATTGTCTATATATATCTGTACCAATGTAACTTGTCAATTTACATCCTCTCTGTTCAGTTGTGATCCAAGTTTACTGATTGTGTGTGATTATGACAACGCTACGCCAGGACGATCTGCCAAGGATGGGGGGGGCGGCTTGGTAGGAGGACTTTCTAAGGGGTTCTAACGCGTATTCTCGTTAAATCTGGAGAAAATCTACCAAAACTCCAGACAGTTAGATCGAACGACAGTTAGATCGGATCCGGAACCTTCACACTTCGACCGTCTACCATTTTCAGTGACATAACCACTGTGCCATGGTGAGGTCAAAGTTTGCTGAATGGACTATAGTTTCTTACGTCACTTCAACTGACCTAGTGTCCTATTTACGGCCCGTACTGTTTTTTTTTTTTTGGATACTCAAGAAGATATCGAGAGTAAATAAGATTGATTTGAAGTTAATTGGAAATGTCGATAAGACCAATTATTTTTGTTTTTCAAGGGACGTCTAAAAGTGGCAATGATTAAAGAATGGCACCAGCAATGGACAACCTCAGACAAAGGCCGCCACACATTCGATCTAATTCCAAAACCAGGTCTCCTATTCCAACTGGACGCGTCGGCCTCCGCCTAACTGGCCATGGCCCCTTTCCTGCCTACCTCCAACGATTTCTTACGCACCGCACTGGCCAATGCCTTTATGGAGTCACAGAAACCAGTAATCATTACATGTTCTCTTGGGAGCTCACAAGCCAACACCACCTCAAGGAACCAGACGACAGAATAAGAGACAAATGGGCCCTCAGCATCATGCGAAGTAGGCAGGCAAGGAGGAAACTCTGGTCCATTTTCAGTACACTTCTTGACCTCAGCAAACTAACTTAAAGCAAAGGGATCTCCACTCATAAATTTCAACACTGCACAACAACCCTTCAAAGATAAAGCATGCTCACGAATTCTGCTCGCGCCACGCGCTCTGCTTTCACCAGCGCTACCATAAAATAAGGTAGCACTTGATAATAGTGCAACTCAAGCAAACTAACATCCCACATCAAGGACTATGCATGGACTCGACCATAAGTTCGCGCCACGCGCTCTGATTCCATCAGCTTCCCATCCCCTCTCCCCTCGAAGCAAAAAGCCGCAAATCATAGCAGCGCAGGCAAACTCAAAGCAAGGGAGCACGAGTAATTCCCTCATATGGCTCTGCATGTCCAAACTCAACTCCTCTTATCTAATCCCTTCACGGACAAAGCATGGACACGGAATCCTGCCCGCGCCGTGCGCTGTGCAACCACCAGAGTTACCACACCTTAAGGTAACACATGACAATAGTGCAACTTGGTGCTACTCAACAACCCAGTTTAAGGACTATGCATGGACTCGACCACATGTTCGCGCCATGTGTACTGTTTCCAACAGCACCCCAAACAATCCCTAATCGAAGCAAAGTCTCAAAATCAAAGCTGCACAGGTAACCTCAGCACAAAAGCATCGTACCTGATCAACAGCTTTCTCACCTATTCACCTCAACTTCTGAATCAACTTCTCTTGTAGTAATCAATCTATGTAATCATGAAGAGGGGGCACTGTATGGTAGCGGACCTGCGTGTCGTAAGTCTGCCCGCGTTCCCTCCTAATTGTAACAATAAGCTCAAATAAAGGCTCGGGACCGCAGGAGCGCTGCAAAGGGGGGCGTCGGCGACTGTGTCTGCCCCGGCGCGGACGATGGGCTCCCCGGAGCACCTCCTCCAGTGATGGTGGACCTCTAAAGCTACCGTAAAACGCTTTAAGGTCGACTTCGTCGACCGAGCGGGTAGCTCTTGGCCTTCAATTATTTTTGTTTTATTTCGATGTACAGATAAAATCAAATATTCACACGCTTTATTTAACTCCTCTGGGAAAATGGGTAAACTCTTAATACATTTTTGACTAATTTCTCACATTTAATTTAGCTTGAATTTCCCATACTAATATATCTTTGCTAACAATACAAGAATCACTCGTAAAATGGTTTAATTTTAGGTTATTTTTTTTTTAATTTACGCTTTTAATTACCTTGCACTGCACATCGACTAACATAAATCAAATCCCGTAATCAATTTTATGATAACTTCCAAGCCATCAGTCGAAATTAAACTTTTTGTACTGAGGTTCCTTATCTAGAAATGCATCATTCAATCTTGAAAAGTGACTTCAATGTTTAAATTTTATAACAACTGAAAAGATGAGTGGATGAATATGTTAAATAACATTTTTAAAAAATTAAGATTTCTCCAGGTGGAAGAACTTCTTAAGGACTGCGTTAATAGCTGCACGCCTGCCAACTCCTATTACAAGGCAGCTTTCAATACAAGAACATGTTACGCGCAGTGAAAAGAAAAAGATAATTATTGTATGTTTACAACTGATTATTATCTCATATTTACCAAGTTGTCCCTTAACATGTTCATTCATTCAGATCATCATTTCATCAAAATAGTTTTTCTTTCCATAATGAAATTCATTCAATCGTCTACGCGAAGATGTAGTCCACTGGTTAGCATATTATTGGTTTTCATAGACAAACTGCGACAGTTTCAGAATGGTTCAGGGTGGTAACCTCTGTTTGCGATCTCTGAACATTTTACCTGATTTTACAAAAATATATTTCCTCATCAATTATCTAAATAAAAACAAACGACATCTTAAATAGAGAATTTTTTCACACATTTCAGCAGATTTCTATAAAAAAGAACTCACAGGATTCGTACGAGAGTTGGCTGAAAAGTACTGTACACATGCTTGTAGAACAAGAACAAAAGTAAATGCCAAGATCGGGCAAAAAGTACATTAAAATACTGTTCTTAAGCTTCAGAAATATTGATTACCCTGAAGGGCTGTCTTGAGTAGAACAGCAACAACAACAATAACAAAAATGCAAGGTGAAAGATTGGGATTCACGGAGGGTATCGAATCATTTCAAATTTCAGTTTTCGCAGAGCTTCTTCCGTTGAACGTGAGGTGTGTGAACAAGCTTTGTCTTGTCATGTTGCAAAGTTATTCACATTAGGATTCTTTGCATATTCCAATATGGTTTGCAATACGTTTTTGAGTGATTTACCGGTCATTTTGAATTAAATCGACAATTTTTCAATTTTTAACATCTGTGATAGTGATCGGGCATCTGCTGCCTGTTTCATCAACAATTATGGCTTTCCCAGACTCGCAACAACGAAATTTTACTACTCATCGATTTACAGTAGTCGTATCATTTAATTTACAAGACGGTGAATCGCAACAGGAGTCATTATTTCAGCAGTGAAAAATTAGATAACAGCTCGCTGTTATCGAATGTTGTTGAGGGGGAAACTTCCACATGTCACTTGGTGGACTTTTGAAGGACAAATCATTTGCGTTCTACAAGTACGTGTGCATTACTTTTCAGCCAACCCTCGTATAGAACATGAACCAATAAATTAATAGGACATTACTCTTTAAAAAGAGTAAAAAATACTTAAAATAAAACTGCTTTTACTTAGATGCGAGTTAATAATCCTTCCGATACTTCCAGGAACAATGAAGCATTTTATGATTATTAAAAAAAAAGTATTCGTCCGACAATATAAAATATCGATGGGAAATAAATTTCACAGGCATACATACTATCTTAAATTTTAACACAAATTTACACTTTAATACATATTTTTATGAGTTATTAAGATCATTTGAATATTAAAAGAAATTTCATTTTAAATAAAAGTTTCTTTAAAAGTCTAAAAGAGCAATTGATATATCTTCCCTCGTTCTTCCGACTCAAAGTCTCTACAGCGCTCAAGAATTTCCAGGGGCTATACGAACTGAGAACGAGAGAGTCTCGACAATTCGAGGTGGACGGGACCGGGCTTTTCTCGAACTATCGAAAACTTCAATTATCGAAATCACAAAATTTAATAAACAAGTAAATTGAAATAAAGCAATTTTTGTAATTTGATTTCATATGCAAATGAAAAATGCATTAACACGTCGACCCGTTTTCCGTGCAGCAATATCGTGCCATCGTCAAAGCAGCATGTCAACAATGCACGGAAATGTCAGCGAGACCATCTTTGAGTGTCAGGTTTAGGAAGAATACACACATTTTCTTTGAGAGGGGGATTTCTGATGTGGCTTCCGTCTGTGTTAAGTATTTGTATTTTGTGGTGCGAAAAATTTTTTCACGTGTTTTGCCTGCGTTGGCCATTATTTGGGAGCTAAACTAACTTTTTATCTAACTATGGGGAAACTCAAACAATCAAGACTACTTATATCAATTGCTTTTTTTTTCTTTTTAATTTTAGATCCCGAGACAAATCCTTTGTTTTAAAATAAAAGCTTTTGCGCCCCAGTAGAATTTTGAAGGAAACTAACAGAAAATTTGAATTTTGTGAGGATATTAACCCTACAAGGCACCTGCTACCATATGCGGAAAAAAACACTTTAACTATTCTTCTACGTCTACAAAATACTAGTATAGACATTTGTCGGCTTTTAAGAGTATCTAAACATAGATAGCAAGCATATAATTCAGGGCGTTGCGTGTAGATATAGTTACTGTTCGTATTATTACCAAAACTGATATAAATTAAGACTGTAATCTTTCGGATGTGGTTTTGTTCATTTTAGAAAACTAACAAAAAATAGTTACCAAAATGTTTTCACCCGGCCAAAATTGCTGTGTGTTGGAGTTCGTCCTATCAAGAAATGATTTGAATACTGAAATTTCAAAATGAATACCGAATAAGTATAGCTAAGGCCCAGCGTACCGCATACAAAACTGAAATAAAAAAGTGACTTTCTAGTAAAACATTCGGTATTACTTTTAAAATTATTATTTTAAAATTATTATTAATTATTATTTTAAAATTTTTATTAAATTAAATTAATTATTATTAATTTTAAAAGTAATTTTAAAACTATTTTTTCTCAATAATAATTACTAACATTATGAATTATGTTTATTTCAGACACAGAAAAAAAATTGAGCCTTGTAGGGTTAAGTTTTATGTGTTATATGTATTTTTTCTCTTTGTACGTACATTAAGGAGCAAAAGACAAGCAATTTTTAAAGCAAATAGTAGCATATTAAGCCGTATTAAGCAAGATGAAAAGCATTCTCGCCTTTTGAAATACGCCTGGAGCACTAGCAACACAACAACGCAATCGCCGCACACCTACACCGCTTCAAAATCTAATTTTCTTCGCATTCCCCTCGCACGTTCCAGGGGCGAGTGCATTTCCGACATTTATATTTCCTATGTGTCCTTTCGCAGGAGCGGGCAGCAAGCAGCTCTGGAGAGGATGCCTCCGCCTTTGCAGTGGTAGTATAGTAGATGGAGATAGTGTCGGCACACACACACATAACGTGAGCTCATCGGAGGCTATTAGGCCCTCAGACACGCAGCTGCTGATTTTCAGAAGAGGTCGTTATCATTAGCAGTGCCGATGCGTTTTGCGGAGGAAATGCGTTTTCCTCCAGCTTTATAGCGCTATTAGAATAGCTGGGAAGAGCGCTTTCACGACTATTTCATCAGGCACCGAGTATTGAGATAAATTGACGAGCGAGCGAAGAATTTCAGAAGTTTCGGGAGGGGAAGTGTAGAAGGTCTTTCTGGCTAAACTTTTGGGGAGGGGGGGTGCATTGTTAAGTAAATCTTCAACGGGGAGAAAGTTTGGAGGATGCATTCCTGTTATTTGAAATTAATTATTTATTCGAATAAGATGTGTACATCGTGGTAAATATTTACGTTGTAATTATGTTAGTTGGTTAGATAGTTATGTTGTACGAATTACTGCAGAATACTGCAGATATCCTTCCATCCGCTTTTCCCTTATTTTAGTCAGTTTGATGTCATGTATATCTAATTATTACAAAATATGCTTCTTTTAATACTAATTGTTAATCATGATGCATGGAAAATTTATAAAAGAAAATTAAATTTTTAATTATGGAACAACAAAAATTATAAAATCATTCACCTGTGAAAACATAGTCGTTTTCATTTTAATTCCATTCCAAATTTTTTACATTTCCATGAAATGTAAAAAATTTTGATTTCACACCATCACATTAAATTATGATAAAAATTATTAATAGCCTCGTTAAAGTTTGATCTTCTGCTTTGGAAAATATAAGTTTTCAAACACATAAAAAAATGCAGACATTAAAATAGTAATCCTTAAAATACTACGACCTTTGCTTTCCACTTTAATGTAATCATACCTACTTCTTAAATTTTAAAAATATTTATCTCATAATTATTTTTTTTTTTCAAACTAAATTTATATTCAAAAAGAAAAATTGTCCAATGTTATTTTTTTTTAATTTAAAACTTCTGTTATATTCAATTTGGAATGCATGTAAGAAGAATTCTTACATAATAAAAAAATTTCTTTGCAATTTCTTTTCTAAAAGATGTAGCATCCCTTTTCAAAAAAGTTTACAGAATTTTCCATTTTTCAAAACATTCAATACATACATATACATACTACTTCGTTATTGTGATTCAAGGCGTCAACAATAATCTAATTTCTTTTTGTCACTTTTGAAAGAGTTAATAAGAAGAAATTAACTAATATATTACGCATTACGTACAATATATACATATATATTTCAAGTCAAAATTAATCCAAAGTCTAGTAATAATATGATTTTTTTTTTTTTTTTTTTGATTTTTCGTCAAGTATTTTTCCAAATGAAAATAAAAACTAGCTGTAAGAGAAGTGACATGAAATAAAAATAGGAAACTAACTAAGTACCAAATATTTGTGTTCTATTTAGATATTAAATTGGGTAAGCTAAATTCATGTTCTTTTATAAGACATATTCTAAAAAAGAGGATATTCGATGTACTACTTTACATCCATATCACTGTTTAGTAGGATGCATCAAAATATCTTTCAGGAAATTTAAGGAATGTACGGTGGACAAATGCTGTCTTCATGCATCCGTTAACGATTACTTAAAAAAAAGATTTGAATAGCCAGTATCTATATAATATATAAGAAATTCTTTTTATTTTTGGTAAAAGCACACACTTATAATTTGTAGTCAAAAAATCACATTTTGCTCTGAATAGTACAGTTTTCGGGAAACAAATTCATAGTTTCTGACGCACAGTTAAGAAATATAGTTATTTCTACAATATACTTCTTTAGTTATGAGAAAAAAATAAATAAAACGAAGCAAAAACGTCAAGCTGGGGGTTCCGAAGTCAACGTATTTCCAAATCAAGAACAGTCAAAAATTCAAATGGCTTGGTACCGAAAATAAAAATGCACAAGACGCAATAAAAACTACATTTTAAAACTAAAACGTATATATTAACAATTATTTACATCTTTTTTACACAAAAAGTTGATTTCACATAATTAATTCAAATAGCGACAGAGTCGCTTCAAATCCACATTCCAAGTACGCTCTCAGGCGCGAATTCGAACATAAACAAAACATTATGAAAGAGGATCATGGGAGAGAAGTAGAAGTCGAAGTATATTTTTTATTCTTTAAAGCGCGTTGCGCCATCTGTAGAAATTAATTTCTACAGTTATAATGTGATTATTAATACGTGTTTCTTTGACGATTAAGTATATTCCACCATTCCTGAAAGTTTGTAAAGAACTTTTTGAGAAACCTGTATGCAGTTTAAAAAAACGAGGTTTGGCGCATAAATCTATTTAAAAAATATGCTGTTTTTCATTCAAATCACAAAAGCTTTTGCGTAGATCCAAAAAGCAATAAGCCGAAAGACGCAATTATTTCGAAATTCGAAAATCCCAAATCACCGCATTGCATCACTGCCAAATATTCCTCTTTGTCCTTTTACTCGAAGCATAATTCTTATTTAAATTTTCCCAAATTCATATCCTCCTTGATCTTTTAAACATGTCACACTCGTCAGTATCCCCCTCCATCCCCTAAACCATGATGCATCTTTGAATCAATAGTGAAAAAGGAACCCCACCCGCCCCCAACTAAAACAATAAATAAATGCCAGGGAGGCGAAAAACTTGGAAAAGCGACTGAATGGAAATGCAATTAGCAAACCGACCAAATGCAATTAGGGTATGCCCCACGCTCCGGGCTATCCTTAACTTTCGCAGGAGGGAGGAGCAGGAGGAATGGACTGTGCATAACAGAGTTATGAAGATTATGAGAGGACAGGATGTGAGTAAAGGAGTGCTGTTTTCTGTGCAGTGCATGAGTTGCGTTATGCGGAGAGGATTTAATTTAGTAAAAGTATACAAGTACAGTGTTATGCTGCTAAATTAACGCTGGAAATGATTCTCATATAAGTGTGCAGTACTGAAATGGATGTATAATTATGTACATAAGCTTTTAAGAGTGGAAGAAATGTTCATGGGAAAATTATCATTCAAAAAAATAATAAATAAATAAATTATTTATGCGATTTATGAAATATAATTGCCACATTATGTACTCTATTAAATTGTACAATATGTACTCAGAACTATACGGAGTACCTCAAACTGTTTCATCAGAGAAGTACATTTTAAAACTATATTTTTATTGTTTATTTATTGTTTTAGTTGGGGGGGCGGGTGGGGTTACTTTTTCTCTATTGATTCACGATTCATGATGGTTACGGGGATGGAGGGGGGATATTGACGAGTGTGACATGTTTAAAAGATCAAGGAGGATATGAATTTGGGGAAATTTAAATAAGAATTACCCTTCAAGTAAAAGGACAAAGAGGAATATTTGGCAGTGATGCAACGCGGTGATTTGGGATTTTCGAATTTCGAAATAATTGAGTCTTTGGGCTTATTGCTTTTTGGGTCTACACAAAAGCTTTTATGATTCGAATGAAAAACAACAGATTTAAAAAAAAATAGATTTATGCACCAAACCTCGTTTTTTTTTTTTTTAACTGCATACAGATTTCTCAAAAAGTTCTTTACAAACTTTCAGGAATGGTGGAATATACTTTATCGTCAAAGAAAAACGTATAAATAATCACATTTGACTTAAGCATTATGCCATCAGGCAAGCTTGGATAGTTGACATTTTTGATTTTGTTGAAGATTTCAGGATATGATCTTCGTATGAATTTATTAGGCATCTTTTTTTTTTCTTTCCATTCAAACAGTTTTTTTCCCTACAGCTTTTGGAGGTCAAAAGTGAAAATGGTTCATTATTTAAGGAAAAACGTATCAGCTTACATAAGCCAATATTTTTTGTGCCAAAAGTGAACCCATGACATTGGCATTATTTTGTGTTTTACCACAATACTGACTGAGAACATAAAGACTCCTGACACAAAGACCGAAATTCTACGACATATATATATATATATATATATATATATATATATATATATATATTCTGCAACTTCTATCGGCAAATCTTGTAATCTTGTTTGAGTCAAAACAAACTAACCAACCACAAAGGTACATACTTCAGTGAATACATACTAATGAGAAATCCTGAAAAAATTATATGTGGGTGACTTTTTGCATGCAGAAATTATTGACCTTGAAATTGTAGAAAAAAGAAAATTGAAGATTTCTAAGGTCACGTAGCGCTTGCACCAAGAGTGGCCGGCTATGAAGTTAACTGGTAAAGAAGCCTTGAGTGCAGCAGTAAAAAAAAATCACAGATCCAACAGTAACTTATTCATATGATGCGGTAGTACTTTATGATAAAACCAAACAGCATACTTATTCACTTTATATCCATTTTATGATAAACTTATTCGGAAAATGTCTAGATCAATAACAAGCATTTTCTTTCCGTTTTTCTAATAATATCTCTTAGAAAATCCATAATATAGCTGTAACATGAGATAAGATGAACATATAAACACTTGAATTATATCTTTATATCTACATAAGCGGGCAAATCCATAATTTGTCTCTAGTGACATGAAATGGACCTTTAAAAATACCCTAATAATGTTTCTATATTGACAAAATCGGAAAACTTAACTTGAAACGGTCTAAGTGAACGTCCAAAACTTGCCCATAAGATATGATTATGGAAGCCTTATTGTGTCACCAGAACAAGTTATGGACCTATTTATGGGGAAAATGTAGTCATATTATGATCATGCCAGTATGTCTATAACTTTTCTAGAAATCTATATAGACTATTCTGGACAAGTTTATGCTGTACGAAAACGCGGTTTCAACACAAAATATCTAGCCGTATTATTTAAAACTGGAATAAATTAGTACATAGATTCTGTTTCTAGAATGCCTAAAGCTTTTTTTCTAGTTAATTTCATACTTCGTCATTTTTGGAGTAATCAGTAGATAGCGTTCAGAATTATGCGATTTTATGTTTTTCGCAATTTTAAGATCAAGTATTTCTACACGTCAAAAGTCAACCACCCATATCTAATATCTTACATTTATCAGTATTTCTCATTCGTGTGTATTCATTGAAATGCACACCTTTGATTCAATTTCCGAGCAAGAAGATTTTGACTATCAAAGTTTCAGAAAATTGTCTTTTTCAAAACCTATTGAATGACCAAAAAGCTTTTTGAATTTTGAATGATCTATTGTCTTTGTGCAAAAGATTCAGAGATAAGTCAGTTTAAAAGTATTATTGCACAAAATAATTGAGATGCCACAGTTCACTCTTGGCGCAAAAGTATGTAAATTGACATGTTTTTCATAAAATCTTGGACGAGTTTCACCTTAAGCCAACCCACACAAAAAAAACAAAAAAAACCCGTAGGATTTTTTAAATTTATTTTGTTTTTTAAATAAAAGAACATATGCCCTATAAATTTACTTGTGGAAAATATCCTGAAAGTTTCAACAAAACCAATTAAAAAAACCTACTTCTTAAAAAATGTTTGAGGTTCGCCTTGATGAAAACTACAAAACATTTTTTAGGCTCAATAAACTGAAGATTTTTAAGAATAGCATGTTAGGGCTGAAGGTGATAAAAATTGAACAGAATAGTACTTGGATGCAAATAGAACTATCATAATGATTGTTACATGTAAAATTATTATATTTTCTCTCTGCGATACCGTTTGGGCTGCTTTAACTTTAACTGCCTCACACGCAGTGTAAGATGAAATTTCAATTCCGACGAGATATCTCCAGAGAAGAGGAAATTGCGAAAAGCGCAGGGGAAGGGGTATGGCTGTAGATAAAGCCATTTGGACTCCAATTTCAAGAGGGGTGAAAACTCTTACAGACAGCTAGTGTGTCACTCAGGGTGTTAATAATGTAGCATCAGCTTTAAAATGTGACATATTAGTGCAAAAAACCTCCCTGGATGTCGTTTCAGTGAACTGGCAGCTATAACAAAAACTTCATTCAAATTTTCGTTTTTTTTTATAGCTGCATTTTTTTATAGCTTTTATAGAAAAAGCGATTTTGTTTACACATCAGACTGCAGTTGAATATAGCATTATTCTAATAGATTCATTCATAGAAAAATAAAGTACCTGTGTGGCTTCTTGAATGGATTTTTAAAAATGTTCGGTAAAAGTCAGAAGATTCCAAATTCTTTTCGAAATATTTTATTAATACAGTCCATCAAGTCACACTCCTTAATATGTCTTTGTGCAAATTTCAGCTTTAGTGCGAAACATGCACACAAAAACCTAGATTATCATTTTACCATTTTTCATTCCAGACATTTTTGATAGTCAATACTATATTAAATCGAGGAATAGAAGAATTTTGAACCAATAACGGCATACACAAACTTTATCATTTGTTTTATATATCAAAATTGCCATCGATCATTTTAAAAATTTCTATTTTGTATATATTTCAATTTTCTTATACGATCATGGATAATTGATAATGATACAAGAAATTTCTGTTGTCTCTTATAGCCTCCAATTTTGTCGCAAAGTATTTACTGTTAGCTTCAATCGACCGGAAAACTGAATAACTATTGACCCTTTACAGCACTTTTCATTAAGTAATTCAATGCAAACCATGAACTGTAACAATCGCAGAACAACGTGAATACAACTGAAGTGTAACCAAATTCGTGACGTTTCATTAACAGTTCAAGGAGTAACATCAAATGATTCATGATCTTTGTTTCGATTCAATTGTCTATGCTTTTGGCACGTCTTGCTTCATAAAGTCACATGGAACACTTTATAAATGCTTACCTTTTTAATTTAGCTACTTTTAAAATGTGGCATGCCTATATTTTATGCAGATAATTCATAAAAGTAATAACTTAAAGGAAGAATTAGGGACCTAAACCCATTCGTCTTGTAAACTAAAGTACATTGAATATTTCTAATAGGTGATAACAATCAGAATTCAACCAAATATGATTTCAAAGGAGTTCCGGTGCAATTGGTTCCGGTTAATATTCATTTCAAAAAAGGGATTACAACATGCTTTTAATGCCAACTCTTGGCTTAAGAATGATAGGAACAATACTTACTTAGACGCTGATAAAGTAGGAGAAATGAATCTTAAAGTAACATCTGTTATCTTAGCCCAGCAATGTAGAAGATATCACCAGAGGAGTGGAAATTGCTAAAAGTTCATTGAAGGAGAAGAATGGGTGGTGATACTGCTACAGGACGTAATCACATATATCATTTGAATACATTTGAGGGCTTGTCCAGCAAACTGGCACTGGTCTGTGTTAAATATGTAGTATCAACTTCAAAGCGTGAATTGTTAGTGCATGAATTTACTCCCTTTCGAAAGTCAGGAGAGGCATTTTTCGATCCAAACCTTAAATCAAATTACACTGTTTGCTGAGTGTGCGTTTTCTTAACAGCATGCCTTGCGTTTTCAATAAATCATGTTTTATTTAGCATAGTAATACCATTATTTCTACACCAATTTACTCCTGCTTCAAAGCAGAGCATCTTTAAGAATAACACCAATGCACTCATGTTTCAAAGTAGTGCGTCTTGGGGACAGTGAATTTCGGTATTGGAAGTGTACTTCAGTGAGAAAGTGCATTTGAAGTGGAAATGAATTTGTGTTATAAGAGGCATTTCAGAAATGAGGTGAGTCATTTTTCAAAGTCTAAATTAAGTCGAGTAAACAAAAATGTAGACTGAAATATATATATATATATGATGATATTTTATATAATGATGCTGTCTTAAACTATAGGCTACTTAGAAAATCCTTGGAATGTTGAACGGGATGTACCCAAGAAAAGCCGTGAGCTTTATCAAAATACAGCAATCAAATCCCTTTATAATTTCGGACATAAGACTACAGATTTGGAGAAATTGGTCTGCTTTTTTCTAACTAGTTCTCTTTCAGTAGAAATGTCTATTTCTTGACGAATTATTGAAATTGTTTTTAATGGATGACCTACTGAAATTCCGAACATGAAACTATTTTTATAGTTTGTCATTTTTCATTGGTGAATTATAAAGTCTATAACGTTCGTCATAAAAATAAAAAAATTTATGTTATTGACATGAATTCTAAAATAAGCAGTATAGACTGAAACTATAATAAGCATTAGAGGAATCTACTAAATATTGATTTCAACAGATTGCAAACTACTAGCTTAGACGAATGGTTATATAACCGCATATAAATCTGCTATAATGCAGAGTACCCTATGCACTTGCAGCGATTCATTATGGTGCTGGTTAGGGAATCTGGAGGTATGCGAGGTGCAGTGAGGTATAGTAAGTTAGAGATAACTAATATATTGCTACATATGTATTGCATAGCTATAATTTCTGAATTTCAGCTCTAAACGAGACACAATAATGTATTTTAGAATATCTGTTATGATATTGTAAAACAAATTTGATTCAAATAAAAAGAATGGCTAAACCTTAATTTATGTATTAAAAATGTAAATTTTATTCTTTTTACTATCAAAAATGCGTCTTATAATAAGGTATGCACAAAGCATACTACAAGATATAAGACGTTTAAACTCCTTAGTTTTCCGTTCTGAGAATAAACAAAAATCTATTATTTGCACTATTTGCAATTATTTGCACTATTGACATACTCTTCTTATATTGTTCATACTGACCTCTTTCCTATTCAATTTATTGTTATGCTGTTGTGATCTTGCCACGAAAGTTTGATTCTAATTCCTCTATTTTTCTTCATTTTGCTGCAGAAGGATCATGATCATTAGAACTTAACACCAAAGACGAGCAACGAGCCGTGGTTGGAATGTATCAGAAACCGCAATCCATCCAAGACTTTTGACACAATACGGGAATACTGTTTTGCCACAAAGAAGTGTCTACGAATGGATTAACGGAAGCAAAATGCAGGTGTTTTGTAAAAGCAGATGTTAGGCATGAAAAGGGAGCCGGACAACCCTTTTCTTTTCATTTTTGGTAATCTTAAACATTTAATAACATTTCCATGAGAAAAATATGATGCACAATAGCATAATTACTAACGTGTTTCGTTGTATTTTTATGTTTGAATTAGTAAAACGAATAATAACACAAACTTTGAGTATATACATTAAGTTTACTTAAACTCTCTCAATAAAGCTGAGCCAAATTCTCTTAAGTTGTTTAATTTAAACTCAGAAATGACCACCAATTGTTTAGTGGATAAAAAAAACTGAGAATTGGTAGATGGTTTAAGTATGAAGTTACTGGGATCAGACCTACAGCGCAATTTTCGATCTGACGGTCTGGATTTTGGGCAGGTTTCTCCTGATGTAACTTCACTACTCGTTAGGACTCACTTAAAAAACCTTTCGCCCAAGGCATCCCGACCTCAGAAAGATAGCCCTCCCGTAGATTTGACTGAATCACAATAGCATCAACTGGTAAATAGTGTTACTTATTTATATTTATATCTAGAAAAAACAACTTCAATAACAATTTCGTTGGTTTAATGAAACGGGAATAAAAAATTAAAATAACATATTTTATTATATTTCCTTTTGTTTGCATAAAAAATAAAATAAGTAAAGTCTTGATTATATTATAAAAATCTAATACTTTCTTAAAAACATAACAGATTTATTCACAATAACATAACAACAAAAGTTATCCTCTAAAGTAAACAAATAAAGTTATTATGACGCGCTTAATACCACGACTCAGTTAAGCAAGAAAATAAATACTTCAAATTTTTGAATAAGTAAAAAAAATAAGTAGTTTATGGTTTATATCAACACTCCTTACTCCTAAAGCACCATCGTATCTTATCACAGTTTTTCATTTCAATATTTACTTTGGTAATCCTTTAATTACTACTTCAAAAAAATTTATCCTTTTACATAATTTACGCTAGATCATGATAGTGTTCAAACAAGGAAAAATATCGCAAATATTCTTATCGGAATATCTCCGCCAAATAAATCAGAAAGGAAGATATGAAAAAAAAAGGAAAAAAATCTAGAGTCAGTAACTGGAGATCGTTTTACGAGAGAGGATTTTGTAAGAAAATGATGGGATAAAAGGTTTTGACAGAAGTAGAAAAAAAACATTGATTGTGATTGCTCAAAGTTTAAATATTTCTTTTTTGAAGTTTTCTTTAACGAGAATGAAATTATGAAGTATTTTATTACCGTTTCTTTAGAATAACACGGTAAAGTTGAAGAATTATTTTGAAAAATGTCTTAAGCAAGTACTTCCTTATTATTTTCAAGTTTGGTGAAAGTGAGAATCAAAATTTTATTATTATAATAATATCAGAATTTTACACAGTTTGCATATCTTCAAATACTTACCAATGCAAATTTAAAAACACCATTGTGTATCTTTGTTAAGTGAAGCTAAATAGTTTTGAAAAAAAGGCATAACGTCCGTAATTTTTTATTACATCTTACAATTAAATGTTTAGAAAAGATAAAGAGAAAAAGCATTGTCTCAATAAGTGTTACATTGATTTTTTACACTTTAAGGATTGATATTATGCATCCAATTTATCGAATATCCTCATAAAATGCATGTCGTCCGTTGATAGTTTCAAAAACTGCGGAACAATTACAAATCAGCTTTGCTCAATCTACTTGTTCATTCGAAGGATATTTGAAAATTGTCTTTCACAGAGAAGGACACGTACCCAAAAGCATTCTACTCAGTGAAAGATAGATTGTGAACATATTGTAATTATAGTGTAAGCTTTGATTCAATATGGTGTAGATTAGCAGATATAGATACGCTGTCTTGTTGGAAAACGTAATCTGGTCTTTTTACAGTTATGCAGTTAGTGAGAATGGTTGATATGCACGTTCAGATAATCTGGTATTCGACTAGCAGGCGAAGGTGGCCCAAAATGATCCCCTTAGGAGAAAATTTACATGAAATAACATAAATGTTCAATAAAACATTCGGCCTTTGCCGCAATAATTTGCACTATATTTTGAATCGTAAATATATTTTAGTAACACTTTAAACCCAAATTGAGTAACGAAAAAATAGAATCTTGAAATAGAGTCCAAAGGATTATTTTACCCTCCCATAAGGGCAAAATGATCCTTCATTTTAAAGTAATTGTAAATTGTATTTTATCTGCAAAATAAAAGATGTAAAAGGAATTGTGACTATAATAAAATAAGTTTCACAATCATAAGTCACACAATCATAAGTCAATAAGTCACACAATCATGCAAAATTTACTTTATGAAAATTTTAAAATAAAAAAGTTTCTTAAACAATAAAATGGAAAATTTCAAAATTATTATTCAAAAATTATGGCCTACATAAATTAAATAATGTAATGGTGAGCCAAGAATTTTGAGAGCGTCTGAAGGACTGCCATGATGACTAGGACCCGGTACTGGAGTTTCTTCAGTCGGTGGATCATTTAATCCGGCAGGTCCTATTTAGGTCCTATTACTGCAACACGCTGTGAAACATAAAACTAAACAAATGTAATTCACCTCTCAAAACATACTCTATTCAGTAAACCAAGTCACATTTCTGTAGATTAAAGACTGTATTTTTAAGTAAATTTGAAAGTTAGTGCTTACCTTATAAGAGATATGATAAAGCCCAGATTTTTTTAAAGATTTCTACTCAGATGCGTAATACACCGATCGTTTAAATATAGCCTTTGCTTCTTCGTCACTTGGCATAACTAGCTTATGTGTTACCTAGTATATAGCTCTGTCTGTCTGGAAGAAAGTATATATGGATTGTTTTTCCCGCTAGGATCATATTGGGCCACCTTCCCCTACTTAATTTTTGATTATGACGCTCTAAACTCATAGGATCGAAGCGCATTAATTTTTTTTTCTCTATAAAAATTTATATCCCAAATATGACTTTCAATGTTGGTCACACTCTAAAATCATTATTTACAATAGTTTTGTTGCTATTCATAAAGGAATTTTGTTTAAGGTGCTGAGCTAATAAAGCATTATGCTTCAGTTATCAATGAAGTAATTTATTTATAACAAAAACACTCAACAAAAAATGATGCTTAAAGGTAAAATTAATTAATATTTTTTGTAAAATGACACGCATTTAGAAAAAAGTTATCGCAAAACGATCATTTCGGATGGTAAATTAAAGGTGCACCCTTCTTCAGTTTTGAAAGAGTGTCAGTGACGACAGCAGTTATTGAATAAAATTTAAACCATTTGTCGTTCAGCTCAAACATTTATACATCTTTATAATGTAGATAAAAATGGCATGTAGCTAGAAGTTTGAAAATTAAAAGTTTTGCTGCTTTATTTCTAAGGCCTTAACGATTCGAGGTTGTGCGGACTCTTAATTTCATTAAATATATCATATGCATCAAAACTGAATTTTTTTTTTACGTATTACGCAATTCATTGCCATCAGAAATTTATATGAAAGAGCGTAATATACTAGACCATTAAATTTGTGACGTGAAAATAGTGTCAAAGTAACAGGAAACTAACTGAAGCTGCTTTCTCAAATACTCATGTCACCCACTCACTTTATGATCTTAGTACAAATAAATAACGTACAGTGCGTATAGAGACTTTTAAATAAAAATAAATTGTCGCTAGCAAAAAGGATTAAAAAATTTCTTTGTGGTACTGAAATATGGTTCCAAGAATGTTCAATTTCCAAATTGATCACCTTGCACCGTATGCTACATGAATGAATGAAAATTTCTTTCCCCTCTCAGCTCGTCACTTAATCTAATCACAATAGCAAAAAAAGTGATTTTTGAGAACAATAATAGAGATTATTGGCAATTTCCTCTACCCCGAATTGTTCTTTTGGTAGGTACAACACTTCCGCCCTTCGATCATGGAGGGAGGTCGGAGTTTTCTCAGCTGTCCCGTCTCGGCACAAAAGAATATAAGAGCTTATTTTTTTTTCTCTCGCTTTATTGCAATTAATCCCCCAAATAATCCGTCCAAAAGCTTTTTACAGCGTCCGCGCCGGTTTTCCAGATTGAAAGCGTCCCGGAGAATTTTGGTTCCATTAGGTTCGACAATGAGGACGTGTAACAGTAACGGGAATAGGAAAAAAAAAAGTAAAAAGAAGTAGGCCTGAGTAGTAAAGAGCAGTGATTTCACATCCAATTCGCTTAAAAGCGGGCGGGGGGCGTGCGATAGGGGCCCCATCTCCACAGGAGAATGGGGAGTGGGTACAATCAAGTAAGGGCCCCTGCGGTTGACAGTTTCGGGACACTTGGGAATACGCGCTGCAGGCTCGGCTAAATTGAATTGGAAAGGGTGAGTTGGGAAGTTCTCTAAAGTTTCATAGATTTTTTTTTTCTCTCCCTGTAAGCCGCACTGTGCTTGAGCTGGTGAATGTGAAAAAAAAAAAAGAGTAATGAATGAATGTAGTTTTGACAGGCGATCTGGCGACTTTAAAACACGTGATCGAAGGAAGTTGCATGGAAAATTTTTCATACGACTTTATCTGATGCCGTGCTATACATTCTGAAACATGATATGCTTTGAAGTTAATAAAAGTTACACGTCACAATTTATACAAAGAGGTTGTTATATCACAATTTTTTATCAGTGCTACAATGTAGGCACATAAGTTTTTTTATTGAATTTTTTACTTTATTGACATGAACGCAAGTGTTTGTGGTACAGTATTTCAACGAATACCAATTTTGTATTTTCCTAGTAAAACATCTAAAATAAATATCATTCAAAACTCAAAAAATAAAATACTTTGAAGGATATAGAGCCAGAAAGTAATTCTTGATAATTTACAGACTGTGTTACCGAATTTTCAAGCTAGAAACAGTTTAATAGAGTTTACATTGATGTACTAATTTTAAGGTTCATGTTGAATAAAAAATAATTTATGACATGGCAATTATTTATAAGATAAGACGCATAAATTCTATATGTGCTATAAGAATAGCATTTTTCTTTCTATTCTTTTTATTCTAATATACTTTGTAAAGTGTCAGTGCTCTTAAACAGTCAAAAGTTAATTATATTTTAATCATACCGTAAAAAGCATTATATTATTATTTTAAGATACATCCACAATAGACCCTCACATCATACACAAAGATTCAGTCAAGTAATAAGTAACTTTCTGACACTAATAAGACTCGATTTATACGTTTACGATTTATGCATGTTTAGTATGATTTAGATCCGTTTTAAGGTTTTAAGATTAATTTAAACTTACTAAAATGATATGTGAATATTACCTTGAAATGTTTAGCAGCCAGTTATTTTTCTAAAAGTAACTATACCAACATAGGCATTCTTTGACGTTAAAATTACCACGATTGGGATAAATAAAAGTTTATTGTTCTGTAAAAATTTTTTCTAACCAACTGTGCTGACCCAAATAACTGTATAACTTTCATTTAACTTTTTTGTTGCCTTATCATAATATGACTTCGTTATAGGTACGATAAGTCAGTCTTCCTTATCCGGTAAAATAAGTAATATTCAAACTAGATTTCAATAAATGGTCGCAGTGCGTATATAATAAAAGGTAATTTAAGGGTTCTCAACAAAAAGAACACTTGTCCGACACGAAAGTTTTCAGGGAGATAAAACAAACTTCCTGGACAAGCAGTGCTCCTACAAAGACCCATAGAAATTTTTCGCGCCATAACAATTACATGTTTCGTTTTTGAGTGAATCAGAGCGTTGAAGGTTGAAGAAGAGCTACAAGAGAGTGTTGTAAGTTCATTTTCGAGATTTTTGGACAATTGTTCATTTTGTTGAGAACCTTTCAATTGCATAGCAGAAAGTCGGGAAATGAGAAATTTAGGATTGTGGCAATTTGTTGTAAGAATATCCAGTTTCATATAAAGAAGGATTAGCATGCAAAACTATGTAATCATTCATTTCATATTACTTGAGAAAATGCTTTGTTCATAATGGACGTACAAAGTATATAAAAACAAGGAAAGAACCGAAGGAGAAGGATTGATACTTGATTATATTTCACGATGCACATATAACAAGGCTAAGAAAAATGTCTATGCAAATTCGATTCTGAGGCAATGGTTCGTAAGCATTTGTAGGGACATAATGAGAAAATATTATCTAAGAGTTATTTATAGCCTTAAGTTTCATTCCACATGTTGAAAACGCTGACTAAAGAAGAGGTACAGCTTTGAAAAATATTTTCAGCTGTCACCAAGAGATGCCTTGTGAATAAACCACTTGGTTAATGTTCTAAAGGCAAGAGAAAATTATACCAATGATGGGGCATAGTTGTTCGGCATCTCCATACCGTATCAAATTATTGATTCGAGATTACTATGACCATTCATCTTCTTGTACGTGTCCCATTCAGATTATCATTGCATGGCTACGAGAGTTTCTGTTTGTCCAATACTCATTTAGGATTTCTTAGATTGATATGATAAGACACTTAAATTATGGAAATTGCTGTTCACTCCTTCTGACAGACTATGGCTCTTTTCAGCACTAAAAATGTTTTACATAACGTTGTTATAAAGACAATTAAGACAGGGTTTCATCCTGCATGCTCTAGAAGTAATTTACCATTACGTTTCTTCCAACCTGTTTGACTGCAAAATGTCCATGATGAACTATTACTAACCGTTTTTTTGGAAGCATAGTGAAATCCTTATTGTCAATAAGTGATAGTTCCTCAGACATTTATGTTTAGAGGTGGAGGTTATTCGGACTTCGTGTTTATGAATGTTTATGGCGGATCTTATAAGGCTTGTGATGAGGAAACTATATTAGGAAGGACTTATATCTAGTATAATAGATTTCTCCAAATCACGAAAAATATTATTATGATAACGAATTTCGTGCGACATCAAAACTAACCTAACTTATCTTAATTAGGAAAGTGAAAAACTAAATTCCACATTCATCAATCTACATTAAAATCTATTAATAGTCATAGAGAAACATGAAGCTGAATTACAATGTTAAAGAATCTTTATGACAATGTTGAAGATGTAGTGATAGTACATAAACATTATTTTCACTTTCTTGTGATGTTACTATTCTTAGGTATAGTATAATAATAAAAATCAGTTTGTTTATTAGAATTGTAACGATTCATTGGTTTTAGGAAATTTATTCATGCAATACATAAAGAATAGAAAGTTAAAACGAATCATTTTTTTTTTACTTTAATGTAATCTTTCTGTGAAAGTTTTAACTGTAAAATATCTTTTAATAATTAATTGAATTACACAGTTGCATGGTCGATAAGGAAGCTAATAATCCAACAGTATATTAATCCCGATTCAGTTTCTTTGCACCATTTAATTAGACACGCATTATTGTACTTTCAATTCTCCAAAGATAAACTTTGAAACTTACACGCTATCATACTCTCTGAAAAATAAAATCGAAGAAGCACGTCAAGGAGCTTATCACTGCATAATTTGCATTGAGTTATTTCCATAACGAAGCATGAATTGATTGTGGCAGGGAATTTTCCACTGGCTAATTTAATTCAATTTTCCCGGAGTGAAAATTAATTTACTCCATTACCTCCCGGCTTCAGAAATAAGATATTCATAACAACTTATTCATATATATTTCTCAAATTCTAAACTCTCTGACCTTTAGCTCGAAAGTCATCAATACAACTGGATTCCTGGCAATACACTTGGGGAACTCAGATCAACCGGAGCGTTTAATATATATAAAGTGAGCTGGACTCCAGAAACATGTTCGGGGAGAAATATATATTCCTTTTCCTTTAATAACTAATGGTTCGATAATGAATGTTGTGTACAGATTGTTTACCCTCTTGTGTAATTGGATATCATTGTTGCCACACTAGAGGTGTTTCAAGCTTATGTAATTACGGATGTTATCGCTTTATTCGCGAGTGCAAACGAATCTTGGGAATTGTGTGGAGCTAATCGGTTAATTATATCAACAAAAGTTTCACAGTTTTGAGTGAAATGATGTGAGGTTTTTAGCGTTTGTTCTGATAACGAGGGAATTGTGGATTTGATCCAATTCGATTTAAATGGATCTTTTGTATGCGCTTGTTTACCGACTTAATGACTGTTGAAAGAGTAACAAGTGCTTTGTTTTGCAATTTTTCAGTGTTATGACTTTATCATCAAAAATGTGTCTGTCGTATAACATTCAAGTTTTCATACAGCAAATTATCCTTATCTAGAAAAAAGCAACAATAATGTGAGAAAATAATACAATCTGTGGATATTTTTAATTACATATATTTAATTACTCCAGCCGCATAGCCAAGGGTGCGCTACAGGGGTATCTTTTCTTTACCACCAGAATTAGGATTTATGTTAATTGGAAGTCAATAACCAAACTTTTTGGGACAAATTCAATATTTCCCAAGTTTTGGGCCTACCCCGAAATTTTTTGCTGGTACGTGCCTGAACTACTGTATCTGCAAGTTTTGAAAACTCGTGTCGTGTGCGAATATATACAAGGTTAGTCTGAAAAAGTGGTCAAAACTTTATGGGGTAAAAGAACGCATCTACGCGACCAAATTTTATCATAGAACGTATGGGCGGAACGCAAACGGTGAGCCGCTAGGAGGCGTTGGCAGGCCCGGACTGGGAGGGTAGGGACCCACCCGTCTCAAGAGAAGGGGTCCGGTTATTGTGTAACCGATAAATATTAGGATGTGTTAACTTTCGGGGTGTGGGGGGTGAGGAATGGTGTTATTATTGAGTAATTATGATTGACAATTAATGCATTAATAAAATATTGATCTATTAATTAATATGCGCCATTCATATTAATTAATCCCTTGTTCATTCGGGAACCCTCTCTCAAAAAACTTTGAGAACTACATTTAAAATGAAGTGTTTTGAAGCCTTCTGGGGCGCAATTGCAGCTGCAAAAAATTTTACAAGTGTCAAACTTCATTTAAGTGCTATCAGTATAGCACTTTTTTTCATTTTCTTTCTTTTTCTGTTTGGGGCCCGTCCTCAGCAGGGAGGACCCGCCGAGGGTGGGGACCCACCCGTCTGCAGACAGTCGGACACCCTGGTCAGTCCGGGTCTGGGCGTTGTAAATGATGTAAAAGCTTGATAGGAATGCAAGCGGGGAGATGTTAATAGATAGTTTTCAACTGGCACATTTAAAGAATTAACTCAAGAATGATAAGAAATTCTTCAGAAAACATTGTATTAACAGTAATGGAATTGAGGTACATGCTCAAAGAGATTGCTCCAAAAAGCGTCAGCCACCTCTAATGCTGGCTTCACATCTACAGGATAGAGATTGACGCACATTTGCGAAGACATTTACCATCCTCTCGGCGATCCACGTAAGAAAATGCCTTTGGATCCGTGGACCGAATATTTCATACCATTTATAACGGCTCCTTTCGGCGTTCAAGTTTCCATATTCAACACCACCGAGCGTCTCGCCGTTTGCGTTCCACCCATACTTTTTTTATGACGAAATTTGTTCGTGTAGATGAGTTCAATCGCCCTATAAAGTTCTGGTTTAACCCTTTGAGGCGCAACCCTTTCCCGATGCTGAAAAAAGGGCAGCCGTTGCCATCGCTCGACTTAACTACCAGCAAGGGCACAGCCAGCTGCGTCAAAGAAAGGGTCTCTAGATCTGTGGCACGCGATGAACCTTTCGATCGTCCGTCATCTTGCTGGTAGTTAAGTCGAGCGATGCAACGGCTGCCCTTTTATCAGCATTGGGCAATCTATCCAGCTCTTCTCGCATTCTTCCATTTTTCAGCAGATGTCAGTGCTAGTTAAAAATAATCGTGACCATTTTTTTACGGGAAATGATGTGCTAAAAATGAAGGATTCTCGTGGAGCTATGTCACCCGCAACTATTTTGATAGAAATCCAATCTATTCTTCGTGAGTGGCAACAGTCAAAACGTCAGAGTTTGGTGTCCTCACGGCGAGGACACCGCGCGTTACAGGGTTAAAATAGCCGCTTCCGAATATTTACATGCACGTTCTGTTCTGATTCTCAGTAGCACTTGCAATGCATTTTTTTTTCGATTCGACTATCACACGTGCAGAAAACGTACAATTTGCGAACACTACACGTTTTAAAGACATTCAATGTAGTACTGTATGCGATAATTACTACAACCGCTAGAGGGCTCGCTATTTCTCCACATAGCAAAGAATCTGCACAGCTAAAGAGACAGAAATTTTGAGCGAAGACACGAAAATATATATAACTGAATACACAAATAGGTCAGCGTCCCGATTCTCAAACAAGTATGAAGGAGACTTATAAATTCGATGATTTTCTCAAATAATTACAAAAAATGTAGAAAAAGTCATTAATTTTTCTACTTTAGTTTTGGAAATTCAATTGACCGCAGAAATATATATAAGAACTTGGAAAATTTCTTTTCTTTACTTCAAGCAAAATTTACTGACTATCCTAACCCTGCAGTGCATAGTGATGCATATATGCATCGTATTTTTTCGTGCCGGATTAGAGTAGAAGACAATTTTCTTACGTCAATTTCACATGTAAAATATAATTTTTAATAATAAATGATTCATATCGTTAATAATAAAACTTTCACAACTTCTTTCAAACTGCGTGTTTTTAGAAAAAATAATTAGTTATTCACAAAACTGATAAAGGAAATTTAGCCTACACACGTGACTAGTGAACGTCTTTAAAATACATGCATTTAAGTGTTAACTCTTAATTGAATTTTAAACACATTCGCTGCCGATGATATGATATTCGCCAGTGTAAGTTAAATTACCGGGTTTTAATTTTGTGAATAACTGATAATCTTTGAAAAAACACCCAGTTTGAAAGAAATATTTGATATTTTTATATTCACAATATGAATCATTTAATATCAAAAATTATATTTCACATGTAAGTTCGACATTTGAAATTTGGCTCGCACTCTAATCCGTCAATGAACGTGTTTTAAACAAATTATGTAAATATTCATCGCTATGCAGCTAAGGGTTAAAAATGCGCTAATGAAAATTCAGTCAAAACGATTTTCCTAAACTATATCGTAAAATTTTTTAAGGTAGGTCAGTAGTTTATACATAATATAAAGAAGATATTTTTTTCAAAGTTTTATATATTTACGTCACTAACGGCTACTAATTAGCGTTTTGAGGAACACAACAGTTCGAAAATAGCCTGAAAAATAAACTCTATTTATTGGTACTGTGTTGGTCTAAGTATGGCGGAACATTTTGTTTCTTTCTTTTTAAATAACAGTGAAATATGCACAGTTTTACGGATTAAAAAGTAAAGATGCACAATTATACATTACAATAGTTCTAAATACCAAATCTCAGCATTCTGCAGTTAAAAGTTTTACACTTATGTCAAATACGTAATTCTTCTTGGCGCCAACTTTGGCGACATTACTTCTTTAGAATTGGAACTGTCACCCTAGAATAACACAGTCATATTGCAATGTGATCTAGGCAATATGGTGGATCGGTTACAATTTCGGCTTCACTATCGGATAGCTAATGCCATCTCCTTGTATTCATATCTCTATGGTACTACATAATCTGCATTAAAAAAAAAGAAAAAAAGAAACGTATTTTATGTGAAAACTGACATGGAAGACTTGATTTGCACTTAAATATTTTTGAGAGGGTGTACAACGTAAAAACATGTTTCATAGTACGTCTTTTCACACAAAATCTAAATATATGAGGCGGCGCGAGATCACCTCCGCGCACACAACACCTGGCAATAGAAACCTGGTCGAATGGGTACATTTTGGTCGAGCTGGATTGCGCCTCCTTCTACCACTCGAATTTCCTAGGTTCAAACCCTGTTCTCGCCACATGCTCTCCCTACTCATTTTTAAATAATCAGCCCCAGTCATTTTCATCACATTCTCGAATTCACGTTGATACCTGCAGTGACAAATAAACTATCTACATTTGTGGGGTATGAAGAATGCATTTCTTTTCTAAAAAATAGTAATAAAACCCTCCTTGCGATCGCAAACTTATGAACTGGAGCTATTAGTTTTCGAGAAAAAACTTGCAAAAATGGAAGAGGTGTGTTAAATGGTCTTAGTTTTTATCGCGATTAAGAATGACTTCATATAAGGTTTTGTATTCTTCTACCACATTTCTCTGGAAGATATAGTTAATCCAATATGACAGAAAAGAAACAGAAGTCTCCTAGTTATTTAATTACTTTAATGTTGTTTCCTTAGACTTTTATTTAATGAAATAAGGATTCAATGTCATACAAGCGATTTTATTATGAATTGGCCCAAATGCTACCAAAAAATGATCAATAATGAGATGGAGAAGATTTTTAGTTTAGCTGAAGTCCACAGCAGAATAGGATTTCGAATTCCCGTTAAATACTACTTTCAATGAAATTCATACTGTATGCATCCAAGAAAAGTGCAGAAATAAATTATCCATAATATATTTAATGATTTTAAAACTGGGTAAAATTTCTACGAAATGTTATATTAGAAAATATATATTAATTGAACGTGCCACGTAAAAAATTTTTCGGTTTAAGAACGCTCTCAGAATGTAGTAACATAATGTTACTCATTAACAAAAGTTTCTTTTAACAAGACATATGATTAATGAAAGTGATTTATCAAGTAAAATAATTAAGAGAGCACAGCATTAAGCCACTAATTGCTCTTTAAGGGTTCAGGCGCTCACTAGTGAAACCTGAATCCGCAGACTCATTAGGCAATGTTTTTCCATTAGCATTACCGATAAACAATTGATGAATGTTAACGACATTGATGATTGGAATTCATAATTTTGTCGTAATAGTTGACGTAAAATTAAAGCAAAATGGTTTGAAGATTTTTATAGATTACAACGCCTAAACTGATTGGCTGAGGAAGGAATTAGTAAATAGGATTGTAAAAGAGTGTAAAAACTCTAAAATTAATGAAAAATAAAGAAAATGTTGAATTAACATGAATAACTTAATTAAATTTATAATCGCTATATACTTTATATTTAATATAGACATAATCGTAAAGAAAAAATATGACAGAAATTATTCTTTAAACAATTTAAATAAAAAAGATTAAAAACATATGCATTTTTTAGGCTGAGTAAAAACTTTAAGACCAGCTATATAAAAATTATTCTTACCTCTCTAAATAAGAAAAACTGATAAATTTCAAGAAAAATCTAAAATCGCTTAGAGAAAATTGTTGCTTTTTGTTATCTGTAAGCATTTATAGCTTACTTATAATAAATAAGTAGTAGATATGTTCCTAAAACAGCAGGACGCTCTAAAACTGTGGTTACACATATTTTAAGTAAAAATAATTATAGGAGTGTAAATATAGGAGGAAAAACAATACAATCCGCCAGGTATATGCAGCAAAGTCAGGCTCTATTACATCTTTTCAAATTTTGTGACCTTATATGTTGCTGAATATCCATATTGATACGGATATATTAGACTAAACCCAATTTTTTTTACCTACATTTGTACGAAGTACCTAGGGCTCGGGCAGTGCGATAATCAGGTTCTCAGCAAAGGTGGAAAAGTGTCAGTTCATAATCAGACACAAGAAATATTGTTTAGGAGTTGTACAGTTGATAACATGTGAGTACAAACGATTGGGGATCAGTTTATCTGTTTAAAAATAAAACAAAACTTAGTGGCTCGAATGGCTGGAAGAGATATCGGTTTAATTTGAAAAACCATGTTTTTTTTTCTTTATTATTATTTTTTAGACAAAAAATTATCCATTTTGACACGGAGTTAACTTTATTTCAGTGGTATTGAAGTTAATGCGAACTTTTCTGTAAAAATGAATTTAGAAAATAAATGAAATACGAAGTGATCTATACTGATAATATTTTTATCTTCTGAAATACTTTGAGAAAGCTATATATTTAATAATTTTTTTAATTATGAAAAGTTAAATTTGCTGTCTATCATAATATTTCTTAACAGCAATAATAAAACCTGACATAAAACACTGTAATAATATGAAAATAAATATCCAATTTAAAATAGAATTTAAATGAGAACTACGAAATTCTACTGTGTATTTTTTGTATAATTTTAACATAATTACCATAACGTTTCAAGGATGTTAAAATCGTGACATCATGATGAGCGTTAACTTCATCAAAATACAGATGAAATGATTGTCTGGGAAGATATATATATTTTTTAAAAAAAACATAACAGTCATTAAAAAGACAATTGTATGTATTACTGTATATTTGGACCACCAGTTTCACGCCGATGTTTTTGTTGAAATAATTTTAATTCCATTCAATTATAACGCTTACAACATCATGTGAATTTATTTGAAATGGCTGACTGAGAAAATGTTTTTGTAATAATAATAATAACAGTGATAATAATATTTATCATAATCCTCAATTAAAAATGCAACTGCATTTAGTATTCTCCATTTTGCACTGTCATTTTCCATGAATTTATTAAAAAATAAATTTAACAGATTTAACAGCCTAAACATTTTTTCCCCAATATATAAGGCAAAATTTGTAAAATAATTATAATATAGAAATAAATCTTTTTCAATCGAAATTGCATTCTTAAATACTGTCATTTCTGTCCTTACTTCACTCAATAGGTCATTTTGTATTATTCTCTCTAATCATTAAATCACATATCTATGTATTTAATGTGATTCATTAAGTGTGAAATCTAATGATATATTTTTTTTTCCAAAAGAAAATGTAATTTGCAATAAGTATCACACGGATGTTCTCAAAAACGTGTAATACTTTTTGTGGAATAATTAGGAAAATCTAGACTGTGCCTTGCGGACTTTTTTTTTTTTTTTTACCAGCAGTGCACCATTTAAGGTGTTGTGGACACTCCCTTTTCCCTGTTAAAATAAAAATAAAATAAAAATAAAAATAAAGAATTGCATAAAGTTACTGCCAATTATATGCTGTATATGAAAATAATCAGGAGATAAAAAAAGAGTAGTAAATTATAATTTTTCTCTTGAAAGCATGTAGACTTAACAACTTGATATAATGCAAGTATATGGTGACTATGATAAAATGACATGTTTTACAGTTTAACTATCTGAACAAAAGACTACTTTTACAGAGATTATTTTTAAGTATAGAACTGGTAGACAATTGTTTATGGAGAATTTTCTCAACTAATCCATTTTCGCTCGATTGTCAATGGTCACATGCAATAGTCACTAAACTAGAAACTATGTAACACAAAATGTTTCATTCACGTCTCGTACACGTCGAAGGCTTTTCTTACATATTATATCTACCAGCGTCATATGCTGGATTCCAAAGGTGAGCTATACCACTCCAGTAACTGGAACTCCGATAAATTTAGTACTTCGATGAAGTACGTCTTGAAGTACATCCAAGTACATACTTTGATAAATCTTGAAAGCATTGGAACAGAAGGGAATTTCTCGGATGATGTCTCTTTAGAGATCTAATTTTCTCTTATTAGAATGATACACTTGTGTCATATCTAGAGAATTGGGCTCTTTTATGGAGACTGAATATCATACTGGATATCATCTGGCTTCGCAGCCAGTTTATCTAGTTTAGAGGGGGCACTGCTGACAGCAATCAAGTGTGTCTGACAGGTTATTAAAGTATATTATGACACAATACTGACATATATTTGTTTGTGTCATGTCTTAATGCTCTCTAAGGAAAAAATCCCATGCATGCATATTTGAACATAAAGACAGTATAAATTTACTATCAAGTGTATCATTTAAGATCATATATCAGATCATTTCTTGTTTCAGACCAGATTTAAAAAAATCATATTTATATTAAATAATCTTTTCACAGAGATTAGATTTGTAGTTAAAAATATCATGATTATTAAATTTTCGAATTTTGTTTATTTTTATTTATGTTATGTGCACAAATTAGGACATCCATCCTGTTCGATAGTATAGGTAACTTTTGTGTCCTCAATGACGGTGGCTCTGAAAGAGTTAACTGCTTCTGGGGAGCCTTTATCACTTTGCAATAAGAATGATTATTGCTAGTAATGCGGAATAACGTATGATGAAACGTATGATATAACGTAGACACCGTCATTGTGACCTCAAAAACGGTGGCTCTGAAAGAGTTAAAGTGTTTCTGGGAGTCTTACAAAATATCACTTTGCAATAATAATGATTATTGTTAGTAATGCGGAATAATGTATGATATATATAACATTTTTTAAAAATAAACCATATCACAGAAAAATCATGAGCGCAGCAACTGCAGCTCTAATGCATTTCCTGTGTTTATAAATACAAGGGAAAAGAAACAAATAAACTCAAGTCATTGCCACTAATGAAACACATAACTATTTTACTAACTTAAACTACTAAGTTTTACTAGTATTCCTGTATTGACAATGATTTGGGTTTTCAACATTTAATTTAAAAAAAGTTTAATAACTTGGCAATGTTAAAAATGCCAAAAAATAAAATAATTAAATGTTAAAATGTTATATATATATATATATATATATATATATGCAGCGTGCCCCAAAAGTTGGTTACACGTTTTAATTATTTATCCATTTGAGATAAGTAAGCAATGTAAATTGAAAAGAAAAAGTTCAATATAAGGCAGGAAAAAGGATTACGTTTAAGAAAATATTCTTGCTGTTAATTTTCAAAAAGTTACACATTATAAATTTGTATACGACCCCCATAGAAAAAAATATTCCCAGTTAGTAAAACGTGCCCCATATACTAAATAGGTGAAAACAAAATTTGAGAATTATGTTCTAAAATGTGTCGCAGACATGAAAATAAAAATTTGATGACTTAAACAACTTTCCAATAGCCATCGGAGGGAGAAAGTCACATCGGAAGACAGGAATTGTACAAAAATTACGAATTTTTTTTTTTTCACTCTTAGCAGTAAACGTTTATATTTAAATTCATGCAAATGTTTATTGCTAAGAATGCAAACATTTGCACGCGCATTTTTGTTTAAAGATATCTTCGTTTAATGACGAGAGGCTAAAATTTCGTTCTTTACTTGATTGGTGTTTGGGGCATATTTCACTAACTGGGAATTTCTGGGAATTTCGTACGGAGGTTGCATTCAAATTTCAGAAGTGTAACTTTTGAAAATTAAGGAGATGAATTTTTTTTTAACGTAGGTTCTTTTCTTATCTTTTCCTGAGGATGATCTCCATTTACATTGCCAACTTATGTCTAACAGATAACGAATTAAAGCGTTCTTAATAATATATTTGTATATACAGTATGCCCACTAAAGTCCCTTGTCACCCACTTAATTTCGGAACGGCTGCTGCTATTTTTATAAACGTGGTGTCTAGGTTTAGTAAATTGGATATGCGCTACCGAATGAGACAGCTCACAGAGCCAACTAGGAGAAAACTGCGGAGTTAGCTTTCGTATCTCGAAAACTGTTCAAGATAGGGGGAAAAAGTGAGTTACAAAGTTGTAGAGCGTTATCGATTTAGTACGAAAAGACACCTCATTGACATGTATGTGAAAAACAAAACGGTTAAAACGTGTATTTGTATTTTAGTGATTCCCTACTCTGCGAATGTGAAAAAACGACCAAAGACAGAAGAAAACAATTATTTATAACAATATACCTTGATTTAAGATGTTCAAACTTCGCACCGTCAGCTGCAATGCACATCTGGATCCTCGTTTAAATTTCACATTGCACGCGTTGGAGCATAGAGGGTGACACGTTAGCACAAGCGTCAGTAATGCATCGTTTAAGGTTCTGCAATGCTTGTGGAGGGGTTTGGAGGACTCAAGTGAACAGGTGTGACGTTTCTAACGTATATGGATACTGAAGGAATTTCGAACATTAAGCGCAAGTTGGGTTGAGTTGACGTTGAGATCAGTACAAGGACAAGGATTCAACTCTCGAGGCTTAACCCCTTAAGCGGTTTGCCCGTACAATGCACGTGCTACCCAAAATTGGCCTCAACTGTTTTGCCCGTGTAGCGTGCGGGCATCGATATTTTCTCCTTTCCTTTTCTGATTTGCCCGTATATTTCATTATTGTGAAGAGACTATTTAGTATTAATATTTTTCAAGAGATCGCGTGGCTTGTCCATGTAACTGAAATGCTTTTCATCCGGGTTTTTCTTCCTAAAGAGAGAGCGGGAATATTTCATCATATGCCCTTTTTGGAAGCATTTCGGTAAAAAAATTGACCGCTTAAAGGGTTAAACCAGAGTCCTTTCGACTAGGAATTGCAAACGATACTACTGTGCTACATTGCGGCGGTGTGTGTAGCCCAAAAGATAATATTTTCACCTTCTGTTCACATTTTGTGACGTCACAGTGTAGCAAATCACGTAAATACAAATGTACGTTTTAAACGTTCTGTTTTTCACATCCATGTCAATGAGGTGTCTTTTCGTACTAAATCGATAACACTCTACAACTTTGTAACTCACTTTTTCCCCCTATCTCGTACCGTTTTCGAGATACGAAAGCTAACTCCGCAGTTTGCCACCAGGTGGTGCTGTGAGTGGTCTCATTCGGAAGCGCATATCCAATTTACTATACCTAGACACCACGTTTGTAAAAATAGCAGCAACCGTTCCAAAATTAGGAGGGTGACAAGGGACTTTAGTGGGCATATTGTATACCAATGGGAAATTATCCTCCATTTTCTCCCTCGAATTAAATCCGTAAGGTATTCTTGCGTTTCTAACTTCTGTTGTTTATGATTTTTGTAACATTTAAAAATTAATAACAAGCAGTTAAAATAAATTAATACATTCAGTGATTTTAAATTTACTTGCAGTCAATTTTTTTAAACAACAATCGCTTGGTTTCATCAGTTTTCGTTTTTAAATTGTTATATGGCAAACTTACTTGATCAAGACACAGAAAACCTCCACCATAAATATAATCAAAATTTTATTTTGCGTTTAGAGTTTCATTGTACTAAATTCTAAACAAAAAATTGACTATTTTAACGCGATTAAAATTTGTATGTTTAAAAATTAAATTTCACTCTTTGCATAAATGTAGCATTCCCGACTTTTAAAATTATATTCGAAATTCTTCGTGTACATAAGCATAGGTCGTTTTAATGGAATAAACATATTTTCTTACAGTGAAGCTTGTTTCAATTGAGTATGTTTCTTTGATATTTCCTTTATTAAAATATTCAAAGTAGCGAGAAGTTCCAAACATGCAAATGGAATAATTTCAAATAATTTAATTTACAAAATACTTTTGCTGGTTAAAAAAGAATTTGGCATTTTAGTCAGATTAGTACAAAATATATATTTGATCAGTAGGCGAAACATTTCCTTTAATTAAAGTAACACATCTAAACAAACATGGAATTATTAATTTTGAAATGTTGACAAGCATTCTAGTGGTTGGATGAAAGTCAAGTGATAAGAAAAAGCTCGAAATTATTATAAAATTTGATTAAGAATGCAATTTATTTTACTTTAATGCCTCGAATATACAAATTAGATTTCACTCTTTCGAAATTATGCATATAATACAAGCACTGTTACCGTACATTAAATATTTGCAATAATTCTTTCTATAAGGATTAATTCTTTCTCTAATTCTCAGGAAGAAATTTATAAACGGAACAATTTATGAAATGATAGTAGAAAGTTTGATAAAAGCTGTCTTAAAATGACCTCAGAGTTTAATGTATTAATAAAATTTGAGATTTATTTAAAATATAGGAATATTTTTATTTTAATTCAAAATTTAGACTGTGAAATAGAATATACAACCGAAACCCCCCCCCCCTTTTTTTTTACTTGACTAGACTTGACTTGAAAAAAATGTTTCTTGACTGAACAAAAATTAGGTTCGCGCTATTTCAATCTAATAATTTTGTTGGTTTTAGCAAAATTTTCATTAAATTAAGAAATATTTGCTTGAATTAGCAAAAATTTTGTGGATTCAACAAAATTATTCGGTCGGAATAGCGCCACCTAATTTTTGACTTCCATGTCTTTTGACTATTCGATCGTAATTTATTACGACGGAATAGTCAGCAAATATTTGTTAATTTAATAAATTTTGCTAAAAACCAACAAAATTATTAGATTGAAATAGCGCCAACCAAATTTTTGTTAAATAAACAAAACAATTTTTTTTCGGTGTACAATAAATGGCCTCTCTTTTCACGAAATGTTCAGAGACATTTTCGCATTATGGCGAACTCATTTCATCAATGATGCATCTTATTTATTTCCTGCGCTCCGGAATGGTCCGAGGATCATTCTCATGAAATTTTACTTTTATAAGAACCACAAAAAATGCATTTAGCGGTGTTTTGGCACTATTTTAAAGGCGGCTGATACGGCCATGAGACAATCAGCATTTTAAACTTACACAATTTCTATGATCGATCATTTAATTCTTAACCAAACCTTAATATTTCCTAATGCCAGTCATCAACAATTAGTACTTCATTTCAGCTACAAAAAATGGCGAGATTTAAACTGGAAGGTAATTTTAAGACGCTTTTTACATGCACCCTTACAAACTCTGGCATCTACAATTAAGGACACATAAACTGAAGAACGTCGTACATGGTGGATGTGCTACATGAACATGAAGAATAACCATGTGTGATATCGATAGCTCCTAAAAGGTGCATTCGATTGAGGTCATATTTCGGATATATCTATGTAGATTTTGGTGTGTATAGTACTTTTTCAGGCCTAGTTAGCATTAGTTTTTTTCAAGCCTCTAGAAAAAAGAATTGTTTAACATTATGGCCTACGGATCGAAATTCTTGCAAGTGCGCTAGCAACTAAACGGTGCATTCGATTGAGCGCAAATTGAGTAGGTATATTATAGGTCACGATCACACGACCACCATAGATTTTTGTGTCTGTAGATCTCATAGATTATTCACGGGATCGCAAAAATTAATTCCTATACTTTAAGTTCTATGGGCGCAAATCATTAAAGTGTCGTATGTCTAAATGGTATGTTCGAGTAAGTTCAAATTATGTATATCATAGGTCACTGTCACAGAACCTGTATAGAGTTTGGTATGTGTGGGGGCTTTGTACACTGTTACAAAAAATCGTTTATAGATTACGGCTCAAAATTCCTGAAAGTGCACTAGTATCTGCATGATGCATTCGATTGATTTAAAATTAGGGAAGCATATTCTAGGTCAATGTATAGATTTTGGAGTGTGTAGGGCTTACAGATTTTTACAGGGCTGTAAAAGTATGTACATTGTCAAAATATCTTATATACTTTACGGCCTATATAATCAAATTATATGAAGTGCACTAGCGTCTGAACACTACATTCGATTAAGTTTATTTAAATGCTTGTTAAAGATTGTGTTCGTAAAGTCGAGTGGAGTAACTCCAGATTTTTTTATTATACTTTTTTGAATTATTAATTTAATCCCTATGATCAAAACAAGAATGATTTAACGCAAAGAGAAACTATTTAATCATTTCTGAAAGAATCAAAGTTAAAAAAAAGAAAGCCTTTAAACGCACATGTATCTTAGATTAAGTAATACAAATAATATCTTAAATTACATTAAACTGTATCATTCACTAAAATTCACTAGACTTTCTTCTTGAACAAAAAATTATTTACAAGAAAGAGAGAGATGTACGGTTACGGACCGACCATCAACCTTTTGGTTGATAGCTTAGTCTGAGTGAATATGAAAACTAGATAGTAAGAAATGGAAACCTCATCTACGAGAAATGTCTGCACTTATTCATCTCTAATTTCTGTTGTTGTAGAAAGATTGTGACGTAATTTTCCATATTCAGAATTTAAATGATATTAATCATACTATAAATCATAATTAAAATCATAGAAGTATGCTTTGTATGACTAAAAGAATATCGATATACAAGTCTGTAAAACTTTTTTGAAGAAATTAATTTCGAAGCAATTTAACATTCCAAAAAATATTTATATGCCATTAAATCATAGGCAGATTCAGTGGGGGGAGGGGGACGTGATCCCCCCCCCCGATAACTAAGTTAACACTATAAGTAATTGACTTGTTTTGTAAATTTAAGTGACTTTATGAGAAAATGCTACAACAATAAATGTTTTGTGCCCCTCCAGAATTTTTTTCTGAATCCGCCACTGCATTAAATGATGAAAGAAATGTCTTTCTATCTTACAAATTTTAGTGCGCACTCAGTAATATAGGTACTGATATTTTTTTAAAGAAATGGTGAAAATTTGATTTTGGAAAACACTGAAAAATTTGTGCTGTTTTCATCCGCACGCTGTGCAGTTACCAGCACTAGAGCACACCATGATTGTAAAACTTAAATAAGGCTATTTTCTCAGAATCTAGGAGACAAAAATGATTTTTTTTGTATTTATAAATAAAAAATAAACGGTTTTTAATAAAATAGCCCTTTTAATTGAAATAAAAGGTCCTATATTGAAGTATACTTGGTATGCATCGTTATACACTGACTTGAAAAGACATTGTGATAATTCGCTTTGAAAATTCTTTGAAAAGAAATATAGTTACATTACCTTGAACAATATAGTTTTAATTTATTATAAGAATATGCAATTTTGAATTTGTAAAATCTGCTTTAAAGGATATCGCCTTTAAAAAAAACTAAACAAAAATATTTCATTGACACTCATCTACTTTATCATACTTTTAAAATACACTAAAAGTATGCAATTTTGAAAACATTAAATAAAAGAAATGCAATTTTACAATTTAATGCGCTTTTAGTTGTATTCTTATATACGAAAACAAATTTATATATCCATTCAGATGAAAAATTTCAAAAAGAAACACTTAGTTCGAATGATCCCATTCAGCCGTGTCTACACATAAAAGAACGTTCTAAATCATATACCTCTCGAATTTAATTCCAATAAATGACATTTTGAAGATTTCAAATAAACACTTTAAGATCAGGACTGCGATGTAATAAAAAATAAAGAAAAAAAAACAGCTTGATACCAGGCGTTTTCGTACAAGTAAAAATCACCTCTTGTTATGTAAATGCGAGTGTTGTTTTTCTCATGCTAAATTGTATCGTTTTAAAGATATAAACCCTCTTTCTCTAATCCAGGAAAGCGGGGAATATAGACCGGGGGAGGGGGTTCCTTTTAAAAGAGCCATCCACGGATTTTTACAAAAATGAGGGAAGAGGGGGTAAATCCCTGATTATATAAACGAGCCATTGGAAAAGCGAACAATAAAGGTCTTAAAATTTTATCAGAGAGGATCTAGGCTTGAACGGTGAGAAAGATTAGATGTTATGCTTTGAGGAAAAAAAAACTGCTTTATCAGTTAGAAAAACTTTATGTTCAATTTATATAAATACAGCTGTTGTAGGAAAGGTGGGTTATCTGCATAAACTTTCGCAGTGTATTCTCCATAAATATCGCACAGAAATTGAAGCGGGCATGAAAAAATATTCTTTCTCTGCTTTTTTCTCCTCCAGGATTCAGATTACTTTTTCTTTTTTTCCGTAATTAGTTTCTTTGAGTGGCAACAGTAACCTGAATTTCTCCTCTTGTGAAGTTTTATATATTTCTTTTTCCATCGAGAGTACATTTAAAAAAATGAAAAGGATGTATTGGCTGAGGTAAAACTTACTTCGTACTTCCCTGAAGCAAAGTGTAATTGGATTTAAATCAGTTCAAAAAGTCTTGTTGCATGATACAGCTAACAGGGCTCATGCAGATAAAGAATTCGAGTTTGAGTATGGGATATGCTTTCCTGAAAGTTAGAACTTCGGTATTTATATTTAGTTTGTTTTATTAAGGTATAAGGTTCCATTTTAATGGAACTTATATACAGATAAATTACGGTACATATTTATATATAATTCGATTTTTCAGTTCATTTGATTACCAGAATAGCTGAATAAGTGTTATAAGCTTTGAATTTGAATGAGACTCTTTTTGTAGATTGAAATTGAGACTTATAGTTAAGTAATAAAGATTCAAATACGTCGTGGATGTATGAAGAATTTTGCATAACTTATTGAATAATACCTAGAAAGATTTCTATGACGTTGGAATAATTAAATGTTATATTTTATGCAGCAAGTTTGTTTTCCAGACCACTATTTTAAAAGTTTAAGAACGTAAAAAATGCCCGTCATAGTCAAATAAAGTGTCATAGTATTTGATAGTTTAGAAATTCATAAATTAGGTTTTGTTACTTATTTTAAGGAAATTATATCAATAGTTAATTATCTAATTGATTTATTCTGAATGTTAAAGAAATTAGGACCATTACACCACATGCTGCTTATAAATAGTCTTTACATTGATTAACTGCACATTATTTATTACGTAGGGGCTCATGGGACACATTTTACATTTTGTGCTGTAAAAAGCGTGATTCACAATATTTCCAAAATGTTATTGGATTATTTCCGAATATTATTGGATAAAAAAACTAAGTCATTGCCTAGTTATTTAAAGAGAAATAATTTAATTTTTAAAAAGAAACATTGTCCATTAGATTCCAACTCTGGGTCTACTTGGACTTGCTAGAGTTCTAATGGGGATATCAATTAAACTATATGCCACAAACTTGAAATTTATTGTTTAAATTCAAAATCTTATAACAAAAGATACTATCCCATACTGTATACCCTTGAATATTATCGGTGAAAATAACACGATACTCCTCTCTCTGTGAGACAGTCATTATTTAAGTGTTAAAACAGCTTAAATATAAACCAATTCAATAACTCAAGACCCATCTTTTTTTCCGAGGTATAAAACTTCATTGCGTCATTTTTCTTTCTCAAAAAATCGGCATGTGTTTCTTTGTCTTTCTAATTGATCTCGACTATGCAAGAAAAAATGTAATAATTTCTCTCCTAAAAAAATTGCATTAATACGATACGAACACGATAATCATATTGCCTCCACTGAATATATTTGACAGACATTTTAATTACAGTCAAATTCAGACTTTTTTTTTATGAAAAAAGTATGTTGTCTGTGTAGCCTAAATTGCAATAATTCAGTTGTCTCATTAGCAGCTAGTCTCCCCTATTTCTTGTATTCTATTGCACTATTTCAATGATCCTGAAATAGTTAAAATAGAGTTTCTCTTCTTTGATGAATCATGGTCAAACATGAATTCACTGCCTTCTGTGTCGGTATCTCATCTCTTTCGTTTCTTCGATATTTTCCGAGTTAGCATCTTCGAACATTTTTCTAAACGCTTTTAAATTTTCTTTCGATTTCCATTTTTTTTTTCAGCTTACCTATACGACCTTGCACTTGCTCCGCTTCATACCTGATGTTATATCAGCAGTGTTGTAAATTAGCAACATTATCTCAATTTAAAAATTCTTTTTTTTTTCATTCTAAAACTAAACAACGGAATTTTGAAATCATAAATATCTTGTGTATTCTCAAAGCAAACTCTTGAAATGGAATAAAATTAATAGAAATAAAAGAATGATTCACACTTAATTAATTTTACTCAAAATATGTTATTTAATGTAAGTGTTATTTGCAATAATATTGCAGTTTTTATGCTTAATGACCACCAAGTTTAATGGTACATGTCCTTTTAAACCTCTTATTAAATATCCCACTCTCACTGAACCCCGTGCCACATAATTTGCTTCTAGCGTTGCTTCTAATTAATTACTGGCCAGTGACTCCAAATAATGCTTTAATGAAAAAAAAGTTGTTTGAAGCTTTATAATATCTAAAATTATTGTTTGAAAAAGGTAATAGGAAATCAAACCAAACACTTATTTAATATGAAAAACTTAGCATGATTTCTAGAAAGTTTTTGCTTCTTGTTCTAACAAACTATTCATGAAAAAATATTTTAAAACGCGATCCGTTGTAAGGCTGCTACTGTCATCTCTTGATGAAATTCCGAACAATTAACTGCGTTACTTCATGTAATAACTCATGTGTGCCACTAAGTCCCCAGTCTCCCCTATTTATTGTATTCAAATGTGTATTAAACTTTCTTTTGTTTTGAAAATTACAAAAAAAAAAAAAAAAAAACCGCACAAACAGTGACCTAGAAAATAGTTGATTTTGATTACAATCAATATTTTAGAGAATTCGATTTTCGATAAGATATAATTTAAAAATGAGGTATTTCTTGCATAAATATATATTTGAACATATTGTTATAAATATAGGTCTTCGAGAGCTTTCATTTATTTATTTATTGATTGGGCTATTTATTTTATTCTGTTAATACAAAAATAATTCGATTTAAAAAATCATCTTTTCATTTAGCTCCTTGATCAAAATAATTTATTGCTAGTTCTGACACCAGTGACGGCTGTAAGGAATGCAGACCGATTTTAACAAAATACCCAGATTTTTTTACTTATTTTTCAATTAACAAACTGTGTTGGTAAGTTACCTCGGTCGGATATTTGACAGGTAATTCGATTGATATCGAATTTAAAATTTTTAATGAACAATGTATGTTGTCTAAATTCTCCAAGTTGCAATAATTCACTTGTCTCATTACCCGCCCCCATTTTCCACTATTTATTTTATTCTGTTAATACAAAATAATTCGATTTAAAAATCCTCTTTTCATTTAGCTCCTTGATCAAAATAATTTATTTCATATTTTGCGCGATAAAAAAATGCGTTAATCACGGGAAAATGTAGCTGTGTGTGTGATTCTATTTCAATAAAATTTTATCTTTTATTTCCTATAAATGCACTTTTGCTCAACTGAATTCCTGCGATATTGATGGTATTTATTGTTATTAAGATGCAGTTTTTCGTTAGTAATACTCGCAAAACAACACACACACACACAAAAAAATATTTATATATAAAACAAAGTAAAAACTCGCCGCTGTTTTCCTTGAGGAAGGACACTTTTACGGTAAATTTCTTTGTAGAATAAACCGAAAATTAACTTAAGAAAACTACCCGACAGACACATTAAATCCGCTCTGGTGAACAAGTTTGTCCTGAAACAATCAACACCAACAAAAACGCCGACAAACAATTTGAAAACACTTTTGTAGTTTATATTTTAATTGATGCAGCTAAGTGTCCGTGAAAGAAACCAAGCAAATAAACAAAACCTCAAATGCAACCGGTTGAGCTTCCCCAAACAATCGAATGGTTAAAAAAAAAAAAATACGACTTTCACTGTGAAGGTCACTAAGGCAGTATCCACCTGGTTACCCAAAAGTCTTGGACAAACCCACTTCTTTGTTTCGCAAATCACATTTTATGTGTCATTTCACTGACGTCAGTTCTCACCAATCAGATTCTTAGAACGAAAGGAAGAAAAATGGCTAAAGTACTGCCACAGCTGGATGACATATAATCATATCATAAGCAGAAAAAAATTACTCAAGCATGCATACTATGGCGTCTCCGGTAATGATGGAGATTGCTAAGAAGTCAGGGCTATTATCAACGACTGTCATCTTTGTGAGAGGTTGTAATATTCAGAAGACATGGGGATAACTACTTTCTTTATTTTATTATATTTTTTCACTTTCCTGTTGTTTTTAAAAACATCACTGGGTTTGTAGGCTTAGAAGCGAGTGTAAAAATGATTATATTGAAGGGGTTAATATTTTTGCATGGTAATTAGTGGAAGAGTGGAAGCAGCAAGGATTAAGCCGCGGTTTTTGGCTTTCCATTAAAATGATCGTTAATAAATATGACGCAGTTTTAGCAAGTCTGAACGTTAAAGATGTTTTTCGGGTTGTTTATTCGTGCTTTTAGTGATTGTGAAATGAGCTAATAATTTTAAGTAATGTCTGTAAGATATGATAGAAACTCTCCCGAGTTATGAACATTTCAGAAAGACCATTTCCGAAAAATAATTTAAAAATCATTTCATTAATTTTTTTAATGTGTTTATTTACATAAATATTGAATTTATTACTATTATTTTATGGTAGCTTGAAAACTAAGATAGATACTAACTGCAAGATTAAGGTTTTTTTTTCCCTTCACTTTAAGGTTAAATGCAAAAGAAAGTGGGAATTTTTCATGACTCAGTTCACAAACTTATAAAATGTTACAAATGGTAAACCTTTAATAGGTGTGAAAAGGTATTTTACAATATTTTTTAAATACAAAGCATCTTATCAAATTGGCGATGCAATTTCTATGTTCAAAAATTATGAAGTTTCCATGATATAATATAGATGATATATAATATTTACAAGAGTTTATAGTGCAGCTTTTGAAATGACTCAGTGAATTGTTTTGAGTTTCTGGCATAATTCGCTTATTTTTAAAGCTGTTTACATAAGAACCATGTTAATAGAGTAGATGTTTTCCGAAAACTGGATTAAGGTGATTTAAATCACCTAAGTTCAAAACCATGTACTATTTAACAAGCTTATAGACACATACTAATACATTTTCAGTAATTAATTTAAAAGATTTTTAACACAGTTTACGCTAAACAAGCATGTTCTAGTTTGGTATGAAGATGCTACTTTCGATTTTGGCATAGCGTGGAATAAGATTGTATTTGAAAATAAACACTCAAAAAACTGGTGTTATAAGATAAAATAAATAAAAACTTTGAGAAGAAAAACACACATAAAAGGTTACTTCAAGGCGTAACGATCGTCTCGACCGAAAATTCGTTCGGTCTTCTTCAGACAAACCCTTCCGTCAAACTGAGCAGAGGGAACTGACTGTCCCTCTACTGAATTACTGAAAGGTTCCCGCTTTTTCACAAAGTTTTTATTTATTTTAAGATTGTATTTGTTTAACATTTTCCAGAATAATCAAAAAAATCAAAAGTAATAAAATACTAGAAAACGTACATTATGTGAAACAGAAGAGTGTGACTTTGCATTCAATATCGCATTAGTTCGGAAAAATATGGAAAGTGAAAATGCTACAAATGGAAAAAAAGAAAAACATAACCAATAAAAAATATTTATGAATTTTATTGTGATTGTCATACAGTTAACAGTGCCATAAACGTAGGTGCCATAAACGTAGGTTAGCGGTAAAACAAAACACGGTAAATGCAATACAGTAGATTATATTAGCCTCTAAACCTGCTTTAAAACAATAATTCTTGAACAAGTCCAATTACATTTTTGACATAAACTTAAGTACAATGATCATTGAAAAAAATACCTAAAATTCTAACTCCTTAGCACAAGACGATATTCGACGTTTATACAAGCTATATTAATGTACCTAAATAAAGAGATAAAGTGACAAATTTAATGAAAGGTATTATATTAGAACTTTTCCGAAAAATTAATAGAATAAAACAGAAAGAAAAAACATGTTTGAAAATTAAAAATTTATATTTTCACCGAAGAAGAAAAGATGTTTAATCAGTTAAGTGGTTTTTAGGAAATTAGCTAAGGTTTTCCCTTTTTTTAAAACTTGCGTTTGCACTTTGCGCAATTCAAATAATGAATTTAAATTTTTTACAGGTAAACAAACTTTGTAAACCCATCCATCGAACCTTAGCTTTTAAAGTTATTTCTTTGAATATTTTAAGTTAATTATAAAAAGGTTAAATCGTATTTTTTATTAATGAAAAAGCTTTTTTTTTTCTATGAGAGGGAATCTTTAAAAAAAACCTTTCCTCCAGTGACACACGTAAAATTAAGTAATCAGCTAATAGGAAGGATCTATTAATGATTGCTTTTAAAATGTTTGATACAGTTTACTTTACGAAGTTTTTTGTGTGACTTTTTTTTGTACAGATGGATACTACTATCTAAAGCATGAAAAATATAAATAAAAAGTTATTTTTAATTTTTTTTTACTATCTCAATAAATAATTGGAATAGCATTGAGAAATTAATTACTCTAGCCGTACGTTTGTGTAGAACATTTGAGTACAGAGTAGTATTTCACGAACTGGTGTATCTAAAAATAAAGTTTGAGGGAGATGCTAGTATTTGACTACTTCTTCTGTTTGCGATTTATAATTTTTCAACCTGGGGATGTCAAATATCTGTTAAAAATGTTATATTTAATGTATTTTTTGCATCTGTTATATCCGTTCTTTATTAAAGAGGATCCAAATACTATCCTAATATGTAAACCTTGAAAATGTTATTTGTTAATACTCGTGGAATTTTCTCCTTCTTTTTCGATGTTTGTTCAGGGTTTAGCTGTACAAGCAATGACTACAACATTATGATGAATTGAATCATATATGCTTATTTCAAGTAATCGAAACTTACTGAGTACAAAGACCTACTGATTTTTAAATATATATATATATATATATATACATTCACATGTAAACAGGCCCGCACACCGGGAAGCCGGTAAATTTTCCGGTAGGCTGGCCACTTTCACATGCATGTCGTAAAATATGTGTATATTTGTTCAGAATAAAATGTTAAGTGGTCTGCCGCTTATATATATTTCCCGGGCCGGTGTGATCAGTTGTATCAGACTCTGTATGTAAAATCTATCTTACACGAAGTATATAATCAAGGTGTCCCATATCCATTGGTACAAAATTTAAGAAGAGATAGGGTGCATCATAAGATATCAGAATGGCAAAGCAATTTGGGTCAAAATGCCATTTTCACTTTAATAATCACTTCTGTGAAAACTGTTGAAGTGTTAGTTTAATTTCTTAAAAACCTTTCATAAACACTGGGCTTTGTCTCCAAAAATTTCAAGCATGAAGTGAAATACAGAATTTTTAAACTATCAGTTGTGTCGCCTAGTTCCAAAACCGGCCATCTCCTCAAATTTTGAAAATGCGTTTTTTTCACTTTTGAAAGTTCTAAGTAAACTTTTCCACCGACTGGAAACGAGAAACCAAGGCTAATTCGGTCAAAACAGCATTTTATACTCGTTTATAAATCACGGTGTACTGCAAACCGGCAACTCCTTCAACCGATGAATTTTTACTTTAATAATCACTTCTGTGAAAACTGTTGAAGTGTTAGTTTAATTTCTTAAAAACCTTTCATAAACACTGGGCTTTGTCTCCGAAAATTTCAAGCATGAAGTGAAATACAGAATTTTTAAACTATCAGTTGTGTCGCCTAGTTCCAAAACCGGCCATCTCCTCAAATTTTGAAAATGCGTTTTTTTCACTTTTGAAAGTTCTAAGTAAACTTTTCCACCGACTGGAAACGAGAAACCAAGGCTAATTCGGTCAAAACAGCATTTTATACTCGTTTATAAATCACGGTGTACTGCAAACCGGCAACTCCTTCAACCGATGAATTTCAAAACCGGCCACCGCTACATGAAGCTGTTCTTCCAGCTTAGAATCGACGCTCACTGCTTAGTCGTACTTTTTGATTATCGTTATCGTGTCTTCCCCTGTGGATATGTAGTACAAAAAGTTTCAAATTAAATTTTGTTTATATAGATAGATAGATAGATATTTTTTATTACTATAAAGAAGCTTCCTAGTCAAACAATCCTAGTCCTAGTGTCTCCTAGTCAAACAAGGAAAAGTGATCCTGCGTTATGGAAAAGGAACAGAGCAAAATTTGTCAGGTGAGTACCTTGTAATTTGTTTACTTACCATGCTTTCTTTTGGTATAGCCTCGTTTTTTTTAGCATAACTTGAAAACGAAATTTTCTATAGATCTGAGGTAGGAGTCGGAAAGTCGGTTGTGAAGAGCAAGAAAAATATTATGAGCAGAAAACATGAGGTAGTGGATCGTGCTTCTGTGATGAAGCCTCTAAAACTTCTAGATGTTGAAAACTTACTGACAGAACATTTCGGACCTAAATGGAATACTGACGAACGGCTAATTTTTTACAAAAATATCTTGTCATCAGCTGCTCCAGACGGAAGAAAGATGATGGAAAAGAAGACATGGATGAAGACGACGCATGGATGAACCATCATGACGTAATGTGTAAGACTTCAGAAGAAGAAATCGCTACAAGAATCTGAATTTCTTACATATATTTTTTATTATCTTTCTATAATTGTACAATTTATAATTCGCATCTCTCAATATTATGAGAACGGTAATTTTCTAGTGAGTTTTGAAGCGTTGTGATTTAAAAAGTCATTATTTATTTTCCTGGAGTTCTAGCCTTAGACATTGAGGTAATTTAAAACATAGTTATCTTAATTTCCAATTTTGATTTCTGTTAAATAAAATTTAGTTCAATTAAACATTTTTGTCAATTTGCAATTCTAAAAATCCAGCATTTACACTAAATTTATGAAATTTTAAGTTTTGGTTTGTAGCAAAACCGGCCAAATCCAAAAAAGAAACTTGATTAACTCCCTCCATTCCCGTGCCCTCTATCACCTTACATTGTGTCTTAAAACACATTGCCCTAATGCCTCTAAAACCGAAGAGTTTTGGTTCATATTTCACTTTGGCGAAGTGTGGCAGAAAATCAGCTCTCACGGAAAATTTTGTTTTTTAGAGATGGCCAGTTCTGTAACTAGGCGACACAATTATAGTCACGTGTTTTCTCTGAAAGATACATTAATTATTGACAAAGCATTTTCGGAAATTTTACTATTATTTTAGAACTTGCTCCAAAGTGGCATTAGCAGTTACATTAAGACGAAGTTACCGACCCCGCATTAAAATGTTTCTTTAATCCTTATTATGCACTCTACCTCCCGTTTTAGTTTCGCACCAATAGTTGAGAGAACCTCTACGTATATATATTACGGCTGATCTGCTTAAATATTTATATATCACTCTGTAGCACGCAATAAAAACTTGCAGCAATGCAAGATTCACTGTAATTTCAAGCAGAAACTATATAATTTCAGTTCTTCTCAATCACTGTAGCGTTATTGTACAGCCTAGCTGTTATTCAACAGCTAGCAAAATGAAGCTGTATAAAACCACCATTTTTTTTTAATAATATTTTTATATGCACTTCTTGTACATATGACATATTTGTATATATGCTTCCACATTTTCTTGAAGCTTCATTAATCCACCTTTTGCCTTATACAATCGAAACACTTTGCCATGAATATCTAACTTACCAAATCCAAAATGCTCTTTCCTGGATTCACTTTTTAAAGTAAGGCCAGAACACACTGTGTCTTTAAATGTACCTACAGTTTATGAGCAAATGTACGTTCATTGTTATAGAAATTTATCAATGGAAAAGGTATTTGATGTTATACCCTAATCTGCCATCTTACGTAGTCATAAATATTAAAACAGAATCTATTTCTAAAAGTAGCTTAAGTGAACGAGAATTAATTTTTTCCTGTGTCCCCTGCTGGGAGTGTAATTGTGAGAATGATTTTTTTAAAAGCTGTTTGTCATTGTTTTTATCCTTTTCATACCTGAATACCTTTTAACTCTAAGCATAAGCCGCTGATATATTCATGGGTTACTTTACTTCTGAATATTTGCTTTTTACTTCCCCACAAAATTTCCATGAAGCTTAAATATTTTCGGTCTATTTTCTTTTTTTCATATCATCACTCTGTATGTATAAAAAGTTTCAATGCCGTTTCTTCCTAAGAACATTGTTTGTAATGTATTAATTTGGGCTATCCTTATTAAGTTTCTTGTATAAATTCTCAGCTGTTTCTATTGCAACTTTTTGAGCCGGAGTAGGTGCTGAAATCCAGGAATGGGGGCTGAGGAAGCTGAACCCCCCCCCCCGAATCTGACCTTTTAGCTAGCTTAAACTTTCATATTTATGTTAAAATTGAATCATAGATTACAATTTGACAAATCTCCTCGCTCCGTGAAATAAAATACTGGCTAGGCCACTGTTTTTGAGATTATAAGACAAGCGGAAAGTAAGACAAAGCTTATTTTGATTTGATGCAATACGATGCAAGATTCCTGCAAGCATATCTTAATTTTTTTTATAAATCTAATCACAGCATCAAAAAATTTTCAAACCCTCGTATGACTAGAGAGGGAATCATTTAAATATCTGATACGTTTATTCCAACATTTATTCTATATCAAGAATGCATATCTGGATAGCAAAAAAAGCAGAGGCCATTTTATTGCACAAACGCGTAGAAGAATTTGATTCATTTCAAATTGAGTTTGCATTAACCGCTTAGATATACATATATATCAACTTCTCATAATTTATTAAAATTTTGCATATATCATCATAAGCGAAGATTGATTACAGGCAACTGCGTAAAAAAAAAACAAAGATCGAAAACTTTATAAGTTACCTTCCTACGAAAACACTCATTAGAGAAAAAGGCTACCAGCAATTTCCCTCCTTCAGACAGTCGTGAGCATAAAAACATGATTTTATTTATTGATTTGGCATCTTTTCCGGCTGCTTTGCACATTTTTTTTAAAATGGAAGATTGGTGGATCTCTAAATACAGTAATTAGTATACTGGGAGTAAATTGTAGCATGCACCAACAGCTTGGTTCAGAGGAGAGGGGAAAAGACAAAAAGAAAGAAAAGAAAAATGCTTTAGACAGATAAAAGCCATACCTAAATGACCAAGAATTAGAAGATGGCAGATTTTAGAAGTCGGATAAATTGGCAGTCTAAGCTGAGAAGATTATCCTCTTCGCAGCCATCTAATGCTGTGTTTAAGAGACCTCACGCGGACTTACATTTGAAGGAGGTTTTTCTTCTTTTACTTAAAGCTTTGTTTTATTTTTTTCTTAAGAAACTATCGAAAGAGAAATAATAAGACTTTCCTCTGTTCTCAAACTTAAATAATACCTGAATAAATATAAGTTCAAAGTTTTTTTTTTCTTTTTTAAATAATGAAGAGTAATTGTTAATTTTAATCTTGCTTTCTAGTACACTTAAAATATGTTTTGTTCATTCAGCAAAATTTTGGTTTGCTCTATTTGAAAGAAATATTTTTTTTGAATCAAGAAAATTTTTGTTAATTCAACGAAATAGTATTTAAGAAAACGCACAAAAGTATTCGGTTTGAAATAGTGCCAATCAGTTATTTTTAAATCAACAAAATTGTTGAATGAAAAAAAAAATCTGTGTATAATTTTAAAGTGAAAAGAGGAAGTTTGAAAGAGAACCTTGTAATTATAATCTTCTTTACACAAAGTTACTTTTTCTAATTATGTAACACGTAACATAATAAACATAAACTTAAGTAATGAAACTGCTTTCCCAATGAGTTAATTATTGATTTCAAACTCTTGTCTAATTTCAAACAAAAGACACATAAAACAATTTGCAACATGCATAATAAACAGCCAAACATCTTTTTAGAACACTTAAATGTCTCTTAATTAGAAAAAATGTGTTCTAAATTTTCCTAAATTAAATATTCAAAATTTATTAATGAAATTAATTCGTTATTCTAAAAATATTACAGCATTTTTTTTCTCTATCAACATATACTTTAGATATGTAATTAACTAAGCTACTTATTTTTGATGACATATTTTTAACAATGGAAGAACTTTATCAGCTCAATTTCAATGTAACTTCGGATTAAATATTTTTTGATAAAATTAAGCAATGATTATTATTATTATTATTATTATTGCTTTCTTTAATATAACCCCAATATCCAAAAACATGAAGCATATGAGTACAATTTGAAAATAAGTACAGGTGTAAAATTCAACGGAACTTTATTGCTTAATTCTACGAAATAATAATTTTACAGTTAAACTATTGTCTTTTTATGTAATTCATAAGTACTCTTTTGAAAAAACTATTAATAATCGCCATTGCAATGTTTAAACTTATACATACATGTGTATTAATTAATAAACAGTAAATTTTGCTTGTATTTCTTAAGAAATAGCAGATTGTTTATTTCTTTTCGTAAACCAAGAAAGTCTCTTTTTTAAAATTAAATATATCTTGAAAGACATATTCATTATTTTAAATATTAACTCATACTTATTGTTGTTGTAAAACATATTCAGTTAGGAGAGAGAATACTGTGATTGTATTGTTTGTTAGTTTTAAAATTATCTTTTTTACAAGAAAGGCAGTGTGTAGATGCTTAATTTAGTTTTACAATAAACTCTAGAAAAGCATGTTGTTTAAAAAGTAGCAAATAAAAATTTTTTCAAGTAAAAAATTGATTTTAACACTTTTATTTGTACAAGAGTACTTAATTAATCAATTAAATAAATCATACGTGTAAATAACATTTTAGGGTAAAACCCCCGTTTAGTTGTTGAAAAATTCCTCTGTATAAAAATGCCTTTCAGAAACATTGCATTCTGTGAAATATTTTTTAATAGTGAAATAACGTAAAGAAGAAAATGACAAAAGAATTCCTAGGCAATTACAAGTTTTTATTGAAATCATTTAAAAAATTCATGCAAAATACAAAATTAATACCGCTTCCATGCAGTGAATTTTAAATGTTATAAAAAAAGTACCTCCTTCATTATTCGTGTTTATACACTTTATTTAAGCTTACCTAAACCCCATTAAACAAAATTTTAAGGCATATTTTGGTTTAAAGTAAAATTAGGTTTATACGTGATGATTCCTAAGAAAAGATAAATATTTACTTATTTGTAGAAACTAAAAAGTATGCCTGATTTTAAGTAAGAAATACATAGAAAATGATGTTTTTCTAGTAACCAATTTTTAATTTTGAAATGTTATTAAAATTGAATTTTGGTCTATCATTCTCGGCAAAAATAATGTTTCTGGCTTGATGGTTTGCAAAACCATTTCTAAAATCATGGAAAGCGTTGAATTCCGTCTGAAATAAACAGTAAATGTTTGTTATCATGATATTTCTGAAATAAAATACGAATGTATGAAAAAATACTTAAGGTACGCTCAAAATATTTTTAAAAAAATTGGGTAATTTATACACAATTATACACAACGTGATTCTAAACTCTTAGGGAAAATTGCGTGGTGTGGTAGAGGGAACTAGATAGTTTCGAAACATGTAGGAGTGTGAAGGCGGAAACGTTGTCTTCGTGCGCCCGTTAATAAAATCACTTTTGAAGACGTGTTGAAGAGCTCATCTAATTTCTTTATGAATTTTGATAAACAATTTTACTATGATTTATATTTAAATACATGAAAAAGTGTACCACAATTTAGTTTTTATTAAAAAGTAACGTAAATATTTTAATTAGTTGACATTATACAAAACTATAGGAGATTGATGAATCACATTGCTTAAGCAATTATAGCTCAAAATTTCTGTAAAGTGAAAAATAAATATCAATTAATAAGCCGTCAATTGTAATAATATTATGAAATATAAATAAACTTTCAAATTTTAATAATCACCCTCTTCTAAGGAAAACTCCAGATATTACAGACAGAATTTAAAACATTTTAATTGAATTTTTCATTTAAAATATCACACGAAATCCATTATGAATACTGCAATAATTTAGAGTATTAAAACAGATTTTTTACATACTAATATTTACGAACATTTTGTTTTTATATTTTTACTTGCTTTTCTTGCTATTATTATACTAACAACATTTCACTGCTCGTACTTGCATTTTTTGAGAGACATAAAAAGTATGCATATAAAACGCGCAATTTCTTTCTGCCGTCTTTCAACATGTTGCCTGCAGGGGCTTAGATACTCAGTGATGTAATATAGAGTCTGAATTACCTCCTGAAAATGTTTTTATAATGTGAACATCTATCATCACTGAAGCGTAATCTCCCAAGATAAAAGAGGAAGTGTTGACAAGTAAAATTTTAGAATATATTAAAACATGTCACGCTACAACATTCATAAACTGTCTGCTATAAAATGCAGATTCGTGCGATGCTTTCAGAGGCTGCTGGAGAAGTAGTCGTTTTGTTAATAAGGTACCTGAAGAAATTTTCAGAATCATCAACTTTTTCTAAGTAGCTCTCGTATACTTCACTGAGAAAATCCTGGCTTAGTATAAGGCGATGAATATATTGTCTACAAAAGAGCGCGCCATTTCTCATGCTGTATAAAGATTTGTTTTAAAAACTAATAATGCTTCCAAAGAATACATTAATTAAGTGTGAATTTTGCAGCACACAGAAACATGCTTCAAGTTCTGCTTTTATTTTAGTCTATGTGTCTGCAAAATGCGGATACTTCAGATTTAAGATAGTATCTTTTTACATTCATCCAGCAAAATCTTTTCAAGGAAAAAAGTACTAAGAAATTCAGAAGCAAAGATATAGCACACTTCAATTTATTTTCAATGACTTTCCGCAATACTGGTGTTTAAAATTAAGAGAATTTTCAGATTTAGTTGAATATCTCCAAAATTACTGGCAAAATTTAGTGAAATTTGGTTTTGAACATAACTGATGTAACAAGGAAAATGGATATCGGGACAACTGGATATCGGGATATATCCCCCCCCGAAATGTTTGGATTAGTGATGAAATTCCATCTATTTATACACATATAAGTTCATATCCCCCCCGAAAAATTTTCTAGGAGCATATCCCCCCCCCGAAAAAATTTCCTGGCTACGCGTCTGAGCTATAGGAAATATTAAGAAATTCGACGAGGTGTGCGAGCAAACGAAATGTGAATTTCGCCACGCGCACTAAGAACTATTTCTCTACTACATCCAATCTCACACATATATATATGATTACGTATTCACAAAATCATCACTGTTTTGAAACAGAGCTTTACATTTTGTTGAAACTTTTCATGTAATTCTGCGAATATGTAAAGTCTCTTAATTTTAACCATCCATTGTTTAAGAAGTAAACTCCCTCACTGAAACGAGTTAATAAGAACTCACTCTGACAGGAAATTTCCGTTTATTTTATGGCATTTTTGCAGCAGTTTTTTTTCTTTGAGATTAAATTTACGGCCAGTAGGAATAATAAAAATTTCGAACGTAATCCACCGACAGCAAAGGGTGGTATGATTATAAATCTCTGGAGTAAATGGTGGTAGACTCAAGAGGTAAAGCTATAAAATGTGGTAAGGTGACGATGATTAATAGCAGTACTGTATTTCATCAAATTTTAAATATATTTTTTGAATATGAAATTTTTTAAAAAAATTTAGTTGTTCAGCATTAAGTAGGAAAATATAGATGCTTTACCAAAATGCAAATTAAAATATTTTCTTTAATCTGACAAACATATATGACATCAGTAAAAGACAGAAAGTTTATGAATGGAAAATTAGAGGAGATCATATAGGACCGGTTAGTCACTGATTCCAGTAAAAACAAAATGGTTTAAATTAAATGTGACATTCTATTATTACAACATATAGATTGCGTAGTTTCCATCATCAAAATTAATTATGTCATAAAAAATATGAAAAAAAAATATTCTGTAGATTTTGGGGTGTATATTGCGTAGTTTCCATCATCAAAATTAATTATGTCATAAAAAATATGAAAAAAAAGTTATTCTGTATATTTTGGGATGTGTATTAGCAGCATAATTGCTGACTCAGCCGAAAGGGCTTTTTTATTCATTATAAAGTGTTTTATTTGCCAGTTAATTGTTTGTTTATCGAATTCGAATTATTGAACTACTTCCTACAGACAGCAAGCAATAGAACAAATAAAGAGTACATATTTTTTTTCCTAGCCTCGAATGATTTAAAACTTTGCTGATCGCTTGATATTATGTGAGGAATAAACTGTCAAAGTGACATAACCCTGGTTGATTATATTTCCGGATTTTGTTTTTTATTTTTGAAGTTTAAGAAAAAATTTCAGACGTTCAAGTTGTTTTTCAGCCTTCTATTTATTTCCATTTTCAAATCATTTGAGATAAATATATGTTACCTGCATTTTAAGCAGGATGTTTGGAAAATGTACCCGTATTCATAACAGAAAAGTAAACCAGACGCGTCAACTTTCGAATTAATGAGTACATTCATATGGTGGTCTCATTACTTAATATTAGTTATTCTACTCATTTTGAAAGAAAAAGTAATATCTAATTTTAACTAAAGCATGGCATCATGTTCTTTAAACAGCTGCGTATTTCGAGAAATGAATGTAATTGACACGCCTTTCAATCATTTTCTACTAGAAGAAGTATTATTAATCCAAATAATTGCTTTGATATCATGTCATTGTCCTCGTGGATTGGATTGATCCTCAATTTCTTTCTTTTTTTTCAACTATTACTATCATTTCTACATGTTAATAATACGTTATAAATACGCATCAGGTGACGAGTCTGTTTTATTTCTAAACGGGTGACTTTTAAAAATCAAGAATTTTCGTGACTGCTATGTTTTAAGAAACAGATGAAAAACTAAACCATCTGCAGGTTTTTTTTTTTTTTTTTTTGCTGTGCACAAATATTTGATATAGTTTTGAGGACTTTCATAAACACAGTACATTTTTTAATGGGTAAAACGAGATACACTTTAAAATGTCCTAATAAATAAATATATGTAAATTAAGTCCCTATAAAAATCATTACTAAGAATAAATAGTATGCCAAGAATAAATAGTATACCAGTAGGATCTAACAGCACAAAGGCGTTTAAATGAAATAAAATCAATTTGAAATAAAAATATTTACCTGGAACAAAACAATTTCATAACAGCCATCTGCTCAGTAAAAATTACAACTATGTGCATAATATATATACACCACCAAACAGGAAAACTCAACCTCTTAAGTTTCAGGTTTAAGGGACTGTACACCAGTAATTGCCACTTTAACAGCAATATGACAATTAATTAGTAATTCCTAGTTACTAAAGCTATCCTGAAACAAGCATTTAATTTCGAATTTTTAAAAAGTAAAAATTTGTGTAGGATGCAGTTTATTACAGAATATTAGAAATTTCTATTTTTTCCATATTTTACATGCTGTTGTGATGGCGTCACCAGTAATTAACAGAAGAAAAAATGTAGCTCCAGTGAGTGACACTTTATGCTCCAGTAAGTGACACCTAGTAAATGAATGGAAAAACCTGTTCATTTTTTTTTTAATGAAAACCTCTTTAAAGGGAACAGCAAAAATATTTTATTAAAAGATGATATTTTACTCACGTTAAATTATTTAACAAACCAAAGAAAAATACTAAGCAAAATTGCAAATTAATAATGCTAGTAATAATAATTATAAAAATACTATATTCACATAAAATTAAAAAGCTTGAGTAGGAAATTACCATGAAAGATATTATACAAAGATAAAAAAATTAATTTATGAAAAAATCGATTACCTATGGGTGACCTATACTTCCAGTGATTTACACCTGAAGAAATTCTGGTCCGGGCATCACTTTTTCACTGACGAAGACTGCAAACCACTGTGACACTGTGGTTCTTTTGTCAGGCGACATTCTATGACACTAAACTTGAAAAACATCCCATAGTATGACAAGGGTTGCAGTTCAGGTTATTCTTACGCCGAGAAGTAGCTTAAATATTGCTGTATCTTTTGTAATAAGCTTTCCGTGTAATAAAGCTTTATTCATTTTCATTGGCAGTTGTAAATTTACTTTCACGACGACTTCGTATTTCATTTGAAACTGTGTTGCAATACTTCTGTAAAATTAACGTATAGAGGTTCTTAACCTTGCTGGATGCAGTTTTAAAAACTTATTTTTCTGTACCAAAGTCGGCGAAATTTTTCCAAAAAGTGCCAATCTTGGCGGCAATTGGCGATATTTTCGCCATGGCCCAAACAATGACTGTCCATAGATTATCTAATGGATTGAAGATGTCCATAGACCTTAATATATTGAAAGTCTTGTGGTTGACCCTATAAACAAACTGACCATTCGATAGCACTCTTTGTGTATGCTGATTCAAATTCTGAATACAAACTTAAAAGACCAGAAGAGCGTCTACTCCAATGCAATGACAATAACAAACAACCGAACAGTATTTAAGTTTATCTTTCATTTGATGAGATCGTGTAATAAAATTGAGATGTATCACAATTCCCCCTTGCCTTGTTAAAAAGCACCACCAAAGCACGCCAACGAAGATGAAATACACTCGGAAATTAACAGTTCAAATCTCAGAGGAATTGCTGAATTCCCCACAAAATACCAAAATAAAAACTGATATTCACACGTGAGCGCTTTGAGAATTTCTATAACAGCGTTAGCAGCATAAATAAATTACACAGCTACCCCATGATGACAAAAGATTGATGAAGTTCATTAATTTTCAATTAATACAGACAGATGCAGCACATCCCAGTTTGCCATTTCATTATGGCTGCGCTTTCGTTAAGGCCCGCGGTGGAAATGTTAAAAGATCATCCGAATAAATTTGATGTTTGGTTATTTTGGTCTCCGTTGGATTTCGATTGAAATTTAATTCTTGTTTCCGCTGAGTTTATGCACTGGATTCACATGGTAGTTTGGATTGTGGGTTGGGGGAATTTTCATGTGAAGGGAATGACTAAACAGCAATGAAGAATTTGTGTTTTAATTTTGAAGAATTATTTTTTAAGTTTGCTAGAAAACGATTCATGGAAAATATTATATTAAGTAATCTTGCTGGCGTAGACGGTTTAAGACTCGACATTTTTTAATGCATGCAGGAAAAAAGTAAGGGTTTAAACATTAAAACAGTACCAGAAGAGATTGAAAATGTGCTAAAAATATTAGTTATAGAAAAAAAAAACTTGAAATAAGTTAATGAATCTTATAGATGCTTTCTTCCCATTTGTTAACATTTCCTCACTTTAGTGTGCTCGTTATTACATTGCAAAAAGAATAAAATTCTCTAGAGTAAAAGAGAGATGATTTAATACTGTTTTTTCCATGAGTTGTTTTGCAGAATTAAAGAAGAAAAAACATTCATCAAAATTAAAGCACAAATTATTGTGCAACTTAGATCCAAATAAGGGACTCTTAACTTAAATTTTAAAAGTTAACACAAAAATTTATAAAAAGAAAACTACCATTAGAAAACATTTAATTATTATGCTCCAAAGTACTATATGCGCATTTGAAAACCATTTTCTTTATTTATTTGTTGCCTACAGGTAAACGGCTTTCCTGAAAACAAGCATTTGCTACTTTAAGAATAATAACTTTATGGGGATTTAGGGATATGTGAGGGAACAAACATTAAAAGCAAAATTCTGTTTATTGCATGCAACTGGGAATCGTTAACATGAATTACATTTCGATAAAAGCTGGTGCATCTCACAAACAGAATTTTCAATAGGATTATTAAAAATAAAGATCCCAAAGCAGAAAGTATTTTAAAATTGTTTATAATAAAATAATATGTTCGAAGTACGTTCAGCTGTTACGCAAGTTTTTTTTATACGCATTTCAAAATACAAGTAAATAAATATTAATAAAAGTGATATGGCAAAGAAAAAAAATTATACAGTACTGTTCTATAACTTGAAAAAAAATTTGTTAAACTTGATGAATAAAAATATTCCATAGAAATTCGTCTGAGAAATAAACGTTGATGGTACATTTTGTAACATACTTTTTTTAAAGTACCGAAGAGCAAAAAAACATTTTGTATTCAGCATAATGCATTATGACATTTAAATTATTTTTTTTTTCTTGCGAAATACATGAAATGTTAAATATTTTGAACATATCTCCTGAAATAAGTATGAGTCTACAACATATCTTTTAAGATTTATTTGTGAAACTTTTTGTATTTATTGTAAGACCTACAGCTTTAAATTAACTATGGAAATACTAGAAGTCCGTTGTGGAAGCAATTACAACGGGCCCACGCAAATGATAGACATATTTTACTCTCAGAAATAAAATGAAGTTAAATATATCGAAAATCGTTTGAAAATTGACGAGCGTATGGATTTTCAGATTTTTGAAGTAGCGCACATTGTTTTCTATACTTTTATACATAATTATGAAAAATTTCAAGCGGATCACACAAACGCTGTAGATATTATTAAGCTTTTTCTGATTAACTTTGTAATCTTTTTGCAGTAATGGTGGTAAAAGTTTTATCTTGGAGCATGTTGCACGGAATTGTTAGGGAGAGAGTGACAGGGATCAGCTTAACTATATAGTAGGATAATATAAAATGTCCCTCAATCTCAGACCTTATCAACCAACTTCAAACAACTTATTCGAATATACTAATATTTGATTGATGTCCTACAAGGCTGGGAAGTATCATGTTTTAAAGGAAATAAATTTGCTCAATTTTTCAACAGCTATCTGTCAAAATTAAAAATGTTTTGTTTCAATGAGACTGTTCATGTAATTACTAACTATATTAGTTCCAGAATTGAATTTCTGTTATTAACCAGCAACTCGAAATTCCCAGGGACATTATTTCTAAATGATACATTGCCAATGAGGGAATCTTACACAAACGAGTGAATAAATTAACCAAAACTTTATTCTATTTTCACGTATATGACACTATTTTTCATCCTACTATATAGTTACACTGATCACTGTATCAATCTGCAAATATTCCGGGCATCCACTTCAATATAAATATTTTAACGCCATTACCCCAAGAAAATTAAAAAGTTCAAAAAGATTAAAAAGCAGAAAAAGCGAAGTAACATGTACACCGTTTATACGATCCGCTGGAATTTTTTGCAGAATTATTTATAAAAAACATAAACAACAATCTGTGCTACTTTAAAAATCTGAAAATGCACCGGTTACCTCATTTTTAAGCGATTTTTTGCTATTTTCAGCTCCATTGTATTTCCGAGAGTTTAAAAAAAGTGAATCATTTGCCAGAGAAAATGAGCTGTTGCAATCGATATGACGTCAAATTCATAACGGTAATTAGGCTTTGAAAAGGTGATTCGAATTCGTTTAAAAGGGTTTTTCCAGATTACATTGCTTAATTTTTTTCTTTTTCACAAATAAATCTTCTGATGGATCTGCACTTCATGCCATAAGCTACAGAAGCAGAAAACAAAAATGCCGAATGTATCCTCTATAACGGAAATTTCTTTCAAGATCACCTTGATTGTACCGGAGCAGAGAAAGCAGATTATACCTGTAACTTTTCTAAACAGACTCGAAACAAAAATGACTTAATGATAATGAACATAATCTTATAAGTATGGTTTTATATTAAAAAATAACTATGTTTTATGAATTATAATTAGTTTTTTAACGGTTTGAACTACCTATTCCGTATAACCCGATTATTTATTATTAACCTCCATTTATAACATTTTTATAAATACTTTTTTTTCTATAAAAACAAAATAAATGGTGTTTTTTTTTAATAACTGGCATTTCATTCTAGTTAGTTTCAGTAAGTACTCATGATGATTTTGGAAATTTTACTTAAAATCCTGTATTATAGTTATAAATATAAATAGGGAGTATTCCATAATACCCTCCTCTATGTGTACATATACCTAACTCATCTCTAACGTGTTATTGTCTTTTATTTCAATATATCCTATAAGATAAAAAATAACAAAGAACTTAAACTGACCTAAAAACTCAAATAACTAGGAAATGATAGAAATTAGACACAGAAATGTTTCAATTTTCTTTGCAACAGGAATTTATCACAAAACGCTGTAAACTTTGCCACAGGGAAGCAAACATTTTTGAGGAAAAAGAAAAAAAAAAGTTATCAAGAAGCTCAATAAAATCAAAGTTGTTTAAAGTGCTCATAAGAGAACATAAATGACAATGAAATTCTCTGAAAAGGGATTCTTCCTTTTAAAAAAGTATGAAGTAAAATACATATTTTTATCAATGATGTAGAAAAAATAAATAAATAAAGCACAGAGGAAAGTACAAGAAAATGAGAATCAGAAAAGAGGGAACTGTGTTGATAAAAGTTACTTTGACAATGTACTATATTCGCTTTGTGCATGTTTTGTTCTTTACAGGTAAACTTCTGGGATGATAAATGAAGCTAGTTATTTCATGGAGAATCTTTATGGAAATTTCGAAGAATATATTGGAGAATAAATTTTAGCAACAAGCAGTACTATTGATTGGAAGTACAGGGTGGCCATAATTAAACTGCAAGTGTTCAAGGAGTGCTGGAGAGAAAACTACCGAGAATATTCCAGTGAAATTTGGTATCTACTCGTTTCAGAACATGCGCGAGTCAAATATGAAACAAAATCGTTATTTTTACCCGATAGATGGCACTGTACCGTATGGCACTCACCGGTGTCATATACAACTTCCAGAACCGATACACAGAGCATAGTGACATTCTAAGAGGCATACAAGCAATATAAAATATCATTTACAGTTTATCAAAATTCCACACAATTCACGTCAGTAATTAAATTTTTACAGTAACATGTCATCAAAAATTAACGTAAATTAAGATCACAAATTAAACAGTTCATAAAGACGCTTTGGAAAACAATTAAACCATTATTTATTCTCAGTGACACTCATTGGGCCTCTTCTTAATCGTTTCATACGCCGGTATTCTTTCAAAGAAGCTGAATAATTGCTACCATTCTGATAGAATATCTTCGCTATCAATGCACGTTCCTTCTTATTCAGACTCATGATTGACCATTTCTCACTCTGGTCTTGTTTTTACACTGTTCGATGGGCTTAAAATTTGCATATATGACGTCCATAAGCCATCGAAACACGATAGAGCGCCATCTATCGGGTGAAGACCCACATAGGACGTGTAGACCATCTGAACCGTGTAGATACCAAGTTTCCATCTGAAACGTGTAGATACCAAGTTTCATTGCAATATTCCTGGTAGTTTTCTGTCCAGCACTCCTTGAACACTTGCAGTTTAATTATGGCCACCCTGTATAATGGGTGTAGATTATATTTTGATGCGTTGAGATATTACGCAAAATATTTACTGATTATAATCAATATTCTTTTTTTTTTTTTTTTTTTTTTTTTGCTTTTTTGTTGCATTTTGATTTCCCTTCAATGCATGCAAAACATGACTGGTTATATGGCAAATGTATATATTGGCTTAGAAATAAATAAATCAGCCTCTATAGAGAGCTTTAGAATGCATTATATTGGACAAAATGGGGTAAAATTGGAATTACAGGCATAGCAAATTACATTCATTAATAATTATTTAATTTAATGAAATGAGACAAAATAAAATAATATTACCACCAAGATAATCGCAAAATTAGACGCAAAGTCGCAAAATGGACGCGGCGATTTCTTGTATGTCTTGAAAACATCAAAGGCAAAAGGAAAATATTAAAAACCATTTAACTTATTCTCACCATGAAGTGGCTGAAAATGATATTTTTAAATCGAATAACATAGAAAATGTACAAGTAAATGTGAGACATGCTGGTGATTCAAAATTTGAGCAAAAGGTTTTAGTGTCGAACACCATTTTATTAAAAGTTGTGTTGGCGCCATTCATTCAGCCAACTGCCGGAGAACAATCAATTACGATTTATACAGTTACAAATGTCGAAGGAAGTGAAAAAAAATTTAATGTGCCACAGGCATATCCATAAGAATTTTTGAGGTGTTCGCAATTTGTTCGTGAACGACAATCCCCTCTCAGCAGCAATTAGTAGATAGAATTACTCGAAAGTTGAAAGAAGTTAACATACCTGTCATCTAAGACACGATGAGGAACATCTAGAAAACTCTTCGGAAAATCGAAAATAATGGCCTGTTTACAGTTATGTAAATATGCTTTTTATAAGGTAATAAAATAAATATTTTGCTAAGGAATATTCAGTTATTTTATTTATCTGTACAACTCACGGCTCTTTCAATTTGTCTCAAGAATTCTGTAACACGCGTTACATAATGGTTATAGTGTTTCCGTTTTTGTTTTCTCATGATTAATACTTTTGATGCTCTAATAATATTTAAACTACACAATTATTTTTAAAAAGCTGGAAAGATGTGAGATTAGAGTTACCATTCTTATTAGAAAATAATATTGTCTCTAAATCGTAGGTCAGTACTGGACAGCTGACATTAACAAATAATTATTCAACGTTATATTTCTATAATCTAAATATTTCTAATGTAAAACCTATATTGAAAGAAATATTTTCTCTAAGATTTACGCTAATACAGTGAAACCTGTTTTTAAAGACCACCACTGGGACCAAGAAAATGTGGTCTTTAAGGAGGGTCGGTCTTTGAATTCAGGTAATACGATACATTTTGACAAAATTTTAAGCGTACTTAATTTTATCAATAGAATTGGAATTTATTTGATAATTACCTGATTATCACTGAAATGGCTTTTATATAGATATAATTAATGAAAAGCATCTATGTATTTACTTTTTATAAAATGTAGAGAAAGACAGTGAGATTTTTATACATTTTAATAAATGAAATTAGAATATGTTTAAATTTTTAAAAAATTGAAAAATATAATAAAATTTTGCTTTACATGGTAGGTACTTTATTATTTTTTTAAATATGATGTAATAACAGATTGTTTAATCGCTTCTGTACACATGTCAGATGCTTAAATAGTTCATCATCCCCCACCTGCATGGAATAATTAAGCAAGGTGTTAAAGTCTTCTTTTGCTTCATTGAAAGTGATTGCAGTTTTTTGTGGTGTGTCTTCATCAGAAGATGATATATTTTCACTGCAAACAGTTTGTTCATTCTTATTTTCAGATTCCGTCACTGATGTACTAAATTGTTCATGAATAGCGTATTCTTTAGTGACACTACACAAAAAGTTCTAATCACAACCATATAATTCATGGGCTAAATTATCATAATTATGGACATTATTTTATACGATGGAATTATTGAAATCATTATTCCTCTCATCTTCAGTGCATACAGTGAACGATTCGATGTAATGTCTGAATGCATAAAATTCTATTTTCAATAAATATCCTCCAAGAAGCAGTAACACAAGTAACTGCGTGCATCCCGCTATTGCGTATAGTGACTCCATGGATTATTTAGTGACTGGAAGCTGTGTTACAACTCAACTAAACCAGGCCCGGACTGGGAGGGTAGGAGCCCGCCCGTCTCAAGAGAAGGGGGGGGTGTTATTGTGTAACCGATAAATAATAAACTTTTGGGGTATGGGGGAGGTACGGTGTTATTATTCATTAATTATGGTGATATTCATTAATTATGACATTTAATGCATTAATAAATTGATATATTAATTAATATGCATCATTCACTAATTAATCCCTTGTTCATTCGGGAACCCTCTCTCAAAAAAGTTTGTGAACTACTTTTAAAATGAAGTGTTTTGAAGCCTTATGGGGCGCAATTGCAGCTGCAAAAAATTTTGTGTGTCAAACTTCATTCAAGTGCTACCAGTATAGCACTTTTTTTATTTTCTTTCTTTTTTCTGTCAGGGAGGGCCCGCCGAGGGTGAGGGCCCACCCGTCTGCAGACAGTCGGACACCCTGGCCAGACCAGGCCTGAACTAAACAAGTGTCAACTTTCGTTTTTATCATACCGTGTGCAAGGGCGTAGCCAGGATTTTCATTAGGGGGGGGGGGGCAGGACATTGAGTCTAACCGGAGAATGCCCGGTTTGTCATAATAAGACCCTATGACTAGCTCATTTTAGAGGGGCAGCTGCCCCTCGGTGGCTACGCCCATGACCGTGTGATTGCTGATCATCCGAACAACGAACTTGCTCAAATAGAGGAAAATAAGGATTTTTTTAAGAAATTGCGGTCGTTAAAATAGGATTTTAAATAAATTTGTTTCTTATACATAGCGGTCGTTGGTCGCGTCAGGCAGGTGGTCGTTCAATAAGGAAAATAAACTATTATTTATAATTATATGGTACTCGGGACCGCTAAGACTTGGTCGCTAAGACCAGGTGGTCGTTAAATACGGGGGTCGTTCAACACAGGTTTCACTGTATTAGGTTTTAACGATTTTAATGTCTAGTACATTTGCTTCACAAATTCGAAATTTTCTCACGGAATATCGGTTAAGTAAACACTGGTTATAAAGAACAGAGCAAATATTACTTCTCAGTACTGTGGCAATACTGATTTTTATAGTAAAAATGTATCCCTTTCGTATCCAGTATTAGAAATGTAGAAGTATTATATTCGAAAAACTTGAAACATTTGAAACATTAATACTTAATGGCTATATAAATGTTAACCTATCGAAAAATATCATTACATTACTTGGAGTATCTTTATTTTAACATTAAACACACTCTAATAAAGAAAGAGTTTCATATATAAGATAAATTTAATGCTGTATAACCCCTTCATACCATTTATACACTTTCTCTTTAGATTCTTAATTTATAACCTCCAATAAATATACCATTTTCGATTACTTTTGCAGAACACTTTTTCCCATTTTATATATAAATCTTGAAAATCTTCTAAGAGAAATAAATATACGTATAGACATAAATCCCGAAGAACTTTTTCCCTTTGAATTCCAAGAATTATATATTTTTGACCTGCAACAAATAAAGTTATTTCTTAGAGTGCAAATAATCTGAAATTTGGTGGAATTTTCCGGATATCTTATCTGAAATAATACTATTTATGTAGTTTACTGTGTAGCAAATACAATGCATGCGAATCGATTGGAAGTATCAGCTAATTTGTGAGTATCTTTTATTTGGTTGTCTCGCTACGAAGGGAATGATGCATTCAATATTTTATTCTTTCAGAATAATAAAATTCACATTTGAATTTTTAATTTAAACAACTTTCTAGTATCATTTTTTTAATATTTCCTATGAGGTTATTTATTCTTTACTGCACTTTGATAGAAGTTGCATACATACGCATGGTAGTGCTTCTTAAATTAGACTTTTCAAAAAAGAACTTGCTAACCTTTATGAGCATAAACTGGCGTGCAAAACTTAAGCAACAAGCTAAATGTTAATCATATACCCATGAAACTGCAATAAAGGGGTTCTTGCGATCAGTACAATGGACACGCAATTCAGTAAAAAGGTCATGAGTATGCAAATGTCAGGAACAACACGTCACAGGTGGCGTGCACGTACGCAAAACGCGCGCGGTCGGAGCGCGCAACTCAAGACTGCAATAAAAGGAAGGACGGAGACGCAATTTAAGATCTTTCGTAAAATGTGGGTAGAAGAAATCACCTGGACGACTTCAAACGTGGAAGAATGATCGGTAAGCTGGAGGAGGGGCATAGTACGAAAAGTGTAGCTTAAGAGTTCGGAAACGAAAGTGTCGTTTCGCGCTTGGAAAGCCTTCCAAACCATGGATGCAGCTGTTAGAAAGGTTGGTGGTCGCAGCCCCAGGAAAACGACTGCAGTGGATGACCTATATATCGTTCTGCAGGCAAAAAGAGCCCGAAACCAGTCAGCAAGCGCCATTGCTCAGCAGCTGTGTATAACAACGGAGCGGCAAGTGTGTCTGTTCCGAGGTTCCATTGGAGCAGACTTCGTTTCTATGGATGACAATATACAGCCACACCGGACTCCTACTGTTCAGGTGCTACTGGAAAAAAGATATCACTCAAATTAATCGTCAAACGTACTCCCCTGATTTGAATACCATAGAACATATGTAGCATGCTTTTGGGAGACGCCCTGCAGCACGATTACATCCTCCGGGGAACACCTAACAACTGAAACATAGAGTTGATTTGTAGAGAGGATGGGACACGGTTTCATCCGAGTAACTTCACGGGAAGAGACCGTTACGGTTGTCCTGGAGTTCTCGTCTGGGGAGGCATTATACTGAATGGGCGGACTTAGCTCCACGTTTTCGACAGAGGTTATGTAACCGGAGATAGCTACTGTCCGAAGGTGATCCTTCCCCATGTGTGTCTGTTCCGAGGTTCCATTGGAGCAGACTTCGTTTCTATGGATGACAATATACAGCCACACCGGACTCCTACTGTTCAGGTGCTACTGGAAAAAAGATATCACTCAAATTAATCGTCAAACGTACTCCCCTGATTTGAATACCATAGAACATATGTAGCATGCTTTTGGGAGACGCCCTGCAGCACGGTTACATCCTCCGGGGAACACCTAACAACTGATACATATGCTGATTCAGGAATGGGCACTTTTACCTCAAGAACTGTTGCACAATCTGGTACTGAGTAAAGAGAGACTGTGCGAAGCAACCGTTGCAGTAAGAGGAAGGCATATCTCATACTAAGAAACATCTCCTTGTTGTTCTTCCTCTTGTACAGACAATCATGTATAACGATACTGTGAGTTCAATAAAGCCTTTTCTTTTTGTTTGATTCGATACTGTGAGTTCAATAAAGCCTTTTCTTTTTGTTTGATTCGATACTGTGAGTTCAATAAAGCCCTTTCTTTTTGTTTGATTCGATTCTGTGAGTTCAATAAAGCCTTTTCTTTTTGTTTGATTCGATACTGTGAGTTCAATAAAGCCTTTTCTTTTTGTTTGATTCCATACAAATGTACATCCTGTATGCATTGTATTTATTTAATTTTTGCTCAACTATACTTCCGTCATCGTTTAAATACAAAATACTGTCTCTCATTCCTGAATTTCATATCCCACAGATGAGTTCTCGTGGAGTTATGGCAAAATTAACACCTGTTGCAACAGCTGCTGCAAAATTAACCCAAGTTTTGCATGCCCATGCAATTATTGATATTTCAAAATATAACCAGAACATTCTTCCTTGTTTTAAGACATACAGTCAAACATACAAAGTGCATCGAACGAAGAGTATTTGGTAATATACTGTGAAACAAAATGAAATAGAATTCATTATTTTATTAATATTAGGGAAACTTTCTGTAATTAATATGCACTAAGCTAATAAGTCTGTCAAAAAAGTAAATCTTGAAAAACACCTGTAAATGTCAGGTAAGACTTTCTACTATAAATTCTTTATCCATAAACCATAATTCGACATCTTATTTATGCTTACGTCATTTTACTCAGCAGTGATTTAAATCTTATTTCCTGTGCATTTTTAGCCGACTTTAAAAAATTAGAGATTATCAATTCGGATTCTTTTAAGAGAGTTATTTTATGTGTAGTCCCATATTAATCTGGTCAGGATTTGCCAGTTTCATTCAGGAGGAAATAAAACATTTTTTGTAAAACATTATTTAAAGTTTTACCAGGAAAGAAGTGGTAGCTGTAAGTTGAAATTCGCCAAGTTTGGCCACTTCTGGCAATTATTTTCTAGTTTGACGCGAAAAAATAAAACTTCCAAAGCTGAATTCCGCTTGGCAGTACCTTCTATAGTTGGCAAGAAATTGTAAAACCTTACTGTTTTACTATGGGAAACATTATTATTAGAAAATCCGAAAAAGAAATAAGTTTTCAAAACATAGAGTAAAAAGTTGCCACTGACAGTGTTCTTAGTAATATATATAAAATCGTCAAGTTTGGCCACATTTGTCAATCTGTCGCCGATTTTGACGCCGAAACTGATTCCAGCTGGTTCGCAATAGATAGGCAGAGGAAACCAAGCAGTAGTTTCCGGTTTAATTATTGAAAGATGGCGATACGAAGATGAATACTTTAAAAAAAACGTGATTTCAAAGGCCAAACCAAAATAACCGATTCAATAGCAAATAATAATTATTTAATATTCGGAGAATCTATTAAAAATGTTATGTGAACATCAGGTAATACCTGTTAATTTAAAAGTGAAGTCCCGAAAATCTAAACATAAAACTCAATTTAAAGAAATTAATCTGATAATTAATATGAAACTAACAAAATTACAAATTATATACGTGATTTTAATTAGCATACCCCATAAACATTACATTTTACTCTTAAACTCATTATTTGTAGATTTTTTTTATCTGATCGTTTTATGCAAATTTTTATTTATCGATTTAAATATTTTAATCATTTAAAAATATGTACGTTTCACCATATATGAAGTATATAGTAACTACAAATATATCTTATGGACTGACTACTTGAGCAAACAAATCCCGACTTATATTACGTGAAGGAAATAGCTTTTCCAATATTTCCGTATTATTCAATGTCATCACGTCTTGCAAATTCCATTATTAATAGTTTGATAAATTCATGCATTTATTAAGAAATATCAGCCTGATTTATGTCCTAATCAAATAAATATTTCATTTCCAGATGTAATCATCTGAATTGCCTCATATTATTAAACATTCGTACTTGAATAATTTAAAAATTGCATTATTTATATATGACGCTATACTTGACATGCATTTTAATATGTAATGAAAATAACGATAGTCTTTTTATTTAATAATTTAACTTAATTATATAAAATAAGATTATGAATGTGAAAGTTGCATTTTAATCCTCTCAAAGTCTTCCTCCACAATTAAAGACACAAAAGTCACCTACGCTGTGTTGCAGGAAATATGTCTTAATGAACATAAAGGAAAACCAATTTTCCTCGAAAATTTAATAATCAGGATATGTTATTTTATTTTTTAATTACAAATTTAATCTCTTTAAACAAAAGGAAAGCTATTTAATTAAAAGATAATTTATTCAATAAGGTGTGAAAGGGTTAAATATATTTAGTAACACTGTCCCAGTGTTGTAAAATCTGTTCAAAAGTATTAAATTTAAATTTGTGTCACAGTAATTCAGCAGATTTTGAAAAGATAAAGTGTATGCTAATAATTTTAGTAAAATCCTAGAATTGACAATTCGCAAATGGAATTAATTGTAAATGATATATTTTGTCTTATTTATCCGTTTAATAGTAATAACATAAATAAAAAAGAAGTTGTGATATTATATTTATGTGTGGTTCTGCAAAATAATTTAAGGAAATTTCCATAAAATTTTTTTATACTTAATAAAGGAAAAAATGCGATTGAAAATAAACAATTAAAATTCATATAACGTTTTTCTGATAAAAATTGTGCCTGCTGCTACTTTTCCAGAATTGCAGGGATGTAGAGAAAAAAAAAAAGATTCGTGAGATGCCCCAAAAGGGAAAAAGGTAGAGTTTCTCACAAAAATGCTTGATTTATAAACATCTAATTAATAAAACCCCAAAATTTCAGGGGTACGCAGGCCTGCATGGCACCTCCCCCCTCACTAAGTCCCTCCAGTATTGTGTAAAAAATTTATTGACATTTAGTTGTTTTTTCTATACAGACGTCGCTGTTTAAAGTGAGACACCAACTCCTAAACCTTAAATTGAATCTACGACTAAATGAATCAGAAAGTATTTTCTACTAATTTGAAACAATGAAAAATTTTACGAAGTTTTTATGCCTTTAAATTTTTGTTTAAGGTATACCTGTACTTTTTACTCATAAGAAAACATATCATAATTATAATTACTTTATCACATTGACTGTTACAGGAAGTATATTAATTTTCTTATTTAGAAAGTACTTGCATGTGCTCTTCATTAAAGTATTGCATGTCCATATGAACAAAAATCGGAATAGTATTTAACCCTCTGAGCGTCTTGGAAATGGACAAATAATGTAAAGTTGTTTTCACGGTAAAATATTCAAGCATCTTTAAAATGAAAAAGAAAATAAAAATTTGATAGGAAGATTTGGAATTATTAAAAAATAAGCTCCTAAATTAATTGCAAGCTTTAATATTAAAACATATTTTATGATACATGAGTGTTATAAGTAATTTAAATTACAGATGCGTTGCAGTGAAAACTGGAATACACTGGGCGAGATTTCATGTTACAACAGCTTGGAGGGTTAAAGGTATTATCTGTAAAAATTGTATTTATTTTATTTATTTATTTTATTTTTTATAAAAACTAACAGTTGATCTATGTAATACTGTAAGTTGATTTGTAAATAGTAATAATTTAACTATCCACACATTGATAGTTATTGTGCAAATCGAACTTTTCAAGATTTAAGAAAAGTACAGTACTGAATTGTATTTTAAACAGTGCATTCTTTCATTACCACCACTGCTGCAGTATTTAACAGAATTACTTTTATATTCAAATTGTTTTGTGAGGTCTTTGCTCACTTCAGCCCTTAAGGTGTTGTTATCTTAAATGTTATCATTTCCTCTAGTAAGTTGTAATTGAAGTGACTTGATCACAAACCTTTCTTGAGCAGGAGAGCGTTAAAGTTGCCAATCCAGGATTGTAAGAATGCAATCAGACCACTTTAAATACGGAAGGAATTCAAAGCTTTCTGCATCTCCAAATAGGAGTGCCGTTTCAATAGAAATAAAAATAGAATCCTTAACAACAAACAATTTGACACTAACTAAAATAAATTGATGTCAAAAAACTCAACTAATGATGAAGGAAACAAATATTACGGATTTTAGCTAACTAATTGGAGAATTGTATTTAATATAGTTTCTGCATACGCTTTCTGACTTCAGTGATTTGTTATAACGGACTATGCCCAATAATCCGTACCACTTTTTTTTTCATTTAGGAAATTGAAAGGCAATTGTTTGGAATTTCTTCTCTTTTTCAAAGATCTCGAATATCATCTTCGATTTATACGACTGTCTAAATACTGCTTCTTAAGATTCCCTAAGGCAGCCCTCAACTATAGCCCAAAAGGTAAGAGAGACCCTGGTTGACCAAGAAAATGGTATTTAGGCCAATTAAGCTGGAGCTTTGCCTACTCCTTGAAGTCGATTATGATGGTGATGTATAATTCATTATTCTTTGCGAAAGAAAATAACAATTATCAAAGATTACAGCAGTTGAGCTACAGTGAGTAAATACTTTAAACAGTTTCTCGTACATAGATATTACTGAGGCTAAAAGTAAAATTTTGTAGCTATCTCACTACTGCTCTTTTAAATTATTTTAATACCTGTTAATGTATTAATAAATGTCAAAATGTATGGGGGCGATTAAAATAAATATGTTTCACATATATTTAAAGATGCATCACACGTACCCAATATGGTCTAAGAATTTCATTTTATTCTGATTCAGAACAATAAAAGGTTCTCTCAATTCAAAAGCTCTTCGAATTTAATATCCCAACCGCCACTCCTAATAACTTCACTTCGACAGAGAAAATTTTCCAATTACATTCCATTTTCTAAATATGTTCTCGCCCCCCCCCCTCTACTTCGGCAGTAGTAGTAATCTTATCACCCTATGAATGTCTTTGGTGTGTCACCTTTGATTCTTCAACGCGATAATTAGGCTTCGAGGGTGCTTTTACAACCCCTTTTTTTCTCACCCTCTCCAGCGCCGAGATCAAAAATGCACTTCCTTTGATGCCTCTCAGACACTAGATGAAGAATGGGAAAACATCGCACGCAGACGCATCTCATCAATGCAGTTTGATAACATCTTTCGCTTTGCTGCTTGCCTCCCTTGCACGGAAGCTTTTGAAGTGCCACCTCGCTCAGGGCGGTGTGAGATTAAAGGGTTTGATTATTAATTCACAATTAAGAATGATAGAAACAAGGAACAGCAACAAATAAGACGAAATAAATAAAAAATTGCCAAGAGAGTTCTTGTAAAAAGACGTCTGGTGCGCTTTCGTTTCGCTCGGTTTCTAATTATCTAATTTATTTTTGTCGGGCGGAACAATGTTTGTAATCAAAGTGTTGTCAAAAAGGAGAGTGTTCTGTTGTTTATTAGATTGTTGATAATGCCTTGCTGGTGGTCACAAAGAAAAACCAGTTTCGGGAAATACTTCTGGAGCGAGCTCTTTTCTACTTAAAAATTATTTAAATATCGTTCGAAACAATTACTCGAAGAATAAATTGGAGCACGAAACTATGATGAAACACAGATAACAATAAAAGAACAGCATTATGAAAGAATTAAGAGGAGGTGTAACAGTAATTTGCATTACACTTCAAAGAAATTAGTCTAGTGAGTTCGATAAATTTGCTATGAATATTTTTCTTATTGCTTTATTTGTGCAAAGGCGTGGGCATATGCGAATAAACTGTACTATATTTACGATTCTACGTATATAACTTGCATTTTTCAAATTTAACTCATTATAGTTCCTACTTCCTTAAAGGATAGACGAAAAGTTGTCACTTTACATATTAATATTAATATATATGCATATTTGTTTCTAATGGCGGGAATTTGCTATTTATAGTAGTTGGCTACTCCTAAGTCCGAAATTACCAGTCACTTTTTCATGAAGGCACTTAATGCGTGTACCAGCGTTGCCTCCTATGAAGAGAAGGACGAAATGGCACCCGAGAACATGGCGAGAATTGGACCGGGACTCTTGGTGTCTTACTTTGTGGTGTTGTACTTTAGCCACTCCCCAGTCTGATTGGATTTTAAATTAATATAGATTAATTAGAATTAGAATGCAGTGCATTTATTTACGAAGGATGTTTGGAGTTTCATTTAAATAATACATAAAAATATACAGGGTGTCTCAAAAATAGCGCACAAACTCTACACAGCCAGATTCCTCGTTGGAAGTACATAAAAATTGCCCAAAGAACCATAACTGCATGGCCCGTAGTTTTCAAGAAAAGTGCGAGAAAAGAGCAGAAACGTCATTTCCTGTGCACTACAAGAACCTTTATCGGATTCCTGAACATAGTTTTTTGCGTATTTTCATAAAATGATGCTTAAAATGTCCACCGTGCATGAGACTTGCATGCGTGCGCAGTGTAATGACCAATTGCATACATTGCATCAATCTGGTATCCACATAAATACGCACAGCGTGAAGGGAAGAAACTGAATCACTATTTGTTATGATTAGAACTCGATAAATAAATTCTTTCAAACGTTTTCATTGAAAGAAATCCATAGGTACCAGATCTAATGATTGTAGCGGCCTTAACACCGAGTCCCGCATATGTAATCCAGTGTCCAATTTAATGTTTCTAGTTGTTTTTCTTCGCACCGGATGTGACGTCATATTTTGTTTTTCCTATTTTTCTCGAAAATTATGGATCGTACAGGTACAGTTCTTTGGCCAATTTTTATGTACTTCCACAACGAGGAATCTGGCTGTGCAGAGTTTGGGCGTTATTTTTGGGACACCTTGTATATGCAGACTTCTGTTTAAAATGCTCGCAGGAGAGCATAACTGTTAAAAAGCAGCCTATTTCATTTGTAAAAATCCTATTTAGACGCGTTCAATTGAGGAACAGGAGATATAAAATATTATACTTGAAAAATCCAGATCAACAAATATTTACCGAAAAGGTAAAAGTTATTCTGACAAATTAATGTGGTCATTTATTGTTAACATATATCTTCTATTGTTTTCTTTGTTTCTCATACTTCCTTATTTTTAAAAAAATCTATTACAGTGTTCGTTTTCAAAATATATAAAAAGAAAGTACACTTAGTTTTAAAAAATCCTTTTAACACTTTTGTTACACTGAACACGCTTGTATTTCTAAAGACATTTAAACACGCCCTTTTTCAAAGCATATTTCGATGAATAAACGTAAAATAATTTATACATCATCCTTTTTATTTATTTTTTTTGTTTAAAAATGTTATTAAAGCTGTTCTTTAAAAAAATGCGCTCATCATAGGTCTTATGAAAAGTTTTAAAAACCAACTAATTGTGTCAGTTACTCGGAAAAAAAATTATATATATGTATGTACAAAGTGCAGAGGAAAGCTCCATTAACTTAGGGATATTTGCGAACGGAAACAGCTACAGCGCTGCTAGTGAGGTAACAGTATACTAAAGCGACCACGACTGACCTAATTCAAACGACAGCAGCGCTTCTAACGGCGAAATTTGGAAGTTAGGCATCGCAAATCGAGAACGAAAAGAGACAGTGCAAAATTGTCAGTTAGAAAGCTTTAGAGCATCAACAAATTAGTACAAAACGACATTTGGTTCACACGGATAAAATAAATTGTCGTCTGTATACCTAAAAATGTTCAAAATCGATGCGCGACGAATCTGCTATGCAATTTCGGAACATGATTTTCATTGATCGGTGATTTTCACCATACCTGACTTTGTAGATGATATTCTCTTGTCCGCATTACGGTCTTAGTGGTTTCAGCATGACTGTGCTCCTGCACACAGGAGTACTGCTGTGCGAAGCTTTCTGAAAGATTTGTTTGGAAAACAAATTATCGGGTATGAGCTAGTGTTGAATGGCCTCCACGACCTCCGGACCTCAATCCGCTGAATTTCTTCCTGTGGGGTTACATAAAAGAGAAGGTTTATGCAACAGTTCATACAAGTCTGTTGGATCTATGTCTTCGTACTGCAGATGCTTGCAGTAGTGTGACACCTTCCATGCTGAGAAATGGGCACGCAGAATTGCTCTCACGAATACAAACGTGTATCGTGAGCAGTGAGCAACTTTTCGAACATACTTGACATTAATTTGCTAACGCTATAACTGTTTAAATTTGAGTATTTTTTATTTTTGGGGGGGGGGGGATTATCAAACTATTCTAAAAATTTCTAATTGAAATTTTACAAATTTTACTCTATCGCTTTTAGTTTTCTATGTGAGATGCCTGACTTCCAAATTTCGTCACTAATGGAGCTGCTGTCATTTGCATTAGGTCGAGCGTTGTTGCTTTACTATGCTTTTAGTTACCTCACTTGCTTAGCTGTAGCTCCCTCCGTTCGAGAGTATTTTCATTTTAAAGGGATTTTCCTATGCACCCTGCATTTATCCATATATCCATAAACTCTCTCTAAACGGTTGAGCGAAAAACACTCAGACTAACAGAATTTATATATATATATATATATACACTCATGTCCATAAATTAAGGATAATTCAGAATCACACAGAAATTGATCTCTAAAATAAAAATTTCACCTGTGGAATGATCACACACATCTTGAAGAAGAATATGCAAATTACAGGAAACCATCAGATGGCGTGGATGGTACGTCACAATGACGAGAGTGTAAGAGAGGGGTATATAAGGAATGGTGGCAAAGAAGTAAAATTGTTCACAAGCGCTGTGAATGCCTTTCAGTGCAAAAACCGCATAGTTATGGCACAAAGGAGGCATTTGGATAATTGTTTTACGTGGCAGAATTATCGGACGACTGGAATGTGGACGTACCCAGCTGGAAGTATCCGAGGAACTTGGAATCGCCCAGAGTGTCATCTCCAGGCTTTGGCAACGATTCCAAGATGATGGTAATGTGAGTGGACGTTACAGCACAGGTCGCCCCCGAGTTACAACGCCGAATGAGGACCGCTATTTGGCAGTTACGGCCAAAAGAAACAGACGGAGTACAGCATCAGACCTGTCTCGTCAGCTCTCTTCAGCTACCGGTACGACAGTTTCAAGGCAGACCGTGTACAGACGCTTAGGGCACATTGGTCTATATGCTTGTAGGCCTGTCAGATGTGTTCCACTTACCGCAACTCACTGTCGCCTGCGATTACCCTGGAGTAGAGAGCATGCATTGTGGACACCGCAACAGTGGTCTTGTGTGATGTTTTCCGACGAGTCCAGGTTTAGTTTGGAGTCTGATTCTCGCCGGACATTCATCTGGAGAGCGACAGGTACCTGTTACCACCAAGAGAACACCATTGAAAGACACCGTTACGGTGGTGCAGGATGGCTCGTTTGGGGAGGAATTATTCTTGGTTCCAGAACTGACCTGCATGTTCAGAGTGTAACGATGACAGGCCGCATGTATCGGGATGTCATTCTGGAACAACATGTACGTTTGTTTCGGGGCGCCATGGGTGCTGAATATTCGTTTATGGATGACAACGCCCGTCCTCACCGGGCAAACATTGTAGACGAATGCCTTCAATCGGAGGATATCACCCGTATGCATTGGCCAGCATACTCACCGGACTTGAATCCAATAGAGCATGTGTGGGATATGCTTGGCCGACGAATTGCAGCCCGTCAACCCCGTCCCACCTGTCTACCGGAACTTCGGAGTGCATTGCTTGATGATTGGTGTAATATTCCCCAAGATCAGATTGATCATTTGATACTCAGCATGCCTAGGCGTTGTCAGGCCTGTATTGCATCATCCGGGAGACATACTCCGTATTAACCATCCTACTAACCATGTTATACTGTTTTTTGTAAATAGGTTCTTTTTTGAAATTTGGTCAAGGGAGTAAAACTTGCAATTTTTATTAATTATGTCAAACATATGGCATCTTTTTTGCTCTTTACTTTTTGTTTAATAAATAGACTTTACAAATAAGTCAAATTTGTTTTGCTTCTTTCTCTTTCTTTGCCTGAACTTCATTATCCTTAATTTATGGACATGAGTGTATATATATACACTCATGTCCATAAATTAAGGATAATTGAGAATCACACAGAAATTGATCTCTAAAATAAAAGTTTCACCTGTGGAATGATCTCACACATCTTGAAGAAGAATATGCAAATTACAGGAAACCACCAGATGGCGTGGATGGTACGTCACAATGACGAGAGTGTAAGAGAGGGGTATATAAGGAATGGTGGCAAAGAAGTAAAATTGTTCACAAGCGCTGTGAAAGCCTTTCAGTGCAAAAACCGCATAGTTATGGCACAAAGAAGGCATTTGGATGATGTTTTACGTGGCAGAATTATCGGACGACTGGAATGTGGACGTACCCAGCTGGAAGTATCCGAGGAACTTGGAATCGCCCAGAGTGTCATCTCCAGGCTTTGGCAACGATTCCAAGATGATGGTAATGTGAGTGGACGTTACAGCACAGGTCGCCCCCGAGTTACAACGCCGAATGAGGACCGCTATTTGGCAGTTACTGCCAAAAGAAACAGACGGAGTACAGCATCAGACCTGTCTCGTCAGCTCTCTTCAGCTACCGGTACGACAGTTTCAAGGCAGACCGTGTACAGACGCTTAGAGCACATTGGTCTATATGCTCGTAGGCCTGTCAGATGTGTTCCACTTACCGCAACTCACTGTCGCCTGCGATTAACCTGGAGTAGAGAGCATGCATTGTGGACACCGCAACAGTGGTCTTGTGTGATGTTTTCCGACGAGTCCAGGTTTAGTTTGGAGTCTGATTCTCGCCGGACATTCATCTGGAGAGCGCCAGGTACCCGTTACCACCAAGAGAACACCATTGAAAGACACCGTTACGGTGGTGCAGGATGGCTCGTTTGGGGAGGAATTATTCTTGTTTCCAGAACTGACCTGCATGTTCAGAGTGTAACGATGACAGGCCACATCTATCGGGATGTCATTCTGGAACAACATGTACGTTTGTTTCGGGGCGCCATGGGTGCTGAATTTGTGTTTATGGATGACAACGCCCGTCCTCACCGTGCAAACATTGTAGACGAATGCCTTTAATCGGAGGATATCACCCGTATGCATTGGCCAGCATACTCACCGGACTTGAATCCAATAGAGCATGTGTTGGATATGCTTGGCCGGTGAATTGCAGCCCGTCAACCCCCTCCCACCTGTCTACCGGAACTTCGGAGTGCATTGATTGATGAGTGGTGTAATATTCCCCAAGATCAGATTGATCATTTGATACTCAACATGCCTAGGCGTTGTCAGGCCTGTATTGCATCATCCGGGAGACATACTCCGTATTAACCATCCTACTAACCATGTTATACTGTTTTTTGTAAATAGGTTTTTTTTTTAATTTGGTCAAGGGAGTAAAACTTGCAATTTTTATTAATTATGTCAAACATATAGCATCTTTTTTGCTCTTTACTTTTTGTTTAATAAATACACTTTACAAATAAGTCAAATTTATTTTGCTTCTTTCTCTTTCTTTGCCTGAACTTCATTATTCTTAATTTATGGACATGTGTGTATTTATATATATATATATATATATATATATATTCTTCTACACAAACTGTAAAACTATTATTATAAAGTACAACCTTTATGCAACTTCAAAACATCTTCATCACTGTAATTCTATTGTAAAGTTGTCGTCCCGCAGTGGTCTGGCTCTAAACGCCGTTCCCATAAGAACACGACAAGTGAAGCAGCATCCATCTTGCCCAGTGCTTAAGAGGGTGTACCTCTTTCTAGGATGGACTTTTGTGGGACCGTGTACGCCGTTGGGGGCTGGCGCACGTAAATTCCGTCTTGACTCCAATGTCTTCCATGTTTAACAATACCTCGGGGGATGCCGATTTCAGGTGGTTGGTCCCTCATATGGAATTGGTTCAAAATTAGAGCACTCCGAGCAAAGTCGCACTTCCTCCCACTGGGGTTCATTAAAATGGAAGCCGTCCGATTCTGCACATCACCGCCTTATTGGGGATCTGTCATCGGCAGATGTGGTGCCGGAGTGCGTTAGAAACAACAAGTTGTTTCAGTTGCGGAACATGAAATTTGTTCGGAAAATTTTAAAATTTCATATGTTTAATGCTTAATGTCTATCCTAAATGCTCTATGTTTACCGTTATTGCATGGAGCAGCTTGGGAAAAAGAAAATTCAATTTTTTCGAATTTCAGGTCTATTTCAAATTTTTGAAAATCTATTTTAAAATCGCTTGAAAGTTAAAGAAAGCGCTTTCACAGTAAAACAAATATAGAAACAGAAAATAAAGAAATAAAGACATGCTTCTTTTGTCGTTGGAGTACAAATATGCTTTCCTTAAAAAAAAGAAAAGAAAAAGGAAAAAGATTAGTGCTCTTAAATGTGCCAAATAAATCACTAGGAGTCCAATTTCATTACGCAAACAAGTTATGTGAAACCACATTTGACATCATTTTTCGTTTCGATATACGCAATTAATATGTCGTTATATAGAAACTGGAGGTTCTGTCTAATGTCCAAAAATTCATTATTTAAATGGAGAGGAAATATTCAAAAATAAAAGCATATACCCTCATACAAAAACTATAAAAGAAAACTAAGAATACTGAAATAACATTATCTCCGTGTCTGTAATTTAAGTTTCCGCTTCATTTACAGCAAATAATAATAAAAAAAGAATTTTGTTTATTTTTTAGCAAACACTTCTCCGAAGTAAATATTTGAACTGGTAGCAAAAAGAAACAGATAAATACAAATAAAATGAAATATTTTCGATAAATTTCGGGGTTTTTCTGTAAAATGTTTGTTCTTGCGTGACAATTTAAGTTTTTTTTCTTTTTCTTTCTCTACCTCCATCCCATTTATCATCGCTCGTTTTCCTATCCTGAAGAGCACGCAAGTTGTCAGTTTAAGAATCCACAATCTTTCCAGTAGCAGTTGTAACTAACGATACGTTAGGGTTTATTCTAAGCGTTTATGTAACATTAATAATAATTTAACGCCGAGTCGAGAAATGCAGCGGAAACTCAAGATGCTACTTAAACCCCTTTTCCGTATTTCTATTTACGCGTGGAGAGAGTTTATTGAACGTTCCTAAAATCGAACACAGTGGACATACTTAAAGCTATCCATTACATACTGGTGTGCAAAACTTAAGCAACAATGTAAATTTTAATCAGATAGCCATGAAATTGTAGAAAAGGAGTTATTGCGATCAGTACAATGAATATGTAATTTAGTAGAAAGGTCCTGCGGATAATGACAGCAAGAAAACGTCACAGGCATCCTGAGCGTACGCAAACAGCGCGCGATCGACGTACAACTCAAGACTACAGTAAAAGGAAGAACAGAGGTACAATTAAAAAGACATTCGCTGCAAGTGCAAGTGAGTTCTTTCATAAAATGTGGCTAGAAGAAATCATCTGGGTGACTTCACACATGGAAGAATGATCGGAAAGCGTAGTGTGACCCGTGTAACTGAAAAGTTCTGAATCAATAAAAACCTCGTTTCGCTCTTGGGAAGCCTTTCAAACCATAGGTACAGATCTTAGAAAGGTTGGTGGTGCTGGCCCCACCAAAATAACTGCAGTGGATGATCAATATATTGTCCTACAGGCGGAAAGACCCCGAAACCAATCAGCAAGTGCCATTGCTCACCAAGTATGTGTTGCAACGGGGCGACAAGGTGATTTACTGTGTCCAGACGCCTTCAAAAAGGTTGCCTATTCATCCGCTATCCTCTGAACGTTGCATGTCTTTGAAAGTTGTTCATCGGCGCCACCGTTTAGAGTGGTGCAAGGAGCACAAAAACTGGACATCTCATCAAAGAAATATTGTACTCTTTACGGATAAAAGTCGTTTCAGCGCCACAAGCGATTCTCAACGCCAGTTGATTTGGAGAGAGGTCGAATCGGAACATGGGTTTATCTCATTAACATCACGGAAAGAGACTGTTACGGTGGTCCTGGAGTTCTCGTCTGGGGAGGCATTATGCTGAACAGGCGGACTGAGCTCCACGTTTTCGACAGACATTTTGTAACGGGAGTTCGCTATTGTCGGGAGGTGATCCTTCCCTATGCGCGCCTGTACTGCGGTGTCATTAGAGCAGACTTCGTTTTCATGGATGATAAAGCACGGTCCACCGGACTCCTGCTGTTCAGGAGCTACTGTTAAGTGATGTTATCTAGAGGTAGGAATTTTGCGTTCAGCACGCAGTACAAAATTTTATGCGGGGATGTATGTAGAGTACAAATCAGGTCCTAAATACATAAAATCAACTTCTTTTAACACCCCCTATGCGCACTCTGTAGCACGCAAAAGCCCTGTCTGAACGCAATCTTTGAATATTGCACGCAAACACAATACTTCCACCCCAAGTGAACGCAAACTGTACTTTTTTAAGTGAAATTTTGTACATAGGCTTATATTTTTAGTATTTTTCTACCCTGCAGCAATATGGGTGAAGTCTAGACGGATCAGAATGGAAAGAGCGTGAGCAATGTGTAATCCGGATGTAGCACGAGCACTATTCAATTTGTGGATTCACAGTAGCTTCACTTCTGATAAGAGTAGTTTTGTTTCTCAGGGGATGCTTCTGAGAATCTGAGGGGATGTTTCTGGAAAAAGGGTACGGATTTCCCATGAGTGAAGCATCTTTGTTGAGAGCGGTGCGAGGGAGGGAGGGTTCAGCTGTTCCAGAATCAGTACTAGTACATTTTCTATCACTTCGCAATTGTATAGGCGCAGCCCTAGGGTGCCATCTCAAAAAGTTTCGGTTTTGTTTTTCTTTTACCCTTGCTGTAGGTGACATGTGACGTGGTTTCCTGACCTCTTAATTGGCTACTTACTGAAATGGCGCTATCTTGTGGATGTGTATACGTTGGCTCAGCCCACATTCTGTGAGAGACTTACGCAAAAGCTTTGCTTTCTAATTTCTGTGGAAACAAATAGATCCCGTAATCCTGAATAAAAATGAGTAAACTTGGAAAATCCAAGTTCCATAGTATTTTAAAGTGCTTTGAAAATGAAGGATTTGAGAGTGATGGTACTTTAATTGGTAAAATCATACAAGACGGTGCCCCTCATGTAAACACGGCGATAGCCGCTGGAGCTTGGCGATCGCCAAGTGCGAGCGCAACAGACCTTGGCGCCAAGCTCCAGCCATGGCGCCAAGCCTCCCTGGCGACCGCCAAGCTCCAATGGCTATTGCAGTCTTGTGACGAATAAACACTAGTATATACCACTAAAATTTTACAAAGAAACACAAATTCTAAGTAAATGACACTATATTAAACAGTCAAATGCACGGGCGCCGACTTGTAAAAATTATTGGGGGGGCTCGTATCCTTACGGAGGTGGACGGGGGGACACAAAATCCTTCTCTCCGTCAGTATAATAAAGGGGTTCAGAAATTTTAGAATTGAGATTTCAAAATGTGCTTTTTTAACATAACACTTTCATGAAAATAAAAGGAATTCCATTTAATAAATTTTTCAAAAATTTTTTGAACTCATTTTTTAAATTAAGTATTTGAACTCAAGATCTCGAATCAGTCTTCAGTACACATATGGAGAAAGCAAATCTCCCTTCTGAAAGAACAACTGAATTTTAATTAAGTTAATAACAGCAAAACAAGTAAAATCTTTTTCGAAATGTATTTAATGATAATTTCATAGGAAAGAAAATGCATGCAGTCAAATGTGGAAAACTGTTCTGCAAAACATTACTCGAGCTAATATTTCAAAATACCCTAGAAGTACAAACGAGACGAAATACTAAAATCTGGATTATTTTATTTACTTGCAAACATTCATCAGAGATAATTTTTACTAATATAAAATAGTATTTTTTATTTTACTACATGATGAAATACCCATAAATTGAATCGACTTTAATTAAATGTCGCACTACTTTAAGACAGAAAAACTGATCACATTTAAATTACATTTTTTGACAACTTTTTACAGATTACATTTAAAATTATTTAAAAAAAACATAAACAAAGAAGTAATAAATACCTCCTTTCCATGTATTAAAACAAATCAAACAAATATACAAACCATCATACAAAGTTACAAGTCCTCTCTTCGACACATACATTTTAAACGGATTTCCGTGATTTGAATTGTAAAAACAAATAAATAAATAAAATATACTTTTAAATTCATTCTCATAGTATTTTCACAGCAGGAAAAAAATTAATTTTTCAATAATATCATCCTTGTTAACATTTAAAAATGATTTAACAAAGAAATCCAAGTGCGAGAATATATCAAAATTCAGAGTCTACACTATTTTAGGTCTTCATAAACATTTTAATACTGAAAACTTTCATTTTACATTAAACTAAGAATACTCATATAATCTTTCAATAACATTAAAAATGAAAAGAAATGTTGAAATGTGGTGTTATGGCCAACTATCTGCGCGAGGGATCTAGGCCGGGGGGGGGGGGGCTTCGTGTGGAACTTGGCATAGAAAACTCGACATATAAAATCTGCATTGCACTTTAAATCACACTTCTTTTTGGAAAACCGTTCCAGATTACCTTAACAATTATGAAAACAAATTAAACCAGCACATAAGCAATTGGCAAATCAGAGACGCTCCTGGCAAAATGGACACATAGTAATCATTTTATAAACTAAAACCATAATGAATTATGCTATTTGAAACATATTTTGATGATATTTGTGCAACAATATATGAAAATTTATTTTTATTCAGTACGGAGAAAAGTTGTATAAAATATAATCGTGCTTTAAATTTAAAAGTGGAATAACACAGAAACAGATATACAATGCCAAAATTATCACTCTGAATTATTGTAGATATTTACAGACAATTTTTAAGAATACTCAATAATATGAAAAATGGAAACAAAATGAATGAAATCTAATTCGAAATCATAGTCTACGCCATATTATTTTTAAAACATATATAAAAACTCCACTGCACTCTAAATCACCCTTCTATTTGGAAAATTGTTCCAGATTACCTTAACAATTATCAAAACAAATTAAACTAGCACACTAGCAATTGGTAAGTCAGAGACGCTTTGGCTAAATGGATACATAGTATTCATTTTATAAACTAAAACCATAACGCATTATGTTATTTGAAATTTATTCTGATGATATTTGTGCAACAATATACGAAAATTAATTTTTATTCAGAACGGAAAAAAGTTGTATAAAATATGATTGTGATGACTGGGGTACGAAGGGTATTTTGTTTATAAGCCTTCTTATGATTACCATAGCCCGTTCGTGTAAACATAGTGCAAGAAGTTCTCCTTATTGAATTTGCAAAATATACATCCATCTAATGCAAGGTATCACTGAAATGTGCACATAAAAAGTCAAGCTAAATAGTCAGCTTCAAACTTTCTAGCATATATTCATTCAAATTTCAATTAAGAAGTGTACAATGCCAAAAAGTTTTTCTTGTGTACGAAGTCAATAATGAATCAGAATTATTTTCTCAAGAGTTACATATACATATACTGTATAAATCTCTACTTATTATAAAAGAAGGTGTCTCTGTGTGTGTGTGTGTGTGTGTGTGTGTGTCTGTCTGCAGCGTTACGGACAAACGGCTACACCTAGAAACACCAAATTTGGTATTCGGGAAGATGTAAATATGTAGTTGTGCACCTCGAAGCGATTTTTTCAAAATTCGACCTAGATTTTTTTTTATTTTATGTTTTATGCGATTTTTGGCATTTTTTCTCACCTAATTCGTAATAACGGCGGAAATTACGCTCGCAGCAAAACGGCATTTGTATCATCGGATAGAGGAGAAAATTTTCTTTTAAAAACAGTTTGTTCTGAATACTTAACCTGATTTACCGATTTTTAGGAATTTTTTTACTAAACATCTGCTTCACGATTTTTTTTCGTAAAATAATTTTAAAACTGTCGCATCTTGAATTCTATCCGTCATAACTTTTAGATATTTTGACAAATCGTGAAACATTCTTTTCTCCCTCTTTTAAAATAAAAACGAAAAAATTATGTAAATTAGATGATTTTTTACGAATTTTAATGCAGCCTAATGTTTAGAATTTAATAGCATCAACGCGATCTTACGCCATTCATTACATTGCGATCACGGCACGAGAATTTATGTTCGGTTGTTGCCACAGAAAGGATTAGAAAAAAGGGTTTTTTCAACCAATCGAGTTTTTAAATGGGATATCAGAATTTCAATTCGCAAGTGAGGATCTATGACGTCAAATGCTTTAAGATACCTAAAAATTACGCCATAATTTTAACTCATTTATTCCAGCTCTATTTTCAACACAGGGAGACGATATTTTGATTAAAATTTACTGTAGAAATAAACTAAGAAATTCACGATTATTATTATTAGAAGTGGTATTTTAATCCGGTGCTTATTTAAAAATTGAAATGTTTTCACGGCGCTGAAAATGTTCATTTTAAAAGTTACAAAGTTCGTTTCAAAGCGCGATATATTAAAATTTTTCTATTTATTATTTTTATTTTTGGCATTTAATTTAGCGCAGGCGTTGCCTAACATACGCATGCAGGTTGCGAGTATAGTTTTATTTTAACGTTGAATTACGTTCCTCCATAAAGGTCACGCAAAGTTTTAATGATACCGTTTGAAAACAATTATGCGAAATATCGAAAGTAACTCCGAAATTAATCTACCGGGGTATCCTTTACGGCAGTCAAACAGTGACGTCATAAATTAAAAAAAAATGTGTGAAATTTGTAAACTCTGCAACTCTAACGCCCTGTCACAATTAAAATGGGAATAAGTAGCTCCTCGAGATTACACAGTTTGATGTTTTTCAGGAGACAGGACTATGAGATAAAGATATCGCTATTGGATATTTAAAATGGCACCCCTTGGATATTTTCTCCCCACAGTAAGATGAAATGGTTTACGGCGCTAAATATGCCAATCTTATAAAACTATGTATAAATTAAATATATATGGAGAGTTTCCTTAATGGCAACCATTATGTGAAATGATTATTATTTATGCTAATGCGTAAATTGCAAAGAATCGCCACAGAATCAAAAGATCCCATTGAGGCCAAATAATCGAAGCTGTTTCTTTTAAGGGAGCCTTGAAGAGGGAGAAGCGAGTATAGATAGTATTAATGTACGTAATAGGTAGTATTATTAGATTTGTAAAGATAGTATGAATAAATCGCAATGTACCACGTTAATAAATATTTCATGAAATTAAAAGTGTTTATCCTTTTTCAAAGGTTGTTTTACAACCAACTAAACGAAAAGTAATTCGAATTAGCGTTAATATATCCCGCAGTAATTTCAACAGTAGAGATTACTTGAACTTTTTTAAAAATGAAATTCTGTTTTGTCACATGCAGATATGATTTTAGTAGTAAAATATTCCCTTCTTCCAGTATGAAGAGCCGGTGCGCAGCTATTTTAAAAACATCTCTTGAAAATAGCATAAATGAATTCAGAAGACCTCAAAACGTGTAAATACACCAAAATCTCGAAGTCGAATTTTTTTCATGATTGCAATACTTTCCTTATATGGTACATTTTCGGAAAGAAATAAATGGTGCTCCATTTCATGTAGTGTCTTAGGTATTTAATGCTACAACTTGAGCCTAAAAAACAGTATGATGTAGAAATAAGACATTTTGAAAGCCAGGAGTTCTCTGCAAACCATTAAGCTTTCCACTTTTTTGATAGTGAATGACACTGACGTAGTTTTTTGAGTCATTATACTGCAATGATCAGGTTAGTACTCATGACACAAACTTTACATTAAGAGTCAAATAATTTTGCTCTTTATTTTTTTAAATTCCACATCACGATTAATTTCGAATTACACATGTAAGGAAAATTTTCGTTTCCTACCGTGCGAAGAACGGGCACGCAGCTAGTATTAAACTAAAATAGCTTTAATAATGTTTGATTATATTTTTTTCCTTCTAAATTTTAACGCAGGCCTCTAAAATGGTAGGAGCCCACAGGTGAAAGCCTACTCAGCCTAATGGGTAATCCGGCCCTGTTTAGGTATAGTCCCTCTTTCCCCATGACAGCCCCCTCCTTCCTCCTCTATAATTTTTATGGTTTTGTAGCAGTTACGCTAGTTTGATATTCCATAAATAATAATTTACAAACATAGGTGCTTCATAGAGTGCTTTTACAGAAGAGGGAGGCTATTTGCAAGTGTGGGGTGGAGGTGGGGGTCGAATACGAGTATATGTATCACACGCCCAATTCACACATTTTTCTAAAACCATTTTTTGATTTTGATCGTTTTCTTTCATTGTGGGTTCGAGGCAACTACCCCATTCACCCTTACGTTAATCATGCTCGCTGTGACTCCCCTTTCCTTTGCCCTCTATGTATGGATGAATATGGATGAATGCACCTATTTACAAAACGGCTGCATATTTTTCTGCCAAAGAACAACGACTGAGCACATAGTCAGAATATTGTGTGCATACTTTAGTGTTGTTATAAAATAAAGTAAATTAGTCAGAGACTAATGGTTTTCTAAAGAGGAATTCTCTTTCAGCAACACAATATGATATGTATGCACATGATCAAGGCCTCTCTGAATTTTGGGCCTTGTCCAAGCTCGGCTTGGGCCCTCGTTTTTTTTCTTCCTTCTTTCTTGGCGAGATGGTTAATCTAGACCCATGACCACTGTGACCCCCCTCTGGAACGGCCACTGGCACCATATGCAGCCAAGAGTAGCAAAATAATGAATCGAAATTCGCCTAAAACAACGAGTCTTCTTAAAGATTTCATGGTTTTCAAATGTTCGTTTCTAAATTTTCGTATTTATGTGTAAACTAACAAAAATTTTTGAAAATCGTAGGGGGGCTGGGAGACAGCTGAGTAGTGCTCAGCCCGCGTAGCCCTCCCCCCCCCCCCACCTCTGATTACGCCCTTGATTGGGGTAGTAAGAGAGTTTTATATGTAAAGAGAGAAGATAAGAGCAAGCAATTATAAAATATAATCCAGAAGTTGTGCTGCTCGAAGATTTTTATGAAACCATTTTTTATTTAGCTCTTAAGTGTAGCTAAATCAGAAACGTTAAGCGTTCGATATTAGTAAAGTTTTGATAAAGCGTATAAAGAAATGAATACTGTCTATATCCGAAACTGTACTAAACATCAATTTTTTATCTATCTCACAAGGTTCTTCATGATTTAAAATCTTCAAACTTAAATTTGACTATCAATTTTCTGCCTTGAATTGTTTTTAAGTCACATTTAAACGGTTTATTTTCAGCATCGAAACTTAATACTGCTGGGAAATGGGAATGTCACAATCGTTTGCAGTTTTGCACAATGGGAAAATCTCCCTTATGGTCAGACGTCTACAGAAGAGTCTGTATCTCACAATAGAACAAAAGTGAAAGCTTTTGCTGTACTGATTTAAAAAAGAAAGATTACATTACATGAGAACGACCCTCAGAGGCGGATCCAGAAATTACTCAAGGAGGGGGCGATTTTGTACCTGAAACAGGGGGAGGGGGGTAGAATGTGCAAAATCGTTTTATAATTAATCAATTATACCAATTAATGTAATTAATTATTTTATTGAAAAAAACTATATATGAGCGATGATTAAAAAGGACAGGGAGTAGTAACCGCAATACACCCCTTAGGAAAAGGCCACATAATTTTCATTATACTTTCATAATATATTTTAAAAGATTTTTGGACTTCGCCCAGGAGGGGGCGATCGCCCCCACCGCCCTCCCCTTGGATCTGCGCCTGACGACCCTCCTAAAAAAAACGCAGTCCTCTCCCTACTAGAAAGCAATTCCATCATCAATTGTGTCACGGTGTAAAATCTGAAGGGTTATTGTGGGGGAAAACACCCGTTTCTTTTTGCCTAGCTATCCGATGGTCATTTGTTTGTGCTTGCGCTCTTGATAAAGAAGGTTGACATCAGTGCCTTACGGCATTACAGGCGCCCAACGTAATTCCTGAATCCCTGTGAAAGAAAAAGCGGAGTGGGAGATAGAAGAAGCTAGCGATACATTCTCTATTTTTAGGATTCTTAAGTTTAACCGATTTGGAGGAAGAAATATGATTTGACACAAAAAAGTTGGAGTGAAGTTTCTGAAGGGGCTCAGCCCCCTGAATAAAAATATTGGGGGGGCTGAAGCCCCTTCAAGCCCCATGAAGTCGGCGCCTATGGTCAAATGCACAGCAAAACATTAGAAAAAGTACAATTAAAGAAGCACTTACCTCACTTTCCTCCCCCCCCCATTCTATATTCCACACATCCATACTAACGAAGAAATTCCCCGAGACGCTCACTAACTTACGTTAAAGGGTCCGTAAAACGGAATCAAAAACACAAGGAAAAGTCAACACAAACTTATTCGACTCAGAATCAAAGAACACCAAACTTCAATCTTCATGCAATTAACACTAAATGAAAATTCTATACTTCAAATGCACCGCGTTTAATTATCAGAATTGCCACTCAGATTCTCATAAAAAAAAAAAACGATTTTCCAGACCAACATGTGATAAAAAATCCAGACGATTTTCAAGTTTATGACGTCAGCTTTACATATGTTCTCCAAGGGCGGAACCAGAAACTCTTTCGGAGGGGGGCGCAAATAGTGAATATTCATTTTATCTAGTATTAAAGCCTGCTAAATATTGGTAAAAGCCCCATTTATGTAGTGTAAAAACATTTTTCTCGGAGGGCGCACGAGCCACTCTGCGAGACCCCCAAAAAAACATCAGTGGGTCCGGCCACCGCCTCAAAAGGGCCCCCTCGAAAATATGCTAACGCGGGCCCCTCTGCGAGACCCAAAAAAAACATCAGTGGGTCTGGCCACCGCCTCAAAAGGGCCCCTTCGAAAATATGCTAGCGCAGGCCCCTCTGCGAGACCCAAAAAAACATCAGTGGTCCGGGCGGGCCCCCTCTGCGAGATCCAAAAAAACATCAGTGAGTCCGGCCACCGCCTCAAAAGGTACCCCTCGAAAATATGCTAACGCGGGCCCCTCTGCGAGACCCAAAAAAAACATCAGTGGGTCCGGCCACCGCCTCAAAAGGGCCCCTTCGAATATATGCTAACGCGGGCCCCTCGGCGAGACCCAAAAAAATATCAGTGGTCCGGGTGGGCCCCTCTGCGAGATCCAAAAAAACATCAGTGAGTCCGGCCACCGCCTCAAAAGGTACCCCTCGAAAATATGCTAACGCGGGCCCCTCTGCGAGTCCCAAAAAAAACATCAGTGGGTCCGGCAACCGCCTCAAAAGGGCCCCTTCGAATATATGCTAACGCGGGCCCCTCGGCGAGACCCAAAAAAACATCAGTGGTCCGGGTGGGCCCCTCTGCGAGATCCAAAAAAACATCAGTGAGTCTGGCCACCGCCTCAAGGGGGCCCCCTCGAAAATATGCTAACGCGGGCCCCTCTGCGAGATCCAAAAAAAACATCTGTGAGTCCGGCCACCGCCTCAAGGGGGCCCCCTCGAAAATATGCTAACGCGGGCCCGTCTGCGAGATCCAAAAAAAACATCAGTGGGTCCGGCCACCGCCTCAAAAGGGCCCCCTCGAAAATATGCTAACGCGGGCCCCTCTGCGAGACCCCAAAAAAAAAACATTAGTACAAGTTGAAGCAAATTAGAATAGTAAACGAAACAGGAAAAAACGAAAAATAACAATAACGCAAATTAACAGCTTAATGACGTCAAATTGAGCAAGCGAATTCGTTACATTCGCGGGCCTCTCTGCGAGACCGAAAAAAAAACATTAGTACAAGTTGAAGCAAATTGGAATGAAAGAACAGGAAAAAACGAAAAATAACAATAACGCATGCGCAAAACGCAAATTAACAGCTTAGTGACGTCAAATTGAGCAAGCGAATCCGTTACATTCATCTGCTTACGTCACACATACACAGTAGCTAGATTAAAAAACAACTAGTACGCATGTCCGAAAGTGCAAGAAATTTCGTATCTTTCAATAGTTCTAAATTATCCAATTTACAATATTTGACGCATTATCATTCCTCAAAAAAAAAAACGTCGCCAAGCTCTACACATTTCTTTATGGTTGCCAGTCAAACTACCATCGGCAGGGTACTTTACTAACGTTGAACATCGCTCACGATGTCGCCAGAACCAAGGGGCACCAGATACGGAACATAGGCCGAAAATTCTATCGGGAAGAATCCGGACATTGCTGCATTTGTCAATGAAAACCAAGACGTTGACAAGCGCATAAAAACTAAGTTTGCGCCTCTAGTAAGTGTAGAGGTCGAGAGATCGTTTTCGGAGTACTTTTTGACTGATAAGAGACAAAATATATTTTTTTCAGAACATTGAAAAAATGTGTGTTGTACGTCAAAATTACTTTGTATGGAATGGAATAAATGATATAGAATGAATCAATTGAATAAATAATTGGTAAGTTGTTTATTTTTATTTAATTAAACTGTCAGAATATTAAAATATTGCTAATTAAAAACTGCACTCAAAATGCACACAATGGGCAAGAAATTTTGCACACAATTTCACAAAAATTAGCACGCAAAAATCCTAACTATAAATATCACTCGAATAGATTGGGCAGCGGACTCCCTCCAGCTTACTCTTTAGCCCCAGCTTACGCTTTAAATACCATAGAACATGTGTGGGAGGCTTTGGGGATACGCCTTGCGGCACGATTATATCCTCCAGGAACACCCAACAACTGAAGCAGATGCTGATAGAGGAATGGGCACTCTTACCTCAAGAACTGTTGGGCAATCTGGTGCTGAATATATGGGGAGACGGTGAGAAGAAACCATTGCAGTCAGAGAAAGGCATATTCCATACTAAGAAACATCTGCTTGTTGTTCTTCCTCTTGTACAGAGAATAGTGTGTAACGATACTATGAGTTCAATAAAGCCTTTTTTGTTTGATTTCCTACTGCATGCATCCCAGACAGCACAGCAAACTTGCATCAAACTTGCAGCAAACTTGATTTATCAAGTCAATAAGCTTGAATTAAGCTTGAAAATTCCAGGCGTGTTAGCTTGATGCAAGCTTGAATCAGGTGTTCTAGTTTACACTTGCCCAGCTTGCATTAAGCTTGACATTTCAAGCTTAAAAAATTTTCCAAAAAAAATTTTTCTAAATACACGGGGCGCCCGCTGGCAAACGCGCCCCACATACTTTATTTTTCCGCGCATTTCCCCCCTCTGTGTTGTAATTTTAAGTTATTTTAATCTGTTTCCATCGAGCGTCCGTGGCTAGAATAGAACCCGGGACCTTTCGATTCGTAGCCGAGCGCGTTATCCATTCAGCCACCGGAGCCTTTTGCAGCTATGACTAAAGTTTGAAGTGAATTAATAAGCGGTTTTCTGGCCAGATTGATAAGTGGGCGATATGTTATTTGTTTTTTTATTTTTCCATGGGATGCATCAAAATTAAAATAATTTTATGTGTGATTTAGAGACTCTACTAATAGGGAAATAAACATAACACAAACTTAAGAGCAACACATGTTTTAAAACTTTCGCAACACTCATGAGCAATACTGCCGCTGGAGAAAATTGAGACAAACGACTGATTTTGAAATCAAATTCGTAGTATAATTGTATTTTATTTTGAAGAATTTCCATATTTGGAAATATAGAATGGGTTTACTTACTTAACACAAATTTTGTGTTAAGTAATCTGAAATCAAAGAAACAGATAGTTAAACGTCACTTCGAAATGCTATATCACAGTTGCTAATATAACATGTATGGAATACAAACACTTTAGTCATTTTTGTAAATATTTCTTATAACAACAAATAATTGAAAAATTTTGCTATTTTTTAACGCTAAAAATTCTCTTTACAAATGTGGTTAGGTTTTTTCTTAAATATTGGTATGCTATATCGATATAGAGCATTTCGAAGAATTAAAAATAAGTTTAAATGAATTTTTACAAATGTAAATTTGAATTATTTTCATTGTTCATACTTTATAATTAAAAAAATTATTTAACTTCTGAATTTTTTTTTATCCTTTGTAATTTTATTTTAAAACTACAAAAGTGTAAGATGTAAAATTTTTGGGCCCTAAAATCTGTAGGCCCTGGGCAGTTGCCCCGTTTGCCTTGCCGGTAATATGGCACTGGTAATAAAATAAACACATCTTTTACGAACTTTCAGCAAATTTGAGGACGCTAGACAATTAATATCCATTCTCTTTCACAGATGGCGCCATCAACGCTCTTTTAAAAAGGAAAAATCAAGCGAGTAGCAATTGCCAAGCTTAAATCAAGCTGTATTTAAGCTTGACAATTCAACTTGACTCCTGCATGCTTGCTGCCAGCTTAGAATGAGTTGAACTGTCAAGCTTGCATTAATGTGTCAAATTGAAAGAAATGCCAAGCTTGATTTAAGCTTATGTGCTGTCTGGGATTGTATTCATTTTTGCTCAACTATGCTTTCGTCATCGTTTAAATTCAAAAAGCTGTCTCTCATTTCAGAATTTCATGTCTCTCAGCTTATTTCTCGTGGAGTTATGGCAAAAAGAACGCTTGTTGCTTAAGTTTTGCACACCACTGTAGTAGAACAATGTTTTCAGATCGCAACATAGTGCTAAGCATTCTAAAACACAGTGGACGTTCTAAAACTGGCTCGAGTTTGATTGTCTCTGAATTGTATGAAAGGTAAGACCTAATTAAAATTCTTATACACTATTTGGAAAGTATTAATTTAAATCGTTTCTATATTCTTTATCAATTTGAATGTGGGTGTGTATTTCTAAAGTGTACACTTGACGTGTAAGCATTCGCTACACTAAAGGAAAAACCCAATTGAGGTGCCGATCCGAGAATCGATAAGCTTAAAAATGTTTGCAATAAGCACCTAACATCTATTGCTACGATTTTTATTGATGTCCTTCCTCATATCTCAATATTTACTATTTTAGGATTTTGAAAAAATAATTTGACTTTTTAAAAAGAAGCACAACAATTTATGGAAAAGCAAAATGACAAAATTATGTAAGATGAATGCTCTCACCACAGGAGTAGCATGTATCCATGGCAAAATCTGCAGTGTGTTGAGATTGAAATTTGTTGGAACAGACCTCTCATAATGAGATAGTACTAGATTTTCATAACTGAATACTTTAAGAAGATATGATTGCGTCTTAAGTGTACGAAAACATCTATTATCCCAGGCAGAACAACAACTTCTCTCAACGTCTGAACTTTCAGTAGTGTTCTTAGAACGTCTTCTGAACGTCTATTAACGTACAGAAACCATTGTTGTGCTGCCTAAGATTACTTCAAGCATGAAAAAGAACACTTTAAACTAGGCCGAGGAATATACCAAGAGAATTAGATAAAAGAATAAAACGGAAATTTACACTATCTGACGCAAAAATGTTCAGATAATAGATATATGCAGTTAAGACAATGCGCTTAGAGGGCAATTCAATATTCCTATTTTTTCTAATGATTTTTTAAAAGAAAACTACCCTGTGAGTTGGTGAAACTCTATGGCTCTGGTATACAATATTCTGTACTTCAGCGAATTATAGTTCAATTACAGCAACGACGAATTAAATTTAATCATTCATCAATCGATATCATTGCATGCAGTTTTTATGGTATAGCAGTTTGTACAGTCGAACACGCTTAAAGGAATTTCGGCTTAGGATCATTCCACGTCAGATCAAACAGTGCAGTTCACCACACCAACTCGGATTTTCCTCAAATTTTATATAGAGGATTTATAGGCTAAGACATCAACAAATCTCAATTTTGAAGGTTCTACGATAATTAATTACCGAGAAATTAATTATGCAAATTTTTAAGTTTTCTGCAAGATGCGCCAACTTTTTTCTCAATTCCTTAAATAACTCCTTACCTGTAACAGTTACTGATGTGAAAATTTGTTTCTAGGAGTAACTTTTTACGCTGATTCCAAAAATGTTATCGAAATTTTCGTATCTTCTATAGTTTATGCATGAGCACTGCATTTGCTAATAAACATCATGAATTTTTTTCGGCATGTCTGATCACAGACACATGTTTTAAATTTTATATGTTGTTAAGATAGAATAATCCTACATCCGAAAATAATTTCATCTTGGCTTTCTGCTCAGGAGCAGAGAAAAAAAATTGTATGCATGTACCTATATATGAGGATTTTCATATGCAATATTTATATTGAAGATGAGAAAATTCAGAAGCGTTAGTCAATTTTCCTATGTCTTTTAAATTGATATCTGAAGTTAAACTACTACTCTAGGCATTTTCAAAAACTAGAAAATACATAAAAGTGCTTGCATCGGAAAACGTAAAACAAACAAACAACAAAAAATGCATGTCACACACAGTGTTAAATTTAAAAAAATTCTAAAGTTAAAATTTTGAATTACTTTTAATTTAACCCTGTTGTTTTTGGCAATCATCCATCAGCCAATAAATCTTTGGAATTCTGTATGATATTGAACTCAAAAGAAAGAACAATGTTTAATAAAACAAATATATATGTATATATATATTAGGTCTACCGGAAAGTTCTATCCATTTTCCGTATGTCAATATTTTGCCTAGCCAAAACTACTAAAGCTAATAACACGAAATTTAGCACGAGTGGGATTTTATAGTGTAGGTGCTGGATTAGAGAGTATTTTCCAAATTAATAATTTATGGAGGATAAAAGCCCAAAATGTTCTTTTCACATATTCTGCGGGATCTCAAAGAAGAAAAGAGATATCGATAAAATTCTTTCTGTAAAATACACAACACTCAAGAATGCCTAAAAATCGATTTCAGAACATTTCGAATATAATCCTCCTAGGAGGGTAGACGTAAAAGTTTGCCGTGAATAATTGGTTACATGACATTTATTCTGCAATATATCGCCAAATGTACAATTTGACAATGTGCCTGACATTGCTATGCTAGTTGTTGTAACAATAAAAATTTTAATACAGTATACAGTAAAACCTAAATCAAATTGCTGTATCCACAAAACTAGCCAAAGCACAATTTTGTTCGCCTTCTGTTAAAGGTAAATAAGTATTGTAACTTACAGGAATTCAATTCTTTCAATAAACTTTGTTCCTTCTATTGACTTGAATGTCATACAGACAAACAGTTTTAGAATTCCAAAGATTTATTGGTTGATGGATGATTGCCAAAAATAATAGGGTTAAATTAAAAGTAATTCAAAATTTTAACTTTAGAATTTTTTAAAATTTAACACTGTGTGTGACATGCATTTTTTGTTGTTTGTTTGTTTTACGTTTTCCGATGCAAGCACTTTTATGTATTTTCTAGTTTATGAAAATGCCTGGAGTAGTAGTTAAACTTCAGATATCAATTTAAAAGACATAGGAAAATTGACTAACGCTTCTGAATTTTCTCATCTTCAGTATAAATATTGCATATGAAAATCCTCATATATAGGTACATGCATACAATTTTTTTTCTCTGCTCCTGAGCAGAAAGCCAAGATGAAATTATTTTGGGATGTAGTATTATTCCAACTTAACAACATATAAAAATTTAAAACATGTATCTGTGATCAGACATGCCGAAAAAAATTCATGATGTTTTTTAGCAAATGCAATGCTCATGCATAAACTATAGAAGATACGAAAATTTCGATAACATTTTTGGAATCAGCGTAAAAAGTTACTCCTAGAAACAAATTTTCACTTCAGTAACTTCTACAGGTAAGGAGTTAGTTAAGGAATTGAGAAAAAAGTTGGCGCATCTTGCAGAAAACTTAAAAATTTGCATAATTAATTTCTCGGTAATTAATTATCGTAGAACCTTCAAAATTGAGATTTGTTGATGTCTTAGCCTATAAATCCTCTATATAAAATTTAAGGAAAATCAGAGTTGGTGTGGTGAACTGCACTGTTTGATCTGACGGAATGACCCTAAAGGAATATATCGCTTATTGTAATAAATTTTCAATTCACCAAAACCGCAAAAATTAGTGTGATCCAGGATAATTAAATTTCCCGCTTATTAGAATAAATTTTACTGGTACTGGAACAGGAATTTAACTGAAAAACGAAAAAAAAAACGTTATTTTGGTCGGAACGAAAACCAGAACTGAACCGAAAAAAAAATATCGGTTTATTTCGGTTCGGTATATCTTCAATCATTTTGTTACTGTAAGCAACCTATGAATAGACAGCGAGCCAAAATAGAGCTTCAAAGTATACGCATCTCAACCTATCACCCCTTTTCCGTGTAGACTCGTCTTGTTTGCAGCCTCTCTGCTTTAGCAAAACAGACGACACATTGCTTCTCGATTTTCTGTTTTGATGCTCACTGCTACTTTTCTGCTTCAGTTTCGCATGAAACTACTTCTAGAAGGCAGATGTAATTCAGTTGATGATATGATTATGTTTTTAGCACAGATAAGAATATGCATAAAATAAAATTATTCGTTCGGAACTGAACCAAAAACCGTTATTTTTGGAACCGAAACCGAAACTGAGCGTAAATATTTTCTTTCAGTTGAACCGGAACGAATAAAATTACGGTTCGAAGCTCTGAAAATTTATTTATAAATTAGCTATTCCAATAAACAGGTTCGACTGTATTTCAAATATTTAGGAATCTTTTTATCTTTACTATTCAGAAAACGCCTTGAATGTATAAGTACACATACATGTATACCAGAACATATGAGTGTTTTCTTATTTATAAATAAATATTCCACTTAGGGATGGACGCGAGACGAAAAATGAGTGTCTCGCGTCTCGCAAAATAGCCTAAAAGCTTTGTCTCGTCTCGCAAAAATCCCTATATCGTAATGTTAAAAATATGTGTCTCGTCTCGCAAAAAATCTGTAAATCTCTGTCTCGTCTCGCGTCCATCCCTAATTCCACTTTTACAAGCATAATATATTTCCAAATTAACTTTAACAAACAAACGACAAAAATCTCATGTGTGAAACGCGAGACATTCATTCAAATATTACATCCTCCGAGACATTTTGACAAGCATATCATTTCCTGAGACCCGTAGCAACATGTCTTGGCAATCGAATGAAAACCAGAAGGGCATTTAATTTCCGCTCAGAAAGCAACATATCAAAAGCAGAAACGCATTCTACGGAGAATTAAACGAGAAGGGGGGAAAATGTAAGCATGTAAAAAATAAATCAAATTTTGAAAACAAAATGGGTTTTTTACTTTGAAACTATTTCTGGTTGTATGCTATGTATTTTATTTTAGAAGAATTTTCATTTTAAGGAACGAAGACCATATTGACGTCTGAATTATTCAGAAAATAGTTTTTTATTTTCAATGAATGTTTGTAATATTGCTTGTTTTATTCCGATGCTTACAGCAGAAAGTAGGGTAATACCGCTTTTATAAGGATGTTTTTGAAAATAAATTCAATTTCTGATGAACTTCAGTTCAAAGAAATTTAGATAGCTGAATGCATCATTCGCAAATGTATAGCTCTTTTGTCTATGAATTATTATATTACTACAGAAAATATTATCTGTCAAACATAAATTACATTCGAAGTGAAACACTGTGTTTTCAGTATTATTTGGTACAAAGTAGTTATCATCAAAACAAGTATAACTATAACTGCAAGATAATACATTTATTACAATAAATGTCAAAGTTAAACGTTTAATGGCTGATTACCACAATTATTTTTTTATGCATTTTCTTATGTATTACATAAAAAGCATTTTCTTATATAGGTTAAAAGAGAATAATGAAGGGAATTTATGAATAAAATGTCTTAAATCGAAAAATTTCGTATACAATGTTTAGTGAATAAATTTAGATATTATTAAGGGACGTACATCATAATTATATTAGAAAAATTTGAATTTATATAACATGCATAATTATTCTCGAAAGCATTAATCTGCATGTTATCAATATTTATTATAACTAAGCTTTTAAGAAAAGAATAAGGCTAAATATATATTTAAACTGCACTAATTTGCTGTATTTTCATTAAGTTCCATATAAAATTTATAGGAAAAGGGGTGTTCCAAAATGATTCCATTAAGGGGAAAACATGTATAAATAACAAAAATTTTTAAATAAAACCATAACATTTTGCTGGTATGTTTTACACTATATTTTGCATTATAAACATATTTCAATAATATTTTCAACACACACATTGAGTAATCAAAAAAAGAATTTTGAAAAAGTCTCCAAAAATCATTTTACCATCTACCAAAAGGCAAAATGATTCTTCGTTTAAAAATAATTGTAAATTGTCTTTATTGGTAAAATAAAAAGTTGTAAAAGCAATTATGACTATGCATAATGAAATAATATATGTTTTCCGTTACGAATGTTAATGTTCTGGTTTTTTTTTTTTTTTTTTTTTAAGTATGGATCATCAATAGATAAACCTGAAAAATATTATTAAGAAAATGAGCGCTTAAAATGAATTATACTTCTATTTCTATAGTGATAAATGATAAAAACAGTTATGGTTTATTACTTTTATAAAAGTGTCTACTTTGGTTTTTCATGCTTCGAATTTCTTTAAGCCTAATTACAGTTCTTACAATGGGAAAATGGAAGGAGGGATTTTTTTTTAATAAAATAAAAATGCACTTAAGTTCCTTAAATTAAACACTAAGCATTTTATAAGGCGGATAGTTTTTCTGAAAAGCATGACCGGTTTCATTAATTTGGCTAGTTTTATGTAATTTTGCCAGAAAATAATTAAATTAAAGAGCACGAAGAAACTAACTGAATATGAAAAAGATAACTTTACTTTTTCACTATTTTACGTCTTGCCAGCACTTGCCTTGCATGATAAATTATAGCTCTTAGGAAATGGTTATGCCCGACAAATCGTACTAACTACTAAACAAATGTATAAGGGAGATTAGTGTTATTAGGAAATTGCGAAAATAATTAAATCTTGTTTTTATGCCTTAAAAAATACCATATATGTTTCTAATTTCTTCAGTTTTACATAACTTCTTTAACCTTTTAACGCGCAGTGTTCCCGCTCTGGGAACACCAAACTCTGACGTTTTGACTGTTGCCAGTCACAAAGAATAGATTTGATTTCTATAAAAATAGTTGCGGGTGACATAGCTCCGCGAGAATCCTTTATTTTTTAGCATGTCATTTCCCGTAAAAAAAAAATTGTCATGATTATTTTTAACTTTTTAACAGCACTGGCATCTGCTGAAAAATAGAAGAATGCGAGAACAGCTGGATACATTGCCCAATACTGAAAAAAGGGCAGCCGTTGCCATCGCTCGACTTAACTACCAGCAAGATGGAGGAACATCGAAACGTTCATCACGTGCCACAGATCTAGAGACCCTTTTTGACGCAGCTGGCTGTGCGGCACAGCCAGATGCGTCAAAAAGGGTCTCTAGATCTGTGGCACGTGATGAACGTTTCGATGTTCCTCCATCTTGCTGGTAGTTAAGTCGAGCGATGGCAACGGCTGCAGTTTTTTCAGCATTGGGAAAGGGTTGCGCCTCAAAGGTTTAAATGTATTCATAAAAATTATTTTGATTCCTTCGTTAAAAGCTGTGCAGTGAACATCGATACACGACAAAAGAACCCAATTCTGAGATAAAAGGTATCTGTCAAATACGTGTTGACAGCTTATCAGAACACACATCAGCATTAATATTACGAACGATTACTTTTGACGCCGATTGATTAACAATTGTCCAAGGATGTTTTCATTTGCGGATAAATAAATGACACTCCAAAGTGTTTGTGTGACAAGAATAATTTATTTCTGATTTTCTTATGCATTTCTTATTAGTGTGTCTGCTAGCATTATTCATACAATGGCATTTACTTTTTACACTAAATCGAAAGAATATCAGACTTTTTGGTAGCATAATATTGTGTCCTTGCAGGCTCTATTTTCTTAAACGCATTGTAAAATAATGTCTTTATGGGAGCAGATGTTACGCAGGAAATTTACCCAATAATGTCTTATTTATACAGATATGGAATTCCGAGGAAAATATAGGACACACACAAAAGCATACAAGTACCACGCAATAAAGCTAGAAATCGAAATGTTTTCAGCAAAAATTGTGTAGTTCAAGGGAATCAGTATAATAAAGTGTAAATAATGCTACTGTGGAGTACATCTAAAAAAATAAAGAACAACATAATCTGCTTTAAACTATGTTTTATAATAGAGCTTATCTATATATAAATTCATTATAATGAAAATTAAAGTAATATGGCCCTCTGCAAAAAATAATTGTTCACAAGAAGATATTCTAAACTTTCAATATGACTACCTAGCATAATGCGAGGACATAACCAAGGAGTTCCTATGTCCTTCAAAAACCCAAAATGTCCAAATAAATATGTTTCAAAATTATACTTTGGCTACTGTGATTACTTATTTGGCAGGCAGTTTAGTATTTTTGCATTACACAGCTGGCCTACAAGAGGAGCCTACAACTGGCTAGCTTACGCGAGGGGCCTCTTTGGTCGGAGGACTTTTTTGAGGGGTTCTAAAGTATATTCACCTTACATCTGGAGAAAACCGACTAAAACCCCGAACGTTTGATCCACAGCCGCGCAGTTAGCCCGAACTCGTGACCTTCACTTTCCAACTGGCTAGCTTGTTCAAGGTGTTATCTACTCAGCCATGGTGGGATCCACTTTTTTGATAGAAGAGGTATAGCTCTTCGCTAACGGGGACGGCCCTTTGTAAGTATTAGAAAGTTTCGAACATTCAAGGGCGGTATTTTCTCAATTTCAATGCTGGGGTTACTATAGTGTAATTATTCGAAATGCTTCAAAATTCTCAAGGGTTATATTTTATCGTTGTCTTCTCAGAAAGTAAGCACACCATTGAAGTTTTCTTTTGCATTGCAAATGTTTGGAAGTTTTTTGGTTGGTCCAGGATTGAAACTTCTTCCTCAACTACATCCTTGGTTTATGTGAGAGGTAACACCGAACAAGTGTAATTTTACAAACTTTCATCAAAAAGTCTAATAACTATACACTGTATTAGACGTACACAAAAAAGATGTTTGAATGAAGTAGTTACTATTTTTTTTTTACAAAACAATTACTACAAAGTAGTTTTGTAATTGTTGCTCTTATAAGTTAGGGTAGTCTGTTTTAAAACTCTGTACAAAGTAAATTAATTTAAGAAATGTAACAAACATAAACTTTCTCATCAGAAAATAAATTTTAAACTTATTGTCTTGTAGCACAAACTTTTACTGTGTTTTCAACATATTAAAAAACATGTTATGATAGTATGTGTTATGTTCCTTTTACATGTTCAACTAATATTTAGTTGTGCACTGAACCTCAAAAATTGCAATAGATTAGTAGTACATATGATACCCGCTAGGTATGTATAAGTGACTCGGAATGGAATCCAGCACAAAATTACAGGTTTCTAGTTTCATAAGTAAAACACTATTACAATAAATTTAGAGTTTGTATTTTTTTTTCTTTTTATTGAAGTTTTATGAAAAAAATTCACTGCCATCACTTTAAGCCATCTTCAGTATCTATGTTGTTCTTATTTAGTGAATTATCGAAAAGTTTTTTATTTATTTATGAATAGTGGGTCATTTTCAAAATTGTGTACCATTTGGAAATTTAAGAAGAAAAAATAAAATTTCAAAAAATGAGTAGTTTTTTCCACAACATACAACATACCTTGTTTCTGAACATTATTTCAGTATTTTTCATACATTTTAAATTTTATTTATCTTTATTTATCTTTTTTTAGATTTTTCCATTATCAGACTTGAAATTTGCCATTTCTGTTACCGGGCATTTTCTTCGAAATTTGTACACTTATATTTAGCACAAAAAAAAATGCAATGTGCTTTATTACATAAGTGTAGAGTCCTTTTATCCATATAATATAGTCTTTCCCATTTTAAAAAAATTTCATTTTTTTATAAGACATGACATTTCAACGAACAAAAATTCACGATTATAAATAATTACACAAGAACATGAAAAGAGACATTAATTTAGACTAAAAAACGAATGATATAAATTGAATAAATAAATAAATAAATATATTTTATACAACTTATTAAGGTAAAAGACATGACATGCAATAAAAATACTTATCAGAAATAGGCTTTTACTTTTTCAATCAAATGCCAAAAACTCAAGAAGTCTGTTTCTAGAATTTCTTTTTTGAATATGCTTTAATGGTAAACAGGTGTCATTTTGTTGTTTATAAAGTTAAAAATAATGTACGGTAACAGACATGACATGAATGTCCGGACAGCTATGTTTAACTATCAAAAGTCTTGTATTTTTTCAAACTTTAAAAAAGCATTTTCATCGTGTAATTTAAATTTTATTTCACAATGTTAAAGCATGTCAGGACAAAAATTTTAGTTTTGGGGCAGTCATTTTGCATAACGCGTTTTATGTTCTACGATAGGAAGCTATATTTCAGAATCTTCTCTACTCATTTCTTTTCTAAAAAATGTTTATTAAATAGTATGTCTTAATCTATTGCTTCAGTACAGGAAACTGTCTCTTAAAAACCACGAGAAACATTAAATATCATATAAATTTTCTTATACCTTTATAGAAATGTTCAGTTTGTTTATTCAAAAACAATTTTAAAATGTGATAGATTATTTTGATGGCATTATATTACTTTTAATAAATGCGTATGCAAGGGGGATGTTCAAGGGGTCTGAGAAACCCCACCCCTAAAATCTACACAAAAATGCTAATTTTGGCTGCATGTCTATCTTTTGCATCCATGCTTCAAAACAATATATGGTTGAAGAAACTTGAATATTTTATAAAGAAATTGTATAAAGAATGTATAAAGAAATTGTATTACTTTTGTAAGCTTTCCAATTAATAAGTAATAAATAAAATTAACCAAAGAAGGTTAAACATTTGTAATGTAATTGAAATTTTTAACAAAATATCTATTTTAAAGTTTAATGTCAATCAAATTATAAAATAAGGATTGAACTCCCTAGCCCCTTTATAACTCGATCCCTTCCATTTGATAGGTATAGCTACATCCGTGTTATTACTGCTTACATCAAACAATATAGTCATTACGTAGTAATAAGATTGAAAGATGAATAACTATAACATCTTAGACAAAATATTTTCAATTTTCCTGCTCTTGTAATTACGCTGAATCATGAACATTTGCGAAAAAATATGTACACCGTGTTTCAGTTTTTACTCAATTGTTTAATATGTCCGCACTTTTATCATCTCCTCTAACATATAATGAGCCATTATCAACTTCTAGAGATAACAGTGTTGCACTTAATGAAAACTTTCTTAGCTCACGTGAGTAAATACTCATCGCGACATCGAAAACCAGCTAATTAAACTAACGCTTGTCTTTGAAAAGGACGAGATTCTAATCTCGGAAGCGATCTCCTTATGTTTAGTAGAAGAGAATCTTAGTTCGCGTTTTCTAGTGTTTGGTCTTCCGAGAATGATTAAAGAAGACGGCGTTTTGAATATTCTTAGCGATCAGATTATCCTCTTTAGAAACTATATTTTTCTGTTTTTCTATTTTTCTTTTAAAAATATAGTTTCGTAAGCTGAATAGTTTAGTAAGCTGATATTCTATAGTTTAGTAAGCTGAATAGTTTCGTAAGCTGAATAGTTTCGTAAGCTGAATAGTTTAGTAAGCTGATATTCTATAGTTTAGTAAGCTGAAACTCTTTATCGAGATTTCTTTAACCCTTTGAAGCGCAACCATTTCCCAAACCGAAAAAGTGCAGCAGCTGCCACTGCTCGGCGTAACTACCAACAACATGGCCAGCTGTGTCAAAAATGTTCTTTAGCTCTGTGGCTACGAGGGCTATTCTATTGGCCGCCATGTTGCTGGTAGTTAAATTGGTCGATGGCGCGGCTGCACGTTTTCGGCATTGGTCAGTCTATCTAGTTTTTCTTCTATTTCGATACATATTTTCATCACATTCTCCAGTTCTCAGCAGATGCCGGTACGCATAAAAAATATTTCTGAGATCGATTTTTACGAAAAATCAATAATTTTTACAAGAAATCGTAGAAAAGGATTCTCGTGTAACTATGTCCCCCTTAAGTATTTTATTGAAATCAAATTGTCAGTCAAAATGTCACAGTTGTGTCCTCACGGCGAGGACACCGTGCTTTAAAATATTGAATAATTAGATTTTGGATGAATGAGTAGGTTTGAATTTCAGGAAGATTCTAAATGCGAAAAGTTGAAATTTTCCTAATCTAATGAGAATTCAGAGTAGAGAAGTAAAGCACGAAATGTTAATTTGTTAATTTAATGAATTATGTTATTTTTTTATTGCACCCTGAAAAACTAACATTTGTGCAAACCTCAGTTATTGTACGTATGAAGTAGCATGTACTTTTTCGGCTTGTTATTTTAACTCGTTTTGCAAACTTCGTGCTCGTATATAATACATAGTTTTTAAGTATAATGCTATGTATAAAAGACATGAAACAGAAAATGGATTGAAGCAAAACCTTGTGCAATAAAATCATTATAATATATTTAGAATTTTTTTAAATAAATATTGTAGTAGCTATTAATTGATGTATGAAATATCGTGATAATTTTACAAGTTCACTATTCGAAAATTTCATAACATCATACCATGCACTTTCTTAACAAATCAAACATAAAAATGCACATTCTTTATGAATAGTTTTAAAATGCATTTTTAATACAACTTTATGATTGTCTTTTTTCGCATGGAGGGGCGAAAAAAGACCTCTTGGTTTTTCATTATTATTGTAAACTTAAAAGAAGTATTAAAAAAATCAGTCAACTTTAACAATCTGCTTAATGAAATTACCTTTCATGTAATTATGTCGAACTATAAACTTGTAGAACAAAGTACACTGTGTTTCCATTTTTGTTCATCAGTTTAATATTTTCGTACATAAAGAAGTTACTCTGTCAAATATATTAAGAGCTGTTATGAACTTAATGAGATAACAGTATTACACTTAATGAAAACTTTCAGAATTTACGCGAGTAAGTACTCTACACACCGTCCAAAACTAGCTGATTAAATTAGAGCCTGTCTTTGAGAAGACGAAATTCTAATCTCGGCAGCCTTCCAGAGCCTACACCAGGGATTCTTTAGTGTTTGGTCTTCCAAGGAAGATTAATAAAAATTGCGCTTTGAAAGTGCTTTAAGATCAGATTAGCTTCGTTAAAAACTATATTTTTCCATCAAATGAGAATAGCTTTTAGGAGCTATCGTAGGTATTCAAAAACACACCATTGAGTGTTGAGATTGCTTAAAGTGTAAGAAGCTTATGATATAGAGAACGTTAGTATACCGAACGAACGTTTAAGGTGTACATGTAATTAAGTTTCTTTTATAATCCCAGACAGCACAGCAAATTTGCATCAAACTTGCAGTAAGCTTGATTTATCAAGTCAATAAACTTGAATTAAGCTTGAAATTTTCAAGCATGTAAGCTTAATGCAAGCATGAATCAAGTGTTCAAGTTTACACTTGCCCAACTTGCATTAAGCTTGACATAGCACGCTTGAATCAACTTGATATACCAAGCTTAATTCAAATTTTAAAAAATTTCCTAAAAGAATATTTCCTGAATACATAGGGCGCCGGTCGGCGAACCCGCCGGAAAATATTTCATATTTCCACGCATTTTCCCCTCTACGCTGAAACCTCAAGTTATTTTAATCAGTTTCCGTTTGCGGATGGAATCGATCTCCGGACCTCAGGTATGGGAAGCCAGCGTCCTAACCCCCATGCCAATTTTGGCTCACGGTGGTATGACTAAGTTTCAACTGACTGTTACGGTTCTCACGTCGTTTTTTGGTGAGATTGGTCAATGTTGGCCGATGCCGATCTGTTTCTTTTATTTTTCCATGGGATGAATCAAAATTAAAATAATGTTATGTGTGATTTATAGACTCTATTAATAGGGAAATAAGCATAATATTAACTTAAAAGCAGCTCACGTTTTAAAACTTTCAATATCGCGACACTCATGTTCGGCAATATTGGCCAAAATAGAGACAAACGACTGATTTTGAATCAATTTTGTGGTATATTTGTATTTTATTTTGACGAATTTCAATATTTGGAAATATAGAATCTTTTTTTTTTTATTCTATGGTCAAGTACATTTATGACTGATGATAAATTATTTGTTATGTGGATGTGGCTTTCCAAATCAAGCAGTAATCAAGTTGTATTCAAGCTTGACAGTTCAAATGACTTAAATTCGACGGGAAAATATTTGCTGACTCATTTTTTGTGATCTCCAAGCTTGCTGCAAGCTTAAAATGAATTGAACTGTCAAGCTTGTATTAATACGTCAAATCCAAAGAAATGTCAAGCTTGATTTAAGCTTATGTGCTGTCTGGGATGAGCCTAAAAGCATAGCATTCTGGGTTTATAATATATACAGGTTATCCCGAAAACACTGTCCTAGACTTAATAATAATAATATATCATACATATATGTACAATAAATTACACAGCTACGTAAAAAAGGACAGAATTTTGTGGTATCGATTAAAATTTATTGGAAAATCTGAATAAATAGAAAATTTAAACTTTTATATTGTCCCCCGTATAAAATAGTAATAATAAAAAAATGGTTTCCATACACTAATGATGCGATGTACGAAATTTGAGACACTTATTCTAAAAAACTGTCAGAGAAATGAAAATAAATATTAGATGATTTAACTACTTCTCAAAGGCTCTCGAAGGGAAAAATTACATGGGATGATCGTGTTTCTGGAATCATACGTCAATTACGGAAGAAAACAATGAATTCATAAATATATAATACTTTTGCTATTAATGATATTGTATAGCCCCTCACCATCTGTGTTTAAACATATATCTGAAATCTTTTATGACGGAAGCCTGAAACTGTGTGCATCATTTAATTAATGTATAGGATACATTTTACTAATTGTGAAGTTTTTTGTACGGAAGCAGTATTAAAAATTTAAATTTTATATTTATTTAGATTTAGCATCCTGAAAATTTTTATCGACACCATAAAATTTTGTATCTTTTTAAAGGTAAGTTTATAGTTTGCTACATTATTCTATTATTAATATTTAAGGAATAAAAATCTAGGTCTATGTTTTGGGGAGTGAGTTAGACCATGTTTGGGGTCCATGTTGGGGACAAAGTTATTGTCCTTCAGTGGGTTCCTGCCCACTGTGAGCTTCCAGTAAAGGAGAAGGCGGATTACCTGGCTAAGAAGGAATCTTTGACCATTCAGACTTCTTTCCTTCCTATGCCTTTCTGTGCTCTTAAATATCTTGTCAAAAAAATCCATCAAAGCCCTTATTCAGGAAGACTTATTAACCGTGTATCCCGTAAGTCTTGGTTGGATAAATGTTGCCAGAAATTTGTGCAAGGTGTATACCCAGCAAACACACGACTCACAGTTCGATAACTGAACTATATCTTACGCCAAATAGTGCAGATATCATTTGGACACCAGGCAAACGTAACCGATCTGTGTCGAAAGTGTCCGCCAAAGTGAACACTCAGCGGACACGGTAAAAGATGTCGATCGGTTATAGGTAGCGGGTTACGATTTCGATTTACCACGAATCAAAACCGAGAGGTCGGGCACAGAATCGGAACATTGAAAGCATATAATAATAATACAAAATTATAATTATTGATTTAAAAAATAATGCCATATGGCCTATGATATTTCGTATGATATTGTTATGGTTTTCGTACATATCATTTTTGAGAGAACCGAAACCCATTCGATGCAGTTTTGACTTCGCTAATCAGGTCAGCAATGTGGCATCTTTCTGAATACAAGAAATTGCTAGAAATAAAAGTGCATAATTTTGATCGTACTTTTGGCAAAAGTTCGATGCCTTGAAATGATATATCTTCGATCCTATACCTAAAAGATTTCCGATCGTTACTTGCAATTTGGCATTGATGACACATCTGAGAAGTCGGATATCGAATCGTAAGGTTTGTGATAGTTATGTGTTTGCTGGGTAGTAGTTGCTAAATTCCGCTTGGCCATTGGACATGACTGCTTACGGTATCATTTTTTTAGATTCAAAATAGCTCTTTCAAGGACATGCACTTTGTGCAGCTCTCGAGAGGTTATAGACTCCGCACATCTGTTCCTTTGTCCTGAGTTTTCCAAAGACTTATCTCGTCGAAGCGTTATGTTTTTGCCTGCTTTATGAACTTATAATCTGTCATTAGAAAAAAAAATGTTTTGGAACACTCTGTACATATATGTGTGAGGGTGTTTTGTAAAATTACATTATATGCGACGCTTTTATGAAATTGTACTATACGTTTTTGCTATAGGTAGTATTTGTATGTTTATTTGGTGTTCCGATTTGTTTTATCTATTGAACAGTGCAGAAAGTATTATGAACCAATATGATGTGATATATAATTAGAATGAGACTATAAAACAGATGTCGTAATAAACTTACCTCGTTTAAAATACGCACACTGAAATCTTAATTTGATTAGAGAGAGAATGTTAAATGAGACTTGCAACACTTCTTGAGCATAGAGAAAAACATATGACGAGGATGATTATTGCTATTTCAAGTGTTCAAGATTTTTCGTAAGTTTGTAAATTTATGTAAAACTTGTTTTCATTATTATTAAACTGTAGACAGGAACTTATCGAAAATGTGTAGATAAGGAAGAGTTATTAGCATATATCTCACACTTTCCCTACATACAGAATTTTCGGATTGCTTATCATATCTAGCAGGATGCAACAGATTTTTACGTTATGCAGGAATTTGGATTATTTAAGTTTTAAGAATATTTCATTATTTCATATTCTCCCCCGAAAACATTTTCTGGATTCTTTCCCGTTTTAGAGTACATTTATTAAAAAATGATTATGATATCAATTTTAACAAAAACCGGATTCAGTATCATCTTGCAAAGAACACAAATAAGAATAAATGAAATACAGGATTAGCAAAAAATAAATTCATCACTTTATAGGGCTCTAGAATGTGTCCCATTCGTTCAAATAGGATAAAATATGAATTGCAGATACATCGAAGGATGGGTTTGACATTTATTAAATAAAAAATAGTACCAAAATTCACCAATAGATGGCACTTTAACACAAATTGCATTTTCATATATTGGAAATATGAAATTTCATTTGCGTTACACCCTATTAGCATTTGTTTGGCTAAATAGAAGGCTGTTTCTGTACAAGCATTAGCTGCTTCTCTGCACATCATACCTTCGTTAAAAGAAAAAACGCTATTGGTAAAGTTGTTCCAGCAAAACGAGCAAAACTCCGTTTAACTATTAACAGAGTTAAGTTATATGAAGCAGATGTGAAGAGGTCCACCGTCTCCATGTGCCCTAAACAAAATGATTCAGAATTTTGAAACAAGGCAACTTGGCATTCTTCTAGGTCGGGGGTCTCCAAACTAAAACCAGATGCGGCTAGCCAGGCCCCCTCATCCGGCCCGTGGAGACCTCCTTATCTACGGAAAAGTTACATGTATCCTGTCAAGATTAGCCGCTGCTTACTGGACATTCCGTTTCCAAGGAACTAAAATCGAGGGACGTACTAGTAAGTTATGTTTTCCAACCGATCACTATATTGCAGAACCTTAATCTGAGCTTACTTTTCCTACTTCTGTTCACAGTGAGCAGATACAACAAGCATGTGTGCAACAGAACAATTTTGTCTGATGATAATCTCAGGTCGCTGTTGATGTTACGGAGACCCAAATTTAAAGCCAGAAATGTCTGTAATTTTAGCATTCAGGATACTATTTCACCATCCCCACTAATACAGATGTGCATCTACAGTGTATCAATGTGTTATGAAATAATAGCTGGATAAAATAATATTAAATAAATAATTTTAAAAAAATATGATTTTATTACTTTTTATTAAGCCATCAAGTGTGTAATCGGCACACAAACTGTTGTTTTATATTTAATGAGGCCGTCGGGCTGAAAATTTTGGAGACTCCTGTTCAAGGTAGATGATGATAGCGGATCCAGTGTTCTAGCGTCGAAAATATAGATACCACGGTTGTTGCAGCAAGCATCAGCCGTCGCCACGTGGTGGTATGAATGGGTCAACTGCTTTACGCAATGCGTATTAAATGTTTTTATGTGTATTACAGTGTCATCGATAGGCAGATTTTGGTTCTAAAATCATTTGAATTTTCTGAAGTTCTAATTTTATCGCGTTTGGACCAATAGAACACATTTCAGAGCTCTCTGATGTTGGCAATGTATTTCTTGCTAACTCTGTATTTAGTCGTCGTCAATAACGTATATCTTCAAAATATTACGTGCATTTTTTTGCACGTAATAATCAAAAAATGACGTGCAATTCAAAATATGAATTCAAAATATGACGTGCAATTTTTTGCTCGTCATCATTTAGTCGTCATCATTATATGATAAGTCATAAGCATGCTTTCCGTTTTTGCTCATCAGTTGAATATTTCCTAATTTGACTGGTAATGTTATTAAATATATGATGAGATTTTATCAACAAAAGAAGAAAACAGTTGCACTTAATGAAAACTTTCTCAGCTTACCCGGGTTAGTACTCATCCCGGCATCGGAAACCAGCTAATTAAATTAACTTCTGTATTTGTGAAGGCGAAACTATAACAAAAGTCTAATCTCGGAAGTCATTCCTAAGCCTATAGGAGGGAATCTGACTTTTCATTCTCTAGTGTTTGTTCTTCTGGGAATGATTAAAGAAAACTGAAAGTTCTTAGTGATCATGTTAGAAACTAAGTTTTCCACCAATTAAGAATAGCTGTAAGGAGGTATCGCATATTTATTCAGAAAGTATACTATTAAGCTTTGTGACAGCTTAAAAAAGTGAAGGAAAATAGAAATATGAAGTTTAAAAATGTATGGAGTATATAATGAAGTTAATTAGTATATCCAGAAAACAGTTTGCCAGGTTCTTGTACTAAAATAAATTTTCTCTGTGAAATTCACTGTATGTAACCTATGTGCGTAACTGTATATATTTCTACTTTACTGTATGTTGCATCCCAGCTTCATGTTATGAAACGTTATTATGTGTTATATAATTAGAAGAGACTTAAAGTAATAAAACTAATTAACTAAACTAATTTAAAGCTAGTGTAATGAATCTCAATTGCATTAGTGAGAGAATGATAATTTAAAATAACAATATTTTCTTTGAAGAGAAAAATATGTGAGGACTATGCAAAATGTTATAATTTTAGATTTTCTCTAAATTTGTGTATAGTTTAAACAAGACTGTTTTGACTATAATTTCAAAAATATAGAAAACTTCTTATTGTGCAGTTTTTATTAGACTATAAAAATGGAGCCAAAAATAACTATGGCGGTGGTTTAAATTTATGCAATTTATGTATTTTGGTGAGGTTTTGATGTAATATAAGTATATGCAATGAATGGTTTTAAGTGTTAAGAAGTTTTTTAATCAATCATCTACACTAGGATGATCCAAATATAATCATCTTACAAATATTATAATAATAGCTATATTTGAGCAATTCTGTCTGTCTCCTTACACATAGTCCACTGAAGCGCATCAAAATTGATTTTATAACAATAATATTGCCTCAATATTGACCAACTGGCACATGTTTTCTTTAAAGAAAAATCTTAGTCACGGATCACTTTAAGAAATGTTGTTATTCAAAGACCCCAATTTTTAACATTTTTCTAATCCCTCAAATAAAAAGTCACAATATATATGTAATATAATATTTTAACTCCCATAAACACACCAAAAAATTATCCAAATATCAGTTTAAATCCCCAATATTTCGCAATTCCGTAGGAAAAAAAAAACAAAAAAACTAACTATTAAATACTGGACAGTCTAGTTTTGACCTACAGCCGACCAGATTGTGGGTAACGCATCGTATTACGTGTACTACGGTTTCAGGTTCAACTATAGGCGGTCGGGGCTCGATCCCCGACCTGGCGTGATTGTCTTGTTGTGTCCGTCCCTTCATAGGGGGCGACATTGGTCCACCTACTAGGTGCTCCATAATAAAGAGACACTCTCCAGTGTTAGTAGTGACCAATGCCTCGAAATCAGAGACAAGCCATTGGAAAAAAAAAATGATCAACACTGAATTCTGTTTGAGCTGCTACGGTATATCTTCAAAATAGCTTTCCAGTAATCGAGACACTAAAAAAACACTGATAATGAGCCTGTATCGTTTCAATTTTTAATCGCAAATTTAATATTTTAATAGTTTTGTTCGTAATTTTATTAAATGTATAATGAACTTTTATCAACTTCGCTAGGTAACAGTATTTCAATTAATGAAAACTTTCTCAGAAAATGCCCCTTAAGTACCCATCACGACATCGTAAAACCAGCTAATTAAATTAACGCCTGTCTTCGAGAAGACGAAATTCTAATCTCGTCCGTCCTACCTGAGCCTACAGGAGGGAATCTTATAGTTTTCGTTCTCTAGTGTTTGGTCTTCCGAGGATGATTAAAGAAAAGTGCGCTTTGAAAGTTCTTTGGGATCAGATTAGCTTCTTTAGTAACTATATTTTTCCATCAACACGGAAAATCTGTAAAGAGTTACCGCTGCATTTCAAAAACAGACTTTTGAGAGTTGAGGTAGCTTAAATTACAATATGCTTCTGTGTATAGGAAAGGGAAACTTACTAAGCTAATGAGGATTTAGAGCAAATATGTAAGTAATTTACTTCGAGGAGGCATTCTGAAAGTTTAGCTACTTTGTTTATTGAATGAAATACATTTTCCTCTAAATTTCATGATATGTGATAAAAATTATTTGTGTATGCTACCTAATATTACAGTTTATTTTAGAAATTTAATATTACATGACGTTTAAAAGCATTTTAATGTTTTGCATAGTTACCAAGCCACAAAAGTATTACAAAATAAGCTAGATCTTAGAATAACATTAGCTGTTTTGTGATTTATTAAGTAATTTGAAGAGCCGCCCTGGTGGTGCAAGGGCTAAAGAACCATTCTACTACTCCTTGGGTTCGAGTTCGATTCCTGGCTTTGGGCTTGATGGTTAACTTGTCCGTACTTTCACAGGGGGTAATGCTGGCCACTTATTGGATGTTCCCATACACTTTTAGAAATTTGGTGTGACATTTCACCAAAACATGGTACTAGAAAGTTGGCTTCATAACATGGTGAAACCTTGTTCTAACATTTAGTTCTCAGGTTTAACAATACTTTGGTGAAGCACAAAATGTTGGAACAAGGTTTCATCATCTTATGCAGCCAACTATTCCAGTACAATGTTTTGGTGAAATGTTGCATCAAATTTTTAAGAGTGTAGTAAAATGTCCACTTATTCTGGCCTTTGCAGTGACAAATGTTTGATGAGCAAGTGTCCGCCCTTAGGGAAAAAAATGAAAAATTTGAAGCCTAAAATACTTCTGTAACACAAACCAGGGGCGTAGCCAGGGGGGGGATATCGGGATATATCCCCCCCAGAAATTTTTGGATTAGTGATGAAATTCCGTGTATTTATACACATAAAAGTTCATATCCCCCCCTAAAAATTTTCCAGGCGCATATCCCCCCCCCGAAAAAATTTTCCTGGCTACGCGCCTGACACAAACCCATTTTCGACGAACGTTCCTAAAGTCACGCACCAGAATATTTACTTCAACTTTATAAGTTTCAAATAAACCCAGCATGGTAAAATATTTCGTTTATTTTAATTAATATGAGCTTAAATTTTATATACCGCTTTACTGTCTAGCAAAGTAATTTCACGGTGAAGCATACGACATACAACATTGCACCATGAAACGTCTGCTGCAGCATTCATATTCCAGAAAAGAGCTGTTTCCCCGTGCATTTCACTTTCATCCATTCTGGAAAAGCTGTTGGCTGAACGCAATGAAATTTCATTTCATTCTTCAAAGCACCCGGCTGTCAGCATATATTACCTAAACGTCTAGCCTAATGACACTCTGCGTGCAAGCATACAATCGAAACAGAGACGTTGAAAGGGGCAGGGAATAAATACAAAATGGGATCACGCTAGTACTAGACACTGGGGAAAAAAACAGACAAAAAGAAATATCGAATTGATGCAATCTTTATACTTCACGAACGTTAAATCCACGGCTCTTTCCCATATTACTGTTATTTTGATCGTCTATGACATTTATTTGAAAATCTCCGCTTTTTCGGCGTCTACGTGTATTTGGTTGCGATAGCGTGCAGTAGCGTTTCATTAGATGAAAATTTGAAGCTTTATAATATTTATGGAGTGCAATCATACGATTGTATATAGATGAAATATTGCATCTACAAGCTTTCTATTATTTATTATGTTTCCGATTGAATAATTTTATGCCCTATAATTTCGTTTTCCATCTTGAACAAGACCAATTTGTTCATTCATATATACATAAAAAAAATTGCTATACACGTCAATACTGTCATTGTTTGAGCTGTTGTGCCGTTGTTAGATTTCAAAAAAATTAATTGGATTTAAAATAGCGTATTATAAAAGCAATCATAAAAAAAAGAGGAAATCCAAACGTATATATATATGCTCTTTGTGGCATGAAAATTATAGTGTTTGTTAGTCTAATCTTACTGTTGTTATACTTAAGTATTAATAGGAACGATGAATAAAACACGTTATAGTTGATAATTTAAAAAAATTCGGTTGTATTAAGGGATTCCCCTTTTCAAATAAATGTGTGCTTTACTTTTTGGCGGCCGAACCATTTCCCATATTGATTGCTGCTAAGTCAATGCTTCGAATGATTTCTTGAAAAAACTCTCGCAGAATGGCGTATGTTGGCACTTTGGCGAGGCTTAGATTTGAAACTGGATTTTATTTGAGACTGGGATATATAATGATACTGGTTATAGATAAAAATGAATGTTGGTATGTGTGTATGAGGTTGAAAAACTCCAGCACCGTTGCACCATGAAATTTGGTTCACCTAAGTCTTTTATCATTGAGAAGCTTTTTATGCTATCCGTTTTCCTCTAACTTGCCACTAGGTGGCGCAGCAGAACGTCGAATTCTATTCCGTTTAGCCGTGTACTATGCGAATATCGTCCAACCGATCTCGATGAAATTTGGTACACGCGGATATTAGAACACGGAGAATATTTTTTAGTATCCATTTTGCTGTAACTTGCCGCTAAATGGCGCTGCAACACATCAACTTCTATACCGTTCAACCGATTGGCATAAAATTTCTTATACTTACACATTTCAGCACGAAGAATATATTCTAACTGTGTTCCTTTTGATGTTACTCACCACTAGATGGCACTGCAATGCATTATTATTTTAACTCGCCACTAGATGACGCTGCAGCAGGCCAAATTCTTGACCATTCAAACGGTCACTATGAAAATCAGTATACATAGCTATTTGAACAATGAGAATATTTTGGCGTTACCCATTTTGCTATAACTCGCCACTTGACTGCACTGTAGCAAATCATTACTTTAATTAACCACTAGATCGCGCTGCAGTGTATCACTTCTTGACTGTGCAACTGATCGCTATGAAAATAGGTATACATAGATATTTGAACACGGGGAAGAGTTTGGCGCTATCCATTTTCCTATATAATTTGCCACTAGCTGTCGCGTCGTCAGGGCTGTCCAGCCGATCGTCCTGAAATTTCGTATTCATCGATATCTGAATGCGAAGAATATTTCCGCCGTATCCGTTTTGCTAAAACTCTCCGCTCTACTAGATTGCGATCCACTAGATTGCGCTACGCCGCATGGCCTTCTGCACCGTACAAACGATTGCCTTGAAATTCAGTATGCATGGTTATTGAACACAATATAAAGCGATATCCATTTTGCTATGTCTCTTTATTACAATAAAAGTAATCCCCACAAATCGTAATATCAAAATGTCCATTCATTCCCGTGCGAAGAACGGGTACTTCAGCTAGTAATACATAAATTCAATTGTCTTTAGTTTCACAATGTCATAGGGCGGAAAAATTACTGTCTACTATGAATAGAGAACATTCAGATTTTCAGAAAGTTTGAAAAACTATCTTCCGTTGCTGTATAAGTTAGAAGCAATGAATGCAAAATAAAACTTTAAATTTCTGCCTGGAACACTTATTTTCTTGTTTATTTAGAAATGCGCACCAATTTTCCACGAAACTGAAATTAGTCATAATTGGTTGGAGATTTTGTTGGGCTCGGCAGCTATCACGACCAATAAAATTTACGTAATCGGAAGCTGCAAAACTTAATAAAAGATTTAACAGCTTGGTACATTTCATATTTATATCTGTGATCGGCATTTAGAACACTGAAACCTACATCGGGAAATTTCATTTTTATTTTATATAACTTAACGGTAAGATATAATTTGCAATTTTAAATTTGATTTTCAGTGAGACCAGAAAGTGCCACACCGTTAATTACGGTCATTGCTCAGATAATTTGTTGAAAAGAAACACAGGACAATGTACTATTATTGATAGCTCACAATGACCAACCGCATTTTCTACCACGCCGGCGCAAGTCCATGGTCCGCCAACACCTCCTAGATATAGAAGGCCTGAGAACAGAAGTTTTTACGTCATCACTAGGTCTTCTAAGAAGACGTCAACACACTTTTACTTTCACAAAGTAAAACTATTTAAAATTTCTGGTGAATGATACACATTTTAGTAAAGTAGTCTTTTATCTTAAATTAAAGATAAAAATTAAAGTACCTTTCTCATAAAAAATAATTTATTATGATCTCTTTCCATATCATATTATATAATTAAAGTTAAACATTGGCGCAACAGCCCCTCTGCGGGGCCAAGGCCTGCGCTGCCCAACCGCGCCTTCGCGACCATAGGCTCTGGGGTGCGGATGCATATGCCTCGGCAGGTGATCAGCCTGACGCTAAGCCCCCAGTGTTTGACCCCAAGCAAGCTTGGTCCTTATTTTATCGACCCACTCAAGGAATGAAAGGCTGAGTCGACCCTGCCCAGCCCGGGCTTTGTCGTAAAATTAATTTTTTTTTATCTTAAATCATTAAAATGCTTTATGCGGGAGTAAATTCACCACAAACTTTGAATAGTTTTACTTTGTGAAAATAAATAAATGATGACGTCATTTTAGTGGACCTAGTGATGACGTAAAAGTTTCTGTTCTCAGGCATTGTAGATCTAGGAGGTGTTGGGTCAGCACGCATAAAACTGACAATAGAGTATTTTCACGTGATGTCACTGAAAGTTTTTTTAGGTCAACTCGGATATTTAGGAATACAAAGCTACGTTTTCGGTCAATGACCATTCTCAAATGAACGATTGTTTCACCAAAAAAAGTTGGTTGCTAAGGTGTGACGTAGTGATAATTACGTAGGTGAAACAGCTCTATGGAATCAAAGGCATTGCTGACCTTTATAATGAAAATGTAAGCATGAGTCTCGTTTTTCATCTAAACAAGAGTCATTAGTGAAGTTGATTGCGAGCAAAAACATGGAATTCTCGAGGCATCTGGATAAAAGTATGAGGAAAACGTAAACCCAGTTGTTCAACAGAATACTTACTCCGCCCATCCAAAGAATTTAATCTTCCATTTAATCCTACGACGCATGATTCGCTAATCTTCCGAAGATTGCCGTTGTATGCATACCCAAAATATCACTCTAAATGTCCTCGAGATTGAAATATGGTCAAATACGCTTCCAAAATATATCTTCAAGACTGAACTTAGCTTGCCGGTATTTCTTATATTTTTCGAGGGATACCGCCAAATAGGATTTTCAAAGATTTAAAATCCGTGTTCTAATTAAATAAATTTCCGAGGCCCTGTCCTCAACTTTTGCACCTTTTTTTCTTTAAGTAATGGTGGATTCTCTGCATTTGGTGAATTGCACCTTCCAAATCAGGAGGTTCCCTGAATATCTCTTTGAAGTGAACCTGGACTCGTTCATGAAGAGAAAAGAATCTCATCTGTTTCTCTCCATCAGATAATGTCTTTTCTTGCCTTTCATATAAACAGGCACGTTCTCTCTCATCAATTCAGTAGGACACTAACAAATAGTCGTCGCCTATAGAAATCTAAATTGTGAAGGTACCTTCCTACTTAAATAGGGATTAATCTTGTTCTTGGTAATACAAGACAATCTGCAAGGAGCTGAGACACAGTAATGCTTCTCGTCCTTCGATTCGGTAGTGCAAGAAAACGGTCTTCTGTTGTTCTGTCTCGTTGTCAGCCTGGAAAACATTGTTCCAGACACAGAATCTGCGGGATTTTATTGGATCATAGATTTTGATCCCATAGATGTTGAACCGCATTGAGACATTAAACTGCATCAGCTTGTGGTAAATCCACTTCCATTCATCCAACTGACCACATCCTCTGCCAATCCGATCAGCCACTTCTAGACATTGCTAGACTCTTCTGGATATTGCAAGCGAAATTTCCAAGAACGGTTGAAGACTATCCATCATGCTCTAAAATTATACTCGAAGTTACGGTTGAGTTTGAATTTTATATGTATTCTTCCCCTTCTATATGACTGTCAATTCTTTTAAAAATCAATATTAGTTTTCGATTTTGGGTAGGTTTTCTTATAAAGTTTGTTGACATCATTCCCACAAACTATTAATTTTATCAGCAACTGGTGCTCTTATTAGTGAGTTTCAATAAATAAGCATGTACTTGAACTTTTTGACATAATTTTATTGATTCTATAAAGCTTCTATTATTATTTATTACTGTTCCCATAGTCTGTTATATATTCACATACAGTCATATAGTCTGTTTTACCATTTTGAACAATACCGTTCTGTCATCCATATTTAGGTACAAAAACATAAAAATTCATGTTTACTTTGTATTCACTTCTGGTGTTGTTATCTCATCAATGTATTAAAACATTGACTGGATTTACCGTTCACGAAAGTGACAAGAAAAAATACTTTATGGAATTTTGAACGTCATTATTTATGTTCTGAGTGGCATTTATATTACGAAACTATTCGTGTGTAGTTAGTTTTTTTATTATAAAATTATAGAAATTTATTTCGATTTTCGGATGTTCCTACAATTTAATTTTTTTAAATACAAATTTTTAGAATGGTTACAGCAATTCAAAAACATGCTTTTGAAAAAACAAAACTCCGACTGCATTAAAATCATGAATAAACTATATATTTTATAGTATAAAATTTGCTGGTTATATCTTCTTTTCAACGGTATTATGAAAAAACTTCCCTTAACTGTTTTGCTTATTTTCAGAAATATACAAATATTAATGATGTATATAACACTTAGCTGCAGAACACAATTAATTCATCATTAGAGAGCGCGTTAAACTGACAGCAAAACTAAAATGATTAGCATAAATAATTCCAGAAATAGCTTTTTAACTCAAAAGCCATTAAATATGGTTTTCTTGTAAAATCAAAAACATAAACCATTGATTATATAGTTAAACGTTCATTTGGGAAATACTGAAAGTCATTAATAAAAGTAGAAGTAATTCTATTCATTGAAGATTAAAAAAAAGACTTATTTCAAAACAACACTTTAATGGTTAGAAGCGCGATGTTTTAAAAAGTCTCAGTTCAAGCATTTTCACATCTTGAGTAATTATTTGTAATTGATTACTAACAGCTTTAAATTAAATGTATGTCATGTGGATTTAAGTTTTCTGTTTGAATTTCTCTGATAAAATATTGCTTAGATTCAAAGCCTTTCAAGTATACATTCATCAAACTCTAGAAAGTAAAAGTAAAGCTCTAGATGCGTTTTAAATTTAGTTTCAATTAGTTTAAAAACAAAGTTATTTTCCTGCTAGACGTTTCTTAATGATCTATCGTTAAAAGCCAGTCCCTTTGGAGTTTTCGTTAATTTTATTTGTCTTTTTCTGAGTAAATTTGTAATTATTGAAATAAGCTATTGGAAATGAGAAAAGTAAAAAAAAATGACGAGATTTTTTTCTTAGCTATAATTATTTTTAGAAGTATTCCAGGATAAATAATTCATTTTTATCTCCATAAAATTTAAATAAATTCACATCATTTAAACAAGAAGAAAGTAGCCTTGCAAATTTTACTTGTACTTTTACGGCACGGGAATAGATTTGAGGATTTTTTTAAGTATAGATTTATTGGAGTATTAATTATTAAAAGTTGTACATCAAGCTTCATGGTGATAAATTAAGAATGAGCTTTTAACTTCGGAACCAAAAACCGATTTATTCTAAGGTAATAATAATATTTCAAAGTTGTTCCCTTTTAGTCAAAAGCGTAATTTGCTTAAAAATTCATTCTGAAGTTTTTAGGAATAGTTTGATAAAATCAAAAAGACTATTTTAAACTAATCCACATGGGAAATTCGGACAAGATATTCAGAAAAAAGAAATATTTGTAAGAGAGATAAATGAAATTAACTGAAAAGAGTTTTTGAATCTGCAGCGTATTTGTCTGTGTAAAAGAGACATAAGGAGTACATTTAATATTTTAACCAGTTTATGTTTATAAAAGCACAATATTTTAACCAACATTTTCAATTACCACATAAAAAACTGAAAATTGAATATACGAGGAACGCCCGGAAAGAAGTATCCATTTGTTTATTAAAAAAATACTACTAAATGTGTGGAAAAGAAACTTTTCATTTTTACATCTACATACATTAAGTTGTTTTTAAACATAGTTACATCGTGCGTTTAGCATTCCGTAAAACAAAATTTATGTAATAATACCTGCATCGTACAAATACCTGCATCGTACAAATACCTGCATCGTACAAATATGCATCGTACAAATACCTGCATCGTACAGTATACAAATACCTGCATCGTACGCCTCAGCCACCAGTCAATTCAGAAATGTCATCACTGTTTTCTTTTAAGCTCTTCGTCATACAACAGATATTTTCCTGCCCAAAATTAGTTTAGTTAAACGATGATAATCACTGGGACTCAGATCAAGGATGTAGGGTGGATGAACAAAATTCCTTCTTGAAAGTTAGAAGGTAACGTTCTGTTTATCCTGTGACTCGTGAACGAGTGTCATAGTGCAAGAGTATCACACCTTCCCCATCGATTTTGTATAGTCCGTTGCAATTTCTTTAGTAATCCAAAGTAAGCATCACCATGAAGTACTTGCATTCTTTAATGGACAGAGCTGTACAATGAAGCCATACAAAATCTTATTGTGCGGTATGATAAGTGGCTAAATATACATTCTAACTATGTATAAAACAGCTTAATGAATGAACGTGTAAAACTAAAATTTTTGTTACGAAATCTAGAGTGTTTTTTTTAATTAATAAATAGTTACTACTGTCTGAACGCTTCTCGTAGCAGGTACAATACTGTTTAACAAATATTATTGTTAAAGGATGTTTGAACAATGGAGGGAAACTAATCGTAACTGGGAAATGAAGAATAAATTTTAAAAATGTAAAAATTAGATTATTAAATTATTTAAGGAATATGACATATTAAAAATAATTTAATTTATAAGACACTGGAGAGACAATTCCTAATTGATAAAAACAAAACATGAATGAGCATAACACGTTTAGACAATAAAGCATAATTCAACCTTCTTTATTGAAATTTTAAATTATTTTATCTATACAAAAATACAATAACTTAGATAATTACGTAATGTAGAATACATTATTTCTAAGACTTACAGTTTCAACAGAATTTTATTATTAAAAATTAAAGAAGTATGCAAAGATTTAATGACAAATAAGTTTATGAAAAATAAATAATGAAAATACAGCCAAGTATTTCGATTAATGTTGATAAATTGGTGGATCAGATATTTTGCTAAAAGCTCAAAAATATATATATTCCATCATTAAATATGGTAATTTTATTTCTGTTCATATTTTGAGCTTGATAATGAAAGTAAACATTTAAAAGAAATATTAAAATCAGCTACAATTTTATATGTTACCCATTAAAAAACGCGTTACATACATATTTTTTTGCATGCTTTTTCTTTCAATGAAATTTACTGAACGTACCCCTGCATAAAAAAAGAAGAAAAATCGATACGTAGGTACAACAAAGAAACGCCATCTAGTGAAAAGTCCTTTCTTCGAGGCTGCATTTAACAGATCTATTGTTTCCTCTTTGCATTGTAGTATCTTCTTACTTATTAAAGGCACACACTCTCTCCTTCATCGTCTTTCTCTTTCATTACTTACTTACGATTCGTATGTCCCTTTTGCCCTAAAAATCTATTTAAATATGTATCGTTCCTTTTGAAAATGCAATTCGCTAAAAGATGTACTAGATAACACTATCGCTTTCAGTGCCGTGCTTTTGTTCTTGGCTTTATTGTTCTGTTCCGGAGCGAAAGAGAAAGAAGAGAGGACGCTATTTGTTGTTTACTTACTTGCTCAGCCGATGCATTCACTCCCATTCTCGAAGAAATGAATTTTGTTAGAGCCCCCGCATTATGATGTAGCTGAAATGGAAAGCACATTATTATTTTTGTAAAGAAATTTTAATGAAAAATGTGTGTTTATAAGGGAAATTTTGATGAGTGTTTCGAAATCGATTTTGAAATTTTTAAAGCATTGTTGTTGGAAGACAGTCGAACTTTGAACTACATTTTTTCATTAGATTTTCATGTACATGCTGTGGTTAATAACTACGCATACATAGTACTTTGTGTGCGTAAATTTTTATAGTGAAGGCGACGTAGAAATAATGCTTTTGTTGTTTACTTATAAACTTACTTACTTAGCAGATGTATTTACCTCTTACTGTAAGAATGAACTTTGTAGGAATCTGCATTATGATGGGAATAAAATAAAGAGTAAATTAACTTTCCTGATGAATTTTAATGAAAACGTTATGCTTATGAGGGAATATAAGATAAATATTTAGAAATAAGATTTGAATATGCAAAAGTTTCCTTTTCAGCGAAAGTGAATTCTCAACTGTACATTTTACGTTATATGTTTCAAATGTATATTATCATTATTAATTATTCATAACAATTTTGGCAGTTGCTTTGCTTGTGGTTAATTATGCTGTAAATAATTATTATTTGTGTGATTGAAGTATTACCTTTGTAAATTCATTATTTCATTAAATCGATGGTCTTAAAAATCACTGGGAGTTTCATTGTGAAAGCCACTGGAAAAGATTGCGTTTTCGTTTTAGACAAACCTTCCTTTGAATACAGCATCTTCAATTAAATACTTTAAATAGATATTAGCGAATGAACTTTCAACCAAATAGCCTTCATTTTATAATTTTGTAAACACATAAAAAATATTATTAAATTTACATCTTATACAACAAGATTGTTACTATCTCCAATAGAGACGCTTGTATTTAACTTTTTTGCAATTTCAGATTTAAATCTAAAGCCACGAGAAATGTAGCCCCTTGTCGGCTAAAACTGAGTACGAAATGAGACTTAATGCACTCTGAGTCGTGGAAAAACATTCTGTGGCATAGAATATATGTATATATGTTACTTTGATACTTTACTAAAAAGGGTAAGATAAAGTAAGAAACTAACTTCCGACGGTTGTACACTGGTGTTAAGATTGAAAATTTCTAAAGCGTTAAAAGCAGATTCCATAGTTGTTCCATAAATTAGCTCAGCATTAACTTAATATTATAAACTTCAAGGAAAAGCAAATATATCGATGGAAACCGTAAGCTGTTTGCAGCAATAATATTTCACTGTTTGTACTTTTGATTAAGACGCTAAAGTGATTTATCTCCTCATTCTACGTCACTCGTCTGGCGTACTTTGAACCCCCATAACTCCAAAACTAAAAGAGGTAAATCAAAAATATTTCAGATTTGTTCTTTCCTTAGGCAAGGCAATAAGAAAAAAAATTCATTAAATTCTGAGATGGTGATGGAAACTTTCTTTTTTTTTTTTTTTGCCCGATTTGCTCTTGCAATGCCTCTTAATGCCTTATTAAGTTAGAAAACTTAAATAAGATAAATACATAACAAATATATGATTATATATTTTTAACGTTATCACATATTGTACACAAATAGACTTTTTGTTACAACAATCAGAAAAAAGCTTTAAGTAAATACATTTTTAAATTCTCTTTTCAAACAATAATCATTTATTTTCTAATAGTAAATAATTGGCCAGCTATTCCAATGAGATGCAAGTGTGTATGTGTGTGTGTTACCGATGTACAAATGACAAAAACAAATGTCCCGCAGTGGTCTGGGCGCTAAACTCCGTTCCCACTAGAGATGAGACGGGCTCAGCCCGAGCCCGAAAGCCCGAGTCCGAGCCAGGGCCCGACTCGGGCTCGGGCTCTGTAATTCACGATTGCGTTCGGGCTCGGGCTCGGGAAAAATTTCTCCTTTGTTGAACATACTCCTTGAAACAGATTTTAAAAAGTGATTCGTGGGATAAATAGACGTACTTATTTAAAAAAATAGCGGCACGGGGGACTAGAAGGTGTGTGAAGCTCCAAAATATATTGTATCCTATTAACGAAGTAGTTAATTTTATTTGTCTTTAGCTGAAATTTCGGGCTCGGGCGGGCTCGGGCTCCAACTTTAATAATATTGCTCGGGCTCGGGCGGGCTCGGATTAAAAGCGGGTAATTAAAACCCCCTAGGGCTCGGGCTTCAAAAAATGAGCCCGAACTCATCTCTAGTTCCCACTAGAACACGGCAAGTGAAGCAGCATCCGACTTCTAAAGTGCTTGGTAGGGTCAACTTCCTCTCTTCTCGACTACTGTGGGACAGTGTACGTTAATGTGAGCTAGTGCACGTAAAATCTCTCGTGGCTCCAATGTCCTCCAAGTTGTTAAACAATACCTCTGGGGGTGCCGATCACAGGGGGTTGGTCCCTCTTCTGTAATTGGTTCAAAATTAGGGGACCACGGGCTAAATCGTACTTCCTCCCACTAGGGCCCTGAAAGTGGAAGGCGCACCCCCTTACCTATTTCCTCCCTTCGGGGGGGGCGGATCTGGGACCGCCATTTGCGGTTTCTAGGGGCATCAGAAACAACAACAAAAAATCATCAAAAACAAAGCATCAGAAACAAACAAAAAGGCTGAATATAATAGGTAATGTAATTTTTATTTTATTTATTGTTACATACAAATATTTCTTCATTCTGTTGTGCTATTTTGTTCTTTATTTAATATATTAAAAAAAGAATATTTTTTAAGTAAACTAATTCGGCAATTTTTAGTTTTTGTTAAACTCTGAATTTAAGTATGTAAACAAATTCATCAAAAGTATGAGTAGATATCAAATTTCAGTACACATGGAAAAGTTCTATAAAATTTGTGTTTGAAGCATTTATGTACTAAACATTTTTTAATCATATCGTTAACCTAAATTTCAGTAAAGAATACTTATAAATTTCCATCTAAATGCTAGATACTTCATAAATGTTAACCTTTAATATAAAAAATACATGTAAATTTATCGCCATTTAACCCTTTAAGGCGCAGTGATCCTGCTCTGGGAACACCCAACTCTGACGTTTTGACTGCTGCCAGTCACGAAGAATAAATTTGATTTCTATAAAAATAGTTGCGGGTGACATAGCTCCACGAGAATCTTTTACATTTTAGTACGTCATTTCCCGTAAGAAAATGGTCACGATTATTTTTAACAGCACTGACATCTGCTGAAAAATGGAAGAATGCAAGAACAGCTGGAAAGATTGCCCAATGCTGAAAAAAGGGCAGCCGTTGCCATCGCTCGACTTAACTACCAGCAAGATGGCGGACGATCGAAACGTTCATCGCGTGCCACAGATCTAGAGACCCTTTATTGACGCAGCTGGCTGTGCGCGAGCACAGCCAGCTGTCGTCAAAATTTTGGGCAGCAAACGCACTTTAGTGGCACAGCCAGCTGTCGTCAGAAAAGGGTCTCTAGATCTGTGGCACGCGATGAATGTTTCAATTGTCCTCCATCTTGCTGGTAGTTAAGTCGAGCGATGGCAACGCCTGCACTTTTTTCAGCATTGGGAAAGGGTTGCGCCTCAAAGGGTTAACAACAAAATGTTAACACTCGATTACAACAAACACATGACAAGTTCTTTCAGGCTCTCTGATGAAAATACCACACTTATTTCTTGTGACGTTATTGAAGATTACATTACATAACACGTTCTTTGTAATGTTAAAACAGTTAAAACACTGAACAACTCATTTTATTAAACTTAAAAATGTTTTTTAGTAGTGCTAGAAGGTAAACAATGCGTATCGATTCTTAGAGCAAATTTTATGTATACATATTCTCCTCCAAGGCATAAAAGATAAATTGGGAAAATAATGCTTAATATTGAACATACCTCTTTGGAGAAAATTCCTGCGCTATATCTGGAAGGCCAAAGAAGGCCACACTACGCATCGTTATTTATAAGAAGACTAAATAAAGGCAGGCATATACGATATCGTACATATGAGGTAACAAAATTGGAAAAAAATAATAGGAATATCACTTTTTTGACGTTTTAGTATTTAATGTAAATCTCAGAGTGCGTTGATGTTTCGTAACTTGCTTTTCATAATACAGAGTACCGTCTAGACTTATATTTCTACCTGCATGATCTTTTTAATGTATATGTTTCAGAACCTAGGAGAGATCTTTAAATAAACGTAATTAAAGTCAAACCGCATGAAACCACACTCAAAAGTGACACAAATCAGTGTATAAGAGATTTAAATGCGCTCAGTTCCATCCAAAATTGTATTTTAGGCAGAAAACGCACTTTAGTGACACATACTGGGCACGTAACTCATTGAATCTTATAGAGTTCGTATCATCAGTCTATATAAATAAATCACAACTCTGGTAAATTCCGCTTGTGCTACATAATTTCTGTCACTTTTTCCAACGGTATGATATTGCTGAGTGAATATATTTCAGAACCTAGGAGATATCTTAGAATAAACGTAATTTAAGTCCAACCACAGGAAAACATACTCGAAAGTGACACAAATGAGTGCATAAGAGATTTAAATGCGTTCAGTGTTATCCAAAATTGTATTTTGGGCAGCAAGCGCACTTACGTGGCACATGCTGGACACGTAACTCACTCCATCTAGAAATCGTGTCATCAGTATTTGTTAATAAATCACAGTTCAGATAAATCCCCTTTATGTTGCAAAATTTCCAATTATTTCGATTGCTAAAATTGTGATTTATTTCTAAACATAATAAGATATCAGTGAAATCAATCTTAGTCAACATTATCATCAATGAGTGTACAAATGTTTCAACCGTTAAAGTTGGCCTTTCAAGTTTCGACGATAACGTAATATTTTTGTTTTCGTTAGCAAATATTCTGGCTTAGACGTCGGAAGGGAATCTTTGTTCCTTGTGCAAATTTTGTTCAGTGTTTTTATGTGCTCTTTCAATACTATTAGAGCATTTTATGTTGAATGCATGTATCCAGAGACGCATGGATAGTTTTATTTCAGGTATGAAATGATTCTGAAACAGTACATAGATAGATGTAAGTATGTATGAAATGATATTTTACTTAAATATTTATAAATCTATGAACAATGTATAATGAATTGGAATCCGCGTATGTTTCATTCAAGATGTTTTCACGTGTAAAGTTGATTTCTCCTTCTAACAGATACTGATAATTCTTTCGTACTCCTTCCAATTTCTTGCTCCTCTGAAAAGGGTAATAGTTGGTCCTCACCTAAGCCTCATCTTAGGTATTATAGTGATATCCATTCAGATCCCGATGATGTCACATTTATGTCCAGTTATCGCTCCTGTTCACCCTGGCATAAAAATCACGTAGACCATGTGATTCCAATGTATGCAAGTGTTTTCTTGAATCGCAAAAGGACTTCTTTCTTTATTGAATGATTACAGTGTAAACAATGCTGGTTTTTCTCTATTTTTTATCGTGGCCTCGCTTCGTTAAGTTCTCTAAATATTCTGTAGTAACAATAAAATCATATTCTGTTGCAGCTACAAATCTCTTGTTATTTCTTCAATGGCCGCTTTATATATATAAATATCCGGATATTTTTATAGTAATAAAAATTATAAAGTACCGGCAACAGACTGCAAAAGAAAAATGGTGAAATCTACTGGTACAATTAGCAATCCTGAATTCTATGTATTCTTTGTGTGAAAGTGCAGTCATTTGCAGTAACATAATCTACTATCTTGCAAAAATGTCAGACCTAAAATTTTCATTTTACAAGACAAGGAAAGAAAAAAAGTAAAAGATTTTTAAATATCATCGTACTTTTATCAATGCACTCTTAAAACGTTCAGTGACCAAATCTTGCAAAATTTTATCTTTGTAGAAAAGTTGATGGAAAAATTTATCCTCTAAAACTCTACTAAGTCGTAGAAGTTATTAAGCGTTTTACTCATCGAAGTCAAATATCAGATGGAAGAGTAGATGATCCGTTTGCACCAAATTTGGGTTCTAAGAAAGCATTTAATCAGTCTCTTAAAATTCAAATTTTCAAATTGAATGCCCTGTTTGAAAAGTAAAATCAGTATTATCAAACACAAGAATAAAAACTAGCTCATTATTTCAATTAAAATATTTTCATATGTAGAATTCAGTAAATTTGACAAATAAACCTTGCAACTTGTTCATTCAGTTCTCCAGTTCAAATACAACAGCCAATATGCTGCTATCTTTAACAGATAATATCAGCATCTTTACTTGGCATCATTTAATATTACAATAACGACTCTATATCTTTGTTCATAAAAATAAGATTTAAAAAATGTAAATGCATTCTCTTTAGCAAGATCACCGTGCTCCACATTCTATTACAGACAATATGAATACCTTCAAATAATAATTTCCAGAACTCACAATCCATTCCTCCGCCATCATTATAAATTCCATTCCTGCGACTTGCATCTGTGGGCACTGCATCCTTTCATTCCGGGAGCTGCATTCATTCCGGCTCTCACCGGATCGTCACCACACTTTTAATTGCGAGTCTTTCCTTCCCTCACAGACGAAAATAAACCCCATGCTGGCTGGGATTTTCTGCATTTATTTGACGAAGACTGATCACTCTTCATCACTGTTAATGTTTGTTGTGCTACCGGATTGGCTGCGTGCGACCCCGAGGAATGATCCGAGACGAATCTGAAGTTGAGAATTTCGCAAACGCAGGTGGCATCATTCTTTTTTCCTCCCCCCCCCCTGTATTTTATTTCTGAAAAGAATCTTCTCGGTATCGTGCTGAGGGAACTTTGATGAGAATTGTTCGTGAGTTCTTCTCACATTCTAATTTTGTTCTAACTCAGCAGTTGTTTCAAATTAGCTGTTTCTTAGCACTTGCAACCACATTCTCATTAGTAAGAATTCTTTTTTTCTGTTACTCGCTATTCTTTTATTCTTTATCTCATATGGCTGAGTTTCTTTGTTTCTTTCATTTCTTTTTTCTTTGCTTTTCATTCTATTTTTTACTTATATATATATAAGGAATGGCCTTACGCCATCCCTTGCTGAAATGATCGACACCACACCAGGCTTCTAGGTTGAATAGTTTATTTCAAAGTTCAGACAGAGGGCAGGAGTCGGGCCGGCGGCCTTTTAGCTCCGAATCTATCTTCTTACATCGCAGTCTAAAAGCTAAAGCTCGAAGCTAAGGCTCTAAGGACCCGAAATTTCCGTGCTCTTGCTTAAATACTCCACTAGTTACTGCACCTGCTGGCAGAGCGCAGCACGATCGCGAAGGCGTTACTCTCAAACGTAATTAGTTAACTAGATTGTCAATCAAGACATGAGAAATATTTGCTTACTTAGGAGTTCCAAAAGCGCGCAGCAACGAAACCGCAGAAAACTTCAAATACTGCTAAATCAACCAGCAATCATTTTACTCCTTATGGAACTTCAAAAATCGTCTCTGAGCGTAATATTTGTATGGCCGAGAAACAAACTTTACGGTAAGAGTAAGAGATTAAAGAAGGCTTTTTTCAAATAACATTAAATTAAATTAGATTAAATTAGAAAAGTTTATTTTATTATTACACACACACACACACACATATATATATATATTACTTACAGATATAATGTAAGTATTACACATACATTGTCAAAGGGAAAAGAAAATTGCTTTCAAATAACAAAGAATAAATGAAAATATGATTCCCTGATTAGTGAAAAAACACTACAATCAAATTGTAAATGAGAATATATCTTATTAATTACAACGCCATGGTGTCGTTTGTCTTTCTAGAATACATTCGTGCTAGTTATACCGACGTATATTAGTCACTGCTGTATTTGTCACACTTATAATAGGAGATTATACGTTTTTGTTAAATATAATCTAATGTAATACGACTAAGTACATATCTTCTGTCAGAGGCATTTCGAAACAATAAAGATAGCATAATTATTTTTATATGCATCACTTATATGTTATATGCATCACTTATATTTTAATACTCATTATTGTACTCCAGTCAAATACCCATCCAAAACAAACATTTTAAGATAATGGAAGATCTATTTAAATAATGAAGTTGAACACTCACAAAATAAATATTTTACTTGACTCAATTATGCTATTTACTAAAACTTCGTTCCAGCTCGTGCATTTTTATTCCTGTTATTTAAAAATAATGACTTAGCAAAATACATTTAAAAGTCAATTCCTGAAAAATCTTATTTAGTCCCACCCTATGTGAACTTCTAGTTACGCCATTAGAGCACGCTCAGCGAAATCCTGCGTGGATATTAAGCTTCCTCTTACACTCAGCAAACTGATCTAATGAGCTACAGTTTAGTATTATCAAGAAAATAGGAACCTTTTTTGTTTCCACTCTATCAGCAAATTTAAAGCAGAAAAAAATATCGTTCAACGCCAAGAGCATCAGTTTCCTTGATAGAATACTTCGTTGATGATTATGGTGTCTTAAATCGTTTTGTACCCCATGGCAACGTCCGACGGTGTCACCGATAGGTAGGTACACACACTTCCTGCAAAAATCGTCGTTAATCGTCATTATCTTCCCGCTTCCCCCCCAAAACTGCGTCCCCGAAATAATCTCCTTCGGGGATAAAAAAGATCTGGATCAATCTCGTGTTGCCGAATCCCGCATACTAATAATTTATCTTGCAATTACAGGGAGCCAAAACCGATAAAAGCAGGGACGTAGGATCATTGAGTTAATTGGATTTAGCAATCGCAAGGCACTCCAATCGCAAGGCACATTATCAAAGAGTAAAAGATAAGGCTATTTGTATAGACAAAGATGCAGAGCATTTGCATGGATTTCTTCCACCTCGACACGGTGGTGTTGTGTGTTTCGAGAGTGATTTCTAGATGTTCCATCTCAGTTTATAGAAGGAAGTTGACATATTTTCATTCAGGCAGCTTGAATTATTGCAATAGAATAACGTTAAAATGTTTGCCAGATTTTTTCTATTTTACAGTGATTGTCTATTCGAGCAAAACATGTTTGTGTAATCATAGATTGATGAAAAATGTCCAGGGACAATAATTTCATGATATTTCGGTTAAAGAACAGAGATGTATATGAACTTTTTAAACCCTATAAACTCATAAATTATTTTTAAGAAGCACTTTGCTGTACTTAGATCTAATCATGCTTTGTTACACTGCACAACTCATTTATGTTTTCCAATTCAATTTAGCTTTTATAAAAGTTCCGTGTTTTAAGAGCAGTGGTAATTTTAAAATTATTATATAAAAATAAAAACAATGAAACTATCATTCACCTTCCAAAGAGAAAGCCTCTTTGGAAGGTGAAGAAAATGTCAATTCATACTTTTAAATTTTCAGGATCGTCTTATTATATAAATTATTTCTTTTAGTAAATTCATAGAAATCTTATAGAAATATTTTTAAATATTCATCCATCTGTAAGAAAAATTGTTTGCATCTCTAATTCTTTAAAAGCTATAATCAAGCAATGAAATAAAGTGAAAACTTAAGTAATATAATCACCACTATGAAACTTACGAGATTTGGATAGTTAAAGGCGTTCCAATGTTGACATTTAATTATCCTTTTAATGGCTAAAACATCTTAGTCTACTATCACTGCCATTAAATTTCACACAACAAATCCCGAATAAGACTCCTGATTCTAACTCATTTTGACAGCATTAATTGGATTTAATTTATTCTGTATTTATCAAGCATCATTCTGCAGTAGTTGCCTAGATATTTATATAGATTGCTGTAGTACATGAAGATGTCTAGACTTTAGATGAAATGTTCTTTCAAAATAACAGGACATTGTTGTCTGCCTACATTAAGAATTTTACATTACTGAAGGAAATGCTATTTTTTTACTTTTGAAGATAACTGTATATGTCTTTGTGATAGAAAAGACATATACAGTTATCTTAAAAAGTTAACTGTATATGTCTTTTCTATAGAAAGTTAAATGTATATGTCTTGTCTTTGTGATAGAAAAGACATATACAGTTATCTATACAGTTATACAATTATCTGTATATGTCTTTGTGTTAAAAAGAATCAAAACAAAGACATGGATAAAAAATTTCAATGCTTTTTATAGGTTCAAAAATTTTGACTTTTCGAGGTACTTATACCATGCTTAACTGCTCCTTTTCATACAAAGGGGGGAAAATGCTAGCAAAATTGATGAAAAACGTTATTTACCTTTTAACTCTTTGTGGTCATCCCACCCTAAGTAGATAGCCCTCGAGTAGTTTTGCCTTAATAGGCAATACCGAATACAGTAAGTACAATCTGCTCTCAGCCACCATATTTGTTTTAATGTTCCGGTAATATGTCTCCTCTCAGCCACTACAGAGCATTTCGACGAGCCTAGCCTCTCTGCGACGGGTCTCCTTCTCAGTGACAGCTTTGGGTTCAATGTATTTCAATTGGAGTGGATTGAATTGTTTACGTAAACGTTTGCTTTTTGTTTCTCAGCTGTCTTAAATACATAACGAAAGCTGCATGCTGTTTCGTAGAGAAGAGACTTCTAGTAAAGAAGATATAGTCTCATGAAATTAATTCCGAACAGCACGACGGCCATGTATCCAAATTAAAAAGACAGCAAAGATTTCAATTTACACATTAATAATAGAATGGGAAAAAAATTAACAAGACAAAGCAGTGGAAAATGATTTCTTTCATTTAATTCTGAAGATTAAACTTGTTAAAGTGCACGCACATTATGCCTTAAATATATGTATATATAATATAAAACAGCAAATTAATCCTTCCATTTCCTTCCTATGCTATTAATCCTTCGAGCAAGTGATAGCGCATAACGAAAAGAACAATTAAAACAATAATGATAATAAAAATGGAAACAGTAAGCCACAGATGTTGCAAGAAAACAGAACTATCAAAGCTAAAAGAGTTCGAATCTATATAAGTGATCTCGTGGGACTAAGCCTAACAACAAGAATCCAAACAAATCAAACATGTGTAAATTGGTATGGAAAATTAAAATAGAGCACTCTATTATCAAGTGCCCCCGTGTTCATATTTCAGTTTAATGCAATAACAAAAAGAGCTAGGTTTCTGGAGCTTACATATGAAAAAGAGTCATAAAAGTAACCCAGGGGCACGACCGTAGCTAATGAAGAAAAAACAAACGTGGTAAAGTTCCGAACATGGAGGAAAAAGCTCAGAGTTGATGCCAATACTCGAAAAAAATGGTGATGCCAACATAGAATTTTAAGTGGCGAAAATAAGCAGCAAAATACAAGGAATAAAAAAGAGACAGAAATTAAACAACTATACATATATATATATATATATATATATATATATATATATATATATATATATATATATATATATTCATATATACACAGTATATCACATACTATATATATATATATATACAGGATGGCCATAATTAAACTGCAAGTGTTCAAGGGATGCTGGAGAGAAAACTACCGGGAATATTCCAGTGAAATTTGGTATCTACACGTTTCACAACATGCGCAATTCAAATATGCAAAAAAAAGAAAATCGTCATTTTCACCCTATAGATGGCGCTGTATTTTTATACACCACGGTATTTATGTAGGACGGTGAGGGACGTCTAGGGCCCAGGCACTTCCGACCAAATTAGAAGAGAAGAAGAGACATCGCTAAAGCTGTTAAAAAGTTGCTACATGATACCTTTGGTGCGGGCCGAGTCATAAGCAGAGGTTCCGACAACGCTTGGCTCCCACGTTCACCGGAACTTAATCCTTGCGATTTTTATCTGTAGGAACATCTGAAAGATATGGTTTATAGAGAACGACATGCTTCTGTTGCTGAATTTAAATCTAGCAGAACGACACACGTGAAGTGTGTTACACCAGAGATTTTAAATGCGACGGTGGACCATGCTGTTTTACGTTTTCAGCATGTGGTTGCATCTGGTAGTACACATATTGTATGGATTTTTGATAAACTGTAAATGTTTTATATTGTTTATATGCCTCTTAGAATGCCATTATGCTCATTCTATCGGTTTTGGAAGTTGTATATGCCACCGGTGAGCGTTGAAATACGGTACAGCGCCATCTATAGGGTGAAAATAGGGATTTTTTTTTCATATTTGAATTGCGCATGTTCTGAAACGTGTAGATACCAAATTTCACTTGAATATTCCTGGTAGTTTTCTCTCTATCACCCCTTGAACACTTGCAGTTTAATTATGGCCACCCTGTATATATATATATATATATATATATACAGTATGTGACACAAAATCTGCTCTTTGCACATTTTAATTAAAAATGAAAAAAATCGCAAAAAAAAATTGCTAGTAGAAGCTAATTGCATTCAGATTTCTTTCAAAAACCCAAAGTATTCATTGATAATCGTAAAATCTATTTTTCTAAAATTTGACTGATATGGTTTAATGTATTCTTCAGAATTAAATTTAAAAATGCTATTTATTGATGGAAGGTGGGAAGCAATTTACTTTAAAATCATTCAGACGCAAACACTGATAAAATTAATGAATACGGGTGGCGCAATTAACCAGTCTGATTTAATGTGCATGCTGTAGTTTTATCGCATTATCAGTAACAGGAGCATAATGTATGGAAGGGATGGAGTGAAACATTTGCATACAACTGTTATAATCTACATTGTGTAAATAACAGTACAAAACAGCTCAAGGAATTATTTTAACAATTTAATGCAAAACCTTTATATTGTTATTGATACTGGATATGATTGCATCCCAATTGTTTATTATTTATTTATTTAAATTTAATTATTTGTTTATGAATTAGATACCTACTAAATTCAGCAGGAAGTGATAGAAAATAAATTTATTAGAAATACGAAAGTTTACTAAACTCTTATTAATTCTTTCATAAATGATGCTGAGCTTTATAATAGTAAGTAAGAGTAAAAATAGTAATGAATATTAATAACTTTTATTTCATTATTTGTTATACATGTAAAAATAAATAAGATGTATTCCAAAACGTGTTTTATTTTTTAAAATATCTAAAAATGTATTCTTAATACACTGACAAAAGAAAGAAATTTAATAAACATCCATTATTTAAATAGAAAGACAGAAAGAGTGACTTATCACATGAATACAGAGAGAGATATTATTGCTTTTACTACACCTTGGGGTACTTTTTGCAGCAACCGCCTCGGGTTCGGCTTAAAAACTGCTGCCAGCACATTTCAAGCCTTAATTGATAAGTGCTTTGGTTTCTGGAGTTATGGCGTATCAAGATGATATTGTCATTGGTTCAAATTCTTTCGAGGAAACTCTTCAAAAACTTGGCGCCTTGCTTAAAACACTAATCAAAAATAATATCACCTTATCCCCAAATAAGTGTCAATTCCCTCTTACCGAAATAGATGACTTAGGCTTCCATTTATCAAATCAGAAAATTTCACCAATTTTCTCCAATATTATCAAAATTACTGGTTTTCCAATTCTTAAAACAAAAAGACAAACGATTTCTAGGATTTTGTGGATTTTATCGAAATTTAATACTTTCATATGCAGAACTAACCTATCCTCTTGTCCAATTGACTTGTCCTAAACAAAGTTTGCAGTGGCTTGACATTCACACTGAAGCATTCAATAAAGTACATAAAATTTTCTTCACTAAACCTTTTGTTTGTTTACCTGACTTGTCTAAACCCTTCATTTTAATTACTGATGGTAGTCATCAAACAATTTCTGGTGTAATTTTACAAGAATTGAACGATGAATTACATCCTATTTCTTACTTTAGCAAATCATTATCTAAGTCTGAAAAAAATAACCCTGCCATAAAAATTGAATTAAAGGCTCTACATGACTCTATTTTAGCATTTAAGCATTTTCTATACAATCGAGAATTTATTGTTATGTCAGACAGTAAACCATTAAAACAAAAACTACCTCTCCTGCTGATCTTACAACTAAATGGCTATGCGAATTAAGTGGATATACTCTTAAATTCAAACACATTCCTTGTAAACAAAATCTATTGGCTGATTATTTTATCCGACTTGAAGAAACACCACCACACCATGACATAAATTCGCAACCAAGTACTCTAAATTTGAATAACGATGTACTCCCTGTCATTGCTGATGCAATTTCTGAAAATCCTGAAAATTTCGAACATATTAATTATTTAAATGTTCATGTTTAACTGTTCTCGACATGCGGTGGTTCTTCTAGAGCATTCCACAAATGGGCTATGGGGTTTAGGTCTGGAGGCCTCGCTGGCAGTAACATACAGTGAATACCCTCTTCCAGATATCATCAGTTATGTAACTTTTAATTTTAGATGCCAGTGTACGCAGCTCTGCCCGAAAAAAAAAGAATTTTCTTGGAATCTACACTTTAAATTTTTATTTTTGTATATTTCTTATTTTTCTGGTAAATAAACTTAGCTCTCTTTATTTAGTTTTCCCATGCTTAGTGCTCGCATTGAAAAATTAATAATGTTACTTAAAAGTGATCTAATTTCATGGCGAGAGAGTTCCTTAAGCATGATAACGAGAATTCTTGGTTTCCTTTTGTCACTTTTTCATAAATCATTAATAATTACTATTAAGAATATTCATTTTCCGATTCGAATGGGTCAAAATTAGTATCAGATATAATGTAGTTAATTTTTGTTTTATTCCCCCAGTTTGGAAAGATGAGCCATTAAGACATGGTCCTTACCCATGCCTCTTTTATTAGATATGAAAATATTAAGAACCAAAAATGTGGCAATATCTGGCCTATTTAAGGCCGGGAATGCAGATAGAAAATAGAAGAAATTCCTAACGGACATATATCACCCTAACATAATAAGCAACAGTTGGACGATAAATCCACGGCTCCCCCGTAGTTGCCGTGATAAAACAAACAAATCGCTGAGAATGATGATAGGTGCGCAGCAGGGTCATCTTCCCTTATATTTCCAACAAATCAGCACGCAATGCTGGAGGGACATTACTGCACCCCTGACCCTCCCCAATCAGAAACGGATTATGCCCCCCTTCATGCATCTACTGAATCAATCGTCTTCCAATCTGCTGTCTACTCCGGACCACCCCCTTGATAATATCGCTAAGTGTTACGTGAGCAGTCTAGGCACTGGGGAGACTTGCATTGCAATATCTGATGGTCAAAGGCGACCCCTCTCCAACGGTCATGGGAACACGTATAGAAGGGAGGAGGGTTTGCACAAAAAGAGACGTCTCAATCAGACAAGAAATCTTCACCCCCACGGAGCTTTGACACGTCAGTCTGTATAACAAGAGGGGGAAATGTTACATATAAGCACGAAATAAATAAAAAAGGACCCGGGGCTTAATCCGAGATATGTCCCCATTACGAACATTGAAAGAGGGGGAAAGGTATCGTCACGAAAGATTTTGTCATCCCCAAAGACCAGTGTACTTCAACAATTTTGAATATTGCGTGATTACTCTAAGATCTTCTTTTCTTCTGGGATCCTTCAAGTGGCACGCAACTTGTAGTGTGCCTTTTTTTCTGGTTCCTGTGTGAACAAACAGTAACACTGCCTTTCTTTTTTCTAAGGCCCTTACTCATATTACACATAACTTGTTGCAACAAGAGTGCTAATGAAGCTCTTTTGACCTTTAAAGGAATAAAATGGAATAGGATAAGTGCTAAAGAGGGGAAAAATCAATTTGTTTAGGTATATGAAAGTTTTATTATAATGCTCCTCTTTACCTCACTTTATAATACATATATATTACAACCATAAGAGTAAAATGGAATACTTTATGTATAACAATGAGTGTGAAGAATATTGAAACAAGTTTCCAATTGAAGCTTTTTGACTGCCTATGGAGAAACGTGCATTGTTGGAGAACTGACTAAGCTCGTAATGCATACATCAAAGAAAATATCCTTATTTCAGAAAAAGAAGGTGGTAACGACCCTAATAGCACAGATGGTCCAAAAGAGTCGCTGTGACGTCACAGAGGGTCACAATTGTCACAGGACTGTCACATACTACTCACATTGTGACTTGTCATTGATGTGACTATTCTGTGTGTTTACTGTGAAGTTTATTTGTGACCAGTCACCAGGTGACGTCGCCGTGATGTCACCATGTGACTAGTATGTGATCGGTCGCTAAGTGACTCACTGTGAAGTCACTATGTGACTAGTATGTGATCGGTTGCTCAGTGACTCCACTTGTGAAGTCACCATGTGACTAGTATGTGATTGGTTGCTCAGTGACTCCACTGTGAAGTCACTGTGTGACTGTTTTGTGACTACTAATTTTTTTGGACTTCAAAATGACGTCACACAGCCGGTTTTGCGACTTTGGAAACAGACTCATTTTTTCTAATATTTTGTGGCAATTTCTTTCGTGAAACTTTTAATAAATAAATCCGAAAATAGTAATTAAATAAAACCTCGCAGTTATGTAGTAATGGAATTTAGTTTAATTTATTAATTTTTAAATTAATTCGTTTAAACAAGACAATATTATTTATAAAAAAATATTATTCTTAAAAATATTAGAGTTGAGAGTTCTAATCACAATGGTGAAAACTAAGTATCTGTGAGTAAAATTAACAATTTCTTTCATATCCCCATGGCATATATGTTTCGATAGCGTATGTAAGGTTTAAATTTCGGATGGGGGGGGGGACTATCCGGTATTTTCAACCTTATTGTTACTAGAGTAAATACAAATGTCTCAAAATTGCTGTTTTTTAATAATTGCTTTAAGTTTTCAGATCCCCCCTCCTTAAATACGTAAAAGTTCCACTCCTTATGTTAAAAGTTCCACTACGAAAAATTTGAGGTAAAACTATGGATCTAAGTCAAAAATACTTTATTTATTTTATCTAATGCATGTTTTTCCAATTAATTTTATTTATTTTTATATGAAATCCCTTTTAGGCAAAATATAGCAAAAATATAAATCTTATCCCTCATACCTTAATATATATCAAATCCCACATGTCGCACATTACAAATTTATTTCATAACCGAATAAAAATTTCAATAAATCATTAATTTTTTCGGATGAATACTTAATAAAACAGCACATTATCTCCTGAAAATAATTTATGTAAAAAAAGAAAGATTTCCAAGATTTTTAATTTATATTTATTAATAATGATATTTTTTTATATTATTTATAAAATACTCACAGAATATAAAATTTATTTATAAAATAAATATATATATTTATATATAAAACTTATTTATAAAATACTCACAGAAAAATTTTAAATTTCCAAAAGAAGCCGTCAGAACTAGCTTTTGCAGCCATCACTTTACTTTTAAAGGATACCCAGCAAGATAGTCACAGCGGTGCGGTAAGATGCTGGGCTATTAACCATTAGATCCAGGGTTCTATTCTGGACCTCAACTTTTTCTTGCCTGAGAGTTTGGTGCTGCCATCTGGTGTATATTTTCGGTAACTCTTTTTCCCCGAATTATTTTCGCTGTCGCAAAACTGTCCCATCGTGACTTCTCTGAACGGTTGCAATGCGACTACACAGCGAGAGGACATAGGGACTCTGGCGTGACTTTGCTGCGGAGTCGCGGCGACTGTTTGTAACTCTATTGTGACAGTATTGTGTGGTCGCATTTCAGTCACAGGGGACTGTTGTGCTATTAGGGGAATTAAAATCGACGACATCATTGTATAGTTTTACTTATGAGATTTATATTATACATTTGTATATTACATCAATTGGTATTTGTATTGCATTACCGCACTTGCCTAGTTTGTTTTCTGCTCGTAAAATAGTAATACTCTCAGCTTAATATTGTTGCGGAATTACTCTGCTACTCCTGGGGTTCGTCATTCTAAAGTCCAGTTGGTGTAAAAAGTTCAAGTAAAAAGTCACTTGTCAGGATGGACTTTATTGCTTCTGGAACTTCGTAGAACAATCAGCTGTACACAATTCACAAGCACAATCTAGTAGTAACGTGCTTTTAACAATCCGCTTAGATCAGAAGCTCTCACAGATGCTGTATTTCTCACACAAAATAAGTCACTTTCACAGGCAAAAATTCAGTAGAAATATTCAAGGGATATCGTATACAATCCCTTAAGACACAGCACTTTAAAAACAGCTTCATAAAGCAAGCTAAAGCATAGCTTCTGTAGCACTATCAATTCACAAGCGTACTCAGAGCTCTTCACACATTGAGCGTTCAACTCGCACTGTACCATCGGGGCAGCGCGCCGGTTTATATAGAGGAGGCAGAAGCTACGGGAAGCTTCTAGAAGAGTATATTTCTTGAAAATTCTACATAAATCGAGAATATTGATTACGTCATAGAAGAGAAATGTTAGGTTATTGTGCGTTTTTAATGCAAGAAAAACAATTTCCAGGCGCCATTGGGAAAATCGCGCCAAATGACCAAAAAGTCGCCAAGCTTGGCGACTTTTGGCGAAATATCGCCAAATTTGGCGCCAAAAATAAGGCCCCAAAAGTGAAGAGATCGAAGCCCTAGGACTAATATTTCTCGAGATTTCTAGAAGCCACATAGAAAAACATATGGGAAAGCGAAACCTCCGTATCTCTGGTTCTAATTGGCCAATTTTGATGCAATAAAAAGCAAAATGTATCTATTTGAAGCGTAGAATACGAATTTTAAACTATTTTAAGCCGCAGAGCAGCGGGTTGCCCCGAATATTCGTAACATTATGATAGATTTTTCAATTATCATATACAAAAGTATTTAGTTCAGTGTAGATTTTAGCATAGGTGTGCTATTCTAAATAGCAATTTTTTTAACATATATCTTATGTATTTCATTACAAGGAATCTGGCTGTTAAAGCTTTGTCAGTTAGGGTGATTTATGTCCATAAATTCATTTGCCGTTTTCGATTTCTAAATTATGTTCTTGCAGATTTTTAACAATTTCTTCCTTGGTATTTTTAAATGAAGGCATTTCCATTGAATTCTTCATAATTATGTCTTTCCAATGGTATATCTCATTTTCTGGTATGAATTTTACTTGTGAAGTTAGCTAAACTTATGGGTTAAAAAATCGCATTCTAACTGCATTGTGTTAGTTTTAAAACTTTTCAATTTTATTCTTTCCGAATAGAATACTAATAAAAGAATAAAGTACCTGGAACTTCTCATTGTGCAGGCTTGCTTGCTTTTCAATTTTCAGTGATTCTGTTCAACATTTTCTACAAAAGTTTGTTTGTTACTACGTCAACAGCTTTTCAGATTTTGTGTGCTAAATCTTCTTTCCTGTGGGTCAGACTTCTTTAACTATCCAATATTTTGTAGTGGTATAACCAAGGAAAGAATCTTGTGATATTTTTTCGCTTTTTTCGGTTGCCTCATGAACAATCACTGAAACTATTTGTTTGGCCCGAAATAAAGTTTGTTGCCCATAAATGTTTCGCAACGCAGAACATTTTTAAAACGTGCAGCCCTTACAATGATAAAAACAAATTGACAAACGTTTATTCATAAAACTGCAATTGGTTCGCGAATAAAAATAGTAATAGGAAAATGCATTTTCAAACTCGGGAAGGAAAGCAGAAAATGGAAATTGTATTAAACTGTATGCTCGACTTAAAGCTTCGCCATTACATCAAATATTTGCTAATCCCCTTCTTCAGTTAAATTAGATGATAGATGTATTCGAACACGTAAGTACAATAATATTTCTTTTTTCGAATACATAGGGTGATAGCAACACCTATTTATAAGTTAATGATCTGCACGCTTAATTCAAACAAGCGAAGTTCGACTCCCGGAAATGACACCTTGATCTCCGGGATTCGGTCCATTGTTAACGTTCTGGTTGGGAGAATTCCTTCTCTGTGATCCGCCTTGACTGCTGGCACCGCCATGGGATCCATCGGTTCCAGCACCGCTTTGGCTGCCAGAAGAATCTCCATTTCCGGTGCCACTTTGATTTCCGGGACCCGATCCATTATTAGTGTTCTGGTTTACAGATTGACTTCTCTGTAATCCACCTTGACTGATGGCACTGCTTTGGGATCCACTGCTTCCAACAACGCTTTGGCTGCCAGTAGAACCTCCATTTCCAGTGCTATCCTGATTCCCGGGACCCGATCCATTGTTAGTGTTCTGGTTTGGAGAATGCCTTGTCTGTGATCCGCTTTGACTTCTGCCACTGCCTTGGGATCCACTGCTTCCAGCACCGCTTTGGCTTCCAGGAGACCCTACATTTCCGGTTCCGCCATGCGTTCCGGGACCCGATTCATTGTAAGTGTTAAGGTTTAGAGAATGCCATATCAGTCTCTGTGATATGGACAATTCACAGAAACAATCGTTAATCGATCGTTGGAGCGATCAATCGGAGCGAATTTTTGCTCCTTTCCATACTTGAAGGTGTACTTCTCCTTTAGGAGCGCTTTCCGATCACTGAGCGGAGCGAACGTTATCAGTATTTTTGTAAACAGGTTGCGGGACGTGTAAGTTTAAGCGGGATTTCTCGGAAAAACAGTACTTAAAGCGTATTTTTGCGTTAATACTGCAGGGTTTCGATGTAAAAAGGTCGAAACCGACAATTTTTCCTTTCACTTCCTCTTTGGTAGTTTTTTCGCTCCTTTGAATTAAGCGTGTGGTTGTTCTTGTGTTTACTTAAGTGAACTCAAAGGCGCAATGCCTTTCATTTTGAACTATACATTCCTACTTTAGTTAAGACATTAAGTTTAGTTGCCTCTCGGTCCCTGTTGGTGTGTTTTCTCTTTATGCTTACGGCCAAGGAACATTTGCAAGTATTCCCCTTACACTTATTCTCAAGTATTATTGTAATTCACACATAATGTTCGTTAAAGGGGAGTTTTTTGTTATGTATGGTGTAATGTTTAGCATTTAAAAGTTCGGAAGTTATTTTGTAATAAAACTGTGATGAGTTTTTAAATTTTCGAGCTATTCGTGTATTTGCAATCACACTGGATAAGTTGTTGAAAGAAAAAATGGCTTAAATCATGTTTACAGGACTAAAAGATATGGTGATTAAATCTTTAACACTTTCTGAATTATAAAAATGTAAGTGAAGAATTGTGCTTGTTCTCTCTGATATCAGCTTAGTGTACAATTATTAATACATCGTATTATTCAAAGCACTAAATATAGATGGCACTGAAAACTGTTATGATACTCAGTTTTTGCCATTTGACAGCATTGTTAAGATTTTCTTTTAGTAACTAATGCTCTGAGACCACGCTTAAATTTCCAGGTATAAACTGGATAATCTAATTTAAATCGAAATTATTAGTCTTGAGGACATTCAGAATACAAGTTGCACGTAGTCTTACATAGAAAAGTGGCAAAATTTTTACAGAACTATTTAAACGTACAATTAGAACATTTAATAAACCGTAATTTAATCGAGAAGCTTAGATATTCAATTTTAAATATGTTTAGAATTTACACATACTTTTTGACTCATAAATATATATTTCAGAGATTTTACAGAAACACTGTTGTGTCATTTACTTTTAATAACTTTCATTTATAGAGAGATCACTCCTTAGTACTCTACATTCGTGCTTCAAATATATAGAACGCATTCGTTTGCATATAAATGTCATCTTGAAAAAGGAATTTAGTTAAAATGGAGTTTTCTTTTAAAATTGAATATATTTCATTTATGAGTGAAATATTTCAATTATGAACAATTCCTTTGAGCAGAAATGGGTAATTATATAATAAGCATGTTGAAAGAGATTCTTACATAATGCCTACTGTTTCAAATCAAATGAATACGTATTATGTAACGAATTACATTACATGATATAGTAATATGGAGAGAAAATCATTATACGGTGAAAATATTCATAAATACAATGATTTGTTTTTCAACTTTTTTACTTTCCCCGATTTAGAAGTGGTATTTTTCTTAATTATTGTGTAAAAACTGTATATGTAAGTACGAAAGTTGATTCATTTTCTAAATCCGATGGAAAATGGGCAAAAAAGCATAAAAATAAAGAATATAAATTTATTCGAAAAATTTTCGACTATAGCTATTATTTTTTACATTATCAGTGAGAGAAAAGGTGCAAGATGATAAAATGTTCAGATTCTAACGCTTTCCTCAATGATCTAAGATTTATGTAATTGTAAATGAAAAGATAAAAATGCCTTTTTCCTGCTATAATTAAAATAAATGACTTTAGATGCTTAGAATGCATTAGATGGCCCGAGAGTCAGTTTCAATCACTATAAATATTTACTAAAAATTGTATGAAAAAAGAGCCGTATACCCCCAGTGCACTATATTTTAACCTATAGGCGGACACGTTTGTCACCGAGTTCCCGGACTTATGCCCCCCCCCCCCCACACACACACACATTTCTTAAAAAGACTACCTCCGATGGCTAAGAAGGACTTTTGCAAAATATCAAAAAGTACAACTCTTGCTTCCCGGGGCCGTGGTAGCCCAGTGGTTAAGGCGTTGGACTTGCAACCGGAAGGTTGCGGGTTCGATACCGGCGTACCACTAAAGACCACCGTGTACATGCGGTGTACGTGCACGTTAAATCCGTGGTTCCGAAAGTCCTCTCGGCGGTCGCTAGCAGTTTCCGAGGGGTGCCAATATTCAGAAGTCCCCCCACCTTCTGATGAGGTTCCAAATTGTGGCTGGAAATTCCGGGAAGGACGTATATGTAGCTCTAAGCGACACATTCAGTGACGTGAGCTGTCCTCTCCTGGCAAGCAAGCAAACTCTTGCTTCCCGAGACCTCTTTCGCCACAAAAAAAAAAAATCACAGAACCTGGATTTATGTCAACGTTCAAAATGCAGGGGCAGATTTGCTATATTTCAGGGTCATTTCTTCCAAGACCAAACGAAGAGCCTAAATTCCTGAAGATTTACTTCATGGGAGACCAATATCTAGAGGCCCGACAGCGATGCTCAAATACTCCAATTACTAAGCCGCATACCGTTTTGACTTTACAGCAGTTCCTCCACGAACACAATTCCTATGTGAATGTTTTCCAAACTGCTCTAGAGCATATGCCAAAAGCTGATTACAAATTAATTATGAAAGCAGATAGGGATCCAGTAGGTTCATCCGTGGATGTTTAATGCAGCGACAATATATGAAGCAATCGTAAATGTGGGAAATGATTTTAAAAGCCGTGATATCGTTCTCCAAAAAAGAAGTAACAGACTCTCAAGAGTATCGGAAACTCATGGATGCCCTTGAACACCCAATCATATTTTGGCAACGACAGCCATCATTTTGGAATTCCTCAGGTGTATCCAATCACAGGTGATCCGCTACCTGGAAAGAAGGTATCTGCCATGGACTTCTATGCTTTCATAATGATGAAAAAAGGTAGGAGATGAAAATCATTAGTTAAAATACCAGAAGTAATTCCATCAGTTTGTAGTAGATATATGTACGCCAAAATAGAAAGTGAGCGGTTGATGTGCCTTCGAACGAATCAACAGAAACCGACAGTAGATGATTATATTCATCTTAGAGATGGTACGACTGATAATAGAAATCCAAATGAATTGGGACGATTGGCAATTTTACCAGCAACCTTCACTGTTGGTCCCCAGCATCTTCATGAGTACATACAGTATGCAATGACATATGTCAGGAAATATGGCCGTCCTGATGGATTCATAGCATTCACGTGCAATCCTCTTGGGTTTGAAATTCAAGGGACTCTTACCTGGTCAGAAAGGTAGGAATAGGCATGGCCTGATTGGGTAAGTATTTAAGAGAAAATTATATATACTGACGAATGTTGTGACAAAGTGTAATATATTTGGAGAAACGACATATATTCTATAGAGTGGCAGAAAAGAGCCCCTGTGCTATTACATCCTCATCTGGCTTCAAGAAAAAATTCGGTCTACTGATATTGGCATGGCAAGATTATCTCTGCTGAACTTCCTGATTCATATCAAGATCCATTGCTGTTTAAGATCATTACAAAGCATATGATTCACGGCCCCTGCGGGATACTAAATATGAATTCTCCTTGCATGGTGAATGGCCAATGTTCCAAAAAATATCCACGAACAATGCTGCAAGAAACACAGACTGGTCGAGACGAAAGCCAAAAGACGGGGTTTCAGCATTACATTAAATATTCGTCATATGGACATTAACGTGAACAATAGCTGGGTAGTTCCATAATCCCCATTGTTGTCGAAAATATTCCAGGTCCACATTAATGTAGAGTCTTGCAAATTAGTAGAGGCTATCAAATACATCTGCAAGTATGTCAATAAAGGAAGTGATCAAGCAATTTTTGGATTGGGTCAACGAACAATTGATGAAATTTCAACTTTTCAATCCGTTCGATATATTTGTAGCAACGGAGCAATTTGGTGAATCCTAAGCTTCCGAATTCACGAACGTTACCCCTCGGTTCAAGAATTGTCTGTTCATTTAGAAAATGGGCAGAGGGTTGAATACAATCCAGACAACCTCCAATGAAGCAACTTGCAACAGCCACCCAAGAAGGCACTGACTGAATTCTTTGAGTTGTGCAAGACAGATACATTTACTAGAAAAATTTTATATTCTGACTTTCCGCGATACAACACATGGACTACATCCAGCGAAAAGTGGCAGAGACGCAAACAAGGAGCTAAGACAAAGTTTTAAAAATATCATTAACTACCAATATGCGAGTTCAGCTGCAAAAATGATACAACGTTGCTACCATTTTCAAATCAATTGCTCCAACTTGGCAATGTAAGATTTCCCGTACACCCAGACACTGGACTGATTACATTCCCAAATGGATTTTGCCGACTTATAAACTCAGTTCAAGTTACAGAAAAGGTCTTCCCAAACATACAAAAAAAAACACCGAAACCATAAGAGGCCTTGTGAGAGAGCCATTCTTGCACCAAAACACGACTGTGTCTACAAGATCAATGAAGAAATGCAGATACGTCTTCCAGGAGACCCTAACTGTGCAAGTCAGTTGACACTGTTACAGATACAACGCAAGCAGTTCTCTATCCGGCAGAATTTTCGAATGCTTTGGACATTCTGGGTCTGACACCTCACAATTTAATCCTAAAATTTGAACACCTATTATGCTCCTGAGAAATTTGGACACTCGGAGACTCTACAATGATACTAGTTTTTGCATAAAAAATTGCACAAGTATATTGTTGAAATTACAATTCTAACTGTTTGCGCCAAAGGAAGAAACGTATATTCACTCAAATTCACAAATCCAGGTCCTTTTCTCTAAGTAATGGCAGCCTGGATTTATTTTCAACGGTTGCTTTTAATTGAATCTGAACTATCCAATTAGAGTTCAGTTTCTAGTTACAAGACTAAACAAATGCACATTTGGTTTTGAAGACGGCATTGGCGCACACGATTTTAAATAGTAATAACTGTCATCCCCTTATTCAGATATCACGTTTTATGAAGAAGTTTGATTCTTCAAGTCCCATTTGTCTATGATTTTTAATTATAAAATAAAACGGTTGTAGACATCCTGTAGTGTCTGAGGTATTACTACTAAAACCTAAAAAATAGTATGGTGTAGAAATAAGACATGATTTGAAAGAGTGAGGATTATTCTCTGAAAACAGTCAAGCTTTTCTATTTTTGATCGCGAATGTCACTGACATTGTTTTTTGTGTCATTATATTTCAGTGATCTCAGGTTAGTTCTCACTACGCAAGAGTAATTTTTTTTTAATTCTACATGACTAGGACCAATTCGAATTGCATATGTAAGAAAAAATTTCGCTTTCGACCGTGCGAAGAACGGGCACGCAGTTATAAATAAGAAAATATATTGGGAGAAGTTTTGATAGCATTCCAATAAAGTATATTACATTATTTTATGATTCACGTGCGTATGTTCCTCAAAGTGCGTTTCTTTTTTCTTTCTTTCTTTTTTTTTTATCGATGCAGATTATACGCCACCGTGGATTACATATTGGAAATTGTGGGAAAATGTACAGATTGCTGGAAATATTGGTTATAAATACGGTTCTACATACATATTAAACAGAATATTTACAATTTCTGTTAAAACAAATTATGATATATTAATGATTTACATTTTGTCGTAGGTTTGAAGGAAAAAAAAAAATCCTTTTTAAAATTCTTATTTACTAAAATTAAGTAATAAAAGCGTGTGAGCAAAAAATAACCTCTGCTAAACTATGTTTATGATTTTGCAAATAATATAATTTATCTTCAAGTGGCTTCTTATAATGCTCATATAATTGGATTGCTGAAATAAATATAACAGAAAAAAGTCTATTTTCTCTTATATATTTTCTCCGAGACATTAGTTTGTTTTAGATAAACAAATACATGCTTATTTATCTATTAAGAGTTGATCCTCTACGCAATCTAGAGCAATTAAAGCATGGTAAAGAAATTTGTATCCAATTATTTATCAAATAAATCATACTTAAGGAAATGTTAGCTTCATCTTGAGGATGTGTATCTATTAGTGTTTTTATATGAGGATTAAGAAGGACCAACGTTAGAAAAATAAGTACATGAAAAAATAAGACGTAATCAAGGACTTTTATATTATTTTCTATTACTACAACTCACGTAAGAAAATTAATGATAAATTTTATTTTCAGGATCCATTACCCATTAGGAATCTCAAAAATCTGTTAATGCAGATGCTATATTTTTCTATTTAATACAGTCACATGGAAATGTATTAAATACCTAAAAATGAATCAGAAAATATGTTAATATAATGTGATAAATTATTCTTCTCTAACTAAAGAAAATATTTTTTCAATATACTTATTATTAACGACCAAGAATTGCAATTTCAGAATCTCTGAAAAAAGTAATAGTGACAAATGTTCACATTAAGAAATTTTTGTTAACTAAATTTTTCGCAACGCAAAAGTTTGTAGTTTGAGTGTGTTTTAGTTTTTGCATACTAAGTGTATTAAAAGAAAGAAGAAATGCTATTATTAATATTAAAAGTGATTTTCTAGAAATGGGAGAGATTGCATTTTGTTTATGCATATGTAATCATAAAAGAATTGTTTTTTGTATCCATAGAATTCCATTTAAAATAAAGTACAATATACGGCCAAAATTAAAACTTTGGTTTTACAAAATTATCAATTCTTTTGCTTTAAAATAACTCCTTTAAAAGAAAAAGGCATTTTCTTAAACATTTTATAAAGAAACTAGTGGTTGAAATGAAAGTCAATATATTTAGACTCAAAAGTAGCAAATCGTACATTCCGGATTTTATTCTTCTCAGTTTTTTGTCACCTGTTTTCTATATTCATTTTACTAATAAAAGTCGATTAAAAAATACCTTTAACTCTCACAATTTCAAAATAGCGTGTTTACTTGCGTAATAGCCGCCCTCGCATAATAGTCGCACCCCCGTTTTAAAGCATAAAAAGTCTTCAAAATATTTTCCCGGCATAAAAGTTTCAGTCACGTATCTGGTATTTCCATTATTACAAAAAGAAAAATACCTCTTTTTTTGCATGCAACTGACGAAAAGATTATTTAATATACTGCAGGTAATTTGGAAACATTTGGTAAGTTAGTAATTTTACTATAATACCTGTAATATTTTAGCTTCAGAGTGTACAATATTATGTAGTAGATTTCCCCGCAAAATAGTCGCAGCTAGATTTTCACTATGAAAAATTGACAAAAAAGTGCCACAATTGCACGAGTAAACACGGTAAGCAAACTTTAGACTCCAGTTCCTCTTATTCTTTCTTTCTTTTCCTTTTTTTTCTTTTCACCGCATTTATTTTTTAATAAAAAAGTCTATTTATTTGCATCCATATTTTGTTCTTGTAATCTCAAAAGTATAGAAAATCTAACATTCCAATACTGTTTTTTTTTTTTTTTTTTTTTCCAGAGCTATCTTGGCAATATATGAAGCAAGTCCAGCACCTCGCGTTTTTGTTTATCCTTGTCCAATTTTCCCCTTGGTCCAATATGTCGCGTCGAAAATCCTGACAAGAGAAAACTCCGCTCCAGCGGCTGTGACAATAGATCCCAGGCACGAAAACGGGGGGTGCCTCTCTATTGACACAGAGGCTTTCCCGTGAAACAGCTTTAATTCATCTTTAGAAGGACCCTTCAATCCCAGCCCTCCCTCCCGAGACCCAAAGTAGGACTTTATTAGTGCTGCTGGCTCGTTGTTGTTGGCCGTCTTTATACGGGCATTCCCTGAACGTGTCACAAAACGGTCCACGAGGGTAGGACAAAAATTATGGGAGGGAATTATGACATACGTGTCAGGGCGCATATTGAGTGCGTTTGAGTGACAGGCTTGATGGGCGAAGGAGGGGGAGGGCCATATGTAGGGATTTGAATAATATTACAAGACTTGTTAGGCTCTCTTTGTTGAGACTGTAACGAATTTCCTAGAGAATGCGTTTGATTGGATTTGTGATTTATTGTGGCTCTATTCAATTCAAGGTCAAATATTATTAGGTTTGGGGATTTTTTTTTCCCCGGGTAATGTTGGTCGTAGGGGGAAGTCTCGGTGTATCTTTTATGAGACCTCAAGCTTACAAGATTAACGGAATAATTTCAACAAAAGACGCGTGACTAAGTTTCGATGAAACATGATGTATGCTACTTTGATTTAAATACATCCCATATTTCTTTTCTTTTCTTTTCTTTTTTTTTAAGGGAGTAACAATAAAAATTATCCCGTTATATTTTTCAGGCATGATGATGAGATATCGTTCAGTGTTAGTTAATTATTTACAGCATGCATATATTAATTATTCATTGCAATAGACATATATTATTATTAATATTATTTATGAATTAAAAAAATTCACTCCTATAATTTTATGAAAGTTTTACTCAGCTTCATGTGTATTTGTTTATTTTAAAAAATCTTTAGTTTTGATGGAACATTTTATTTATGTATGCTATAAATGTGACAAGATCGTATTTTACAATTATCGTATCTGAATAAGAGGATGACAGTTGTTACCTTTTAAAATCGTATGCGCCAATGCCGTCTGCAAAACCAGATGCGCATTTGTTTAGTCTTGTCAATGCTAGAAACTCAACTCTAATTGGATAGTTCAGATTCAATTAAAAGCAACCGTTGAAAATAAACCCAGGCTGCGAATTACTTAGAAAAAAGGATCTGCATTTGAGTGAACATACGTTTCTTCGTAAATTTAGCACTGTGATCATAAGTTAAAATTTTTGTTACATGCTTCAAGTAAGCAATATCGCTTGGTGTATTTGGAAACAGAAACGGGTTATATTTTTATTGAAATTCTACGAATTAAAATTGAATAAAAATAACATTGTCCTATTTTACAATCCCACTAAAATTTATTTGTAAAAGTTGACATTTCTCCTGTAAGGTATTGATTCTCTGTTACGTTTAATCAAACATGCTTTTCATAAAATATACAAATTTTAACTGCACGCTTCATCTATTCCCAGTATTTTGAATGTGGATATATATTTCAAATTAAAGACCGGGAGTTAGAATTAAAGATTTTCAATCATGTATTCACTGATGCCTATTTACATAGAATAAATACTCATTAAATTACAATAGTTTGCAAAAAAATAATTGTCTTATTTAAAGTAATATTATTTAGGCATTTATTTATTTTGTAAAGATGGAAACAATAAACATATGTATAGTTAATTATGCCCTTGCTTCTATACGATAAGAATTAAATTTTATTAGATTGATAAAATGTAATGAAAAGCTCAGTAAAAATTTGCTGCAATCCGTTCAACTATACAGGTCTTTATAGAAGCTCAAAATTCATTCTTGTAAATCACTAAATGTAAGGACACTGCGTTGAACTTGATAATTTTCACTCATACAAAAGATGTATTTCAATATCTCTTCATAAATCCATAGAAAATTTCAATTTTATAAAGCTAGTGATTTAAAAGAATGAAACATACATACATAACGTCGTTTTAAAATGAATGTCTCCTATGTGCACTTTCTGGAGATTTCGACACTTTGAATATTAGTATTAGCTTACTAAACAAATTTTTGTACTAAAGACTTCTATGTGACTGTATTGTACGGTGAACTGTGATGGCTAAAAGAAATATGCCGTGTAAATCAGCGAAAATATTGTCAAATAATATCTGCTTATAAAAACTGGTAATAATAAATAAACTTTTGCACATAGCAGATATTTGTTTGACAACGACGATGTCGTCTTGTAATTATTTTCATTTGTAATAAGATTTAGCTATTTAGAAGTCAGTTTTACAAAATGAAAGAAAAATATTTGTTCCTTATTTCGTATTATTTTAGAAATTCAAATATTTTAAATTATGAATGTAATATAATTTTATGAAAGTGTTGAAAGGAAACAATGGTGATTAAAAAAGGTAGTGAAATACATATTTAACGACACGCGCCTGCCTATCATATTAATCTTCGTATCTGAAAATTTTGTTCCAATCAAATACTAATATGGTGTCGTATAAAAAGTTAATAATAACTCATCACTCTCTACAATGCACTGCTTTAAACTTGTGCATATTTGTTTATAGTAAAAAAGGCATGTCAGAACATGAAACTGCTAATGAGGTTATATATACAAATTCGTTTTTTTTTTTTTTTTTTTTAACGTAATGTGATCAAACATGAACTGGCGTCAGAAAATTTTCTTTTAACATCCAGGAAATATTGTGATGCAGGACCTGAACTTATTTAATGTACAACGTATGGATAAAAATGCACTACAACTACACATTTTGGTTTAATTAAAAGTAAATAAAAATAAAAGTTCGCTTCTGGAAGGCTGAAGAAAATTCTTTTTAAATTGTAAAGTATGTTAATTTGGAAACTATCATATTTAAAGAAAAATTGAAAAATATTATATTTAAATGATTTAAATAAAATATTTCTGGATCTTTTTAAAAGAATACACCGTTCTCCATAGTGATCTTTTCTTAATAGAAAATGTGTATTATTCTGATTAAAGCACCCCTACGTGCTATAATTTCATGTTCGAAAGATTCTGCACATATGTTGAGTTATCATCTGGATTCTTCATAAGCTGCATGTTAGTTATTCAATAAATTATCTCTGTGAAATATAATTAGATTTGGGTCTTAAAAATCGCAGTAATACAGGAAAATTTCTAATTGAACATCTTATGCTAATAGTATCTATAAGCATTGGTAAATATGCATTCATTAACTAGGTATTAAAAACATTCAGATAGCATATTTCTGTGTGAGTGGCACATGGTTAGTTCTTTTACAAAAATAAAATTCTAAAATATTACAGACTAGGTAATAGAAATTTTAAGTACGTTTTAGAGATATTATTTTGTTTTAAATAGTTTAAAATAAAAGCAATTTGCCTAAGCAAGTTAGTGTGTTTTTTAAAATGCTAAAGGATATGGTTAAAGGGACTTTGTTACTCCTCTATTTTGCGCAGATGAAAAGAAAAATTCAAACATAGGCGCTTGGCTCAGGAAATATTCTAACATTGACATTTAAAATATATTTATTTTCCCGAATTTCATTTTTTTTTCAGCGAAGCTATATTTTACTGTCGATACCATTTACTGTTTTAAATATATATTTATTTTTAATATTTTATAAGAAACTGGTGTATAGTTATGATATTAAAAATAATTATGAATAAAAATGCACTGCCACGTTGGAATGTTTTTTTTTTAATTTTATACTTTGTATTATTTAAAAAAGTATGCATTTTATATTTATCTCGAAAATGACCCTCTAAGGAGAAGAATCTTGAAGCACAAGCCTGTGCCGTTTGTCCTTTATGGATCTTGTGCAATTGAAGTACAAGCCAACTTTGTCGTGTTCGAAAGCTATCTGTAGAGCACAGGCGTTAGATTTAAGGTTTTAAAAATATTACATCTAGGGGAATGGCTTTTGGTATATATCTAGTTTTATGAGTTGAAAAAAAGCTTAAAATTTGTCAATACATTTATTCACACAAAATAAAATGTAGTAAAAAATATTATTGTTTAGGAGCTATGCTTGCATAAAAGCGAATTTACAAGCAATTTTTTTTAATAACTATAATTTCAAAACAGGTTTATTTGGGTTTCAATACTTTCTGTTAAAATTTACATTTCCTAATTAATTTAACTGAAAGGCCCGGAACAAAAACTATTTATTAAAAATTATCTAATAAAATAAATGCACTTGAAACAGTTTAAATATTAACAATGTGAAAAATAATAATTTAACCAATGATAATGAGACTATATATTTGTGACTATATTTTCATGACACATTTAAATTTAAAGTAAAAATTACTGAAGTACAAAACATGCAATTTCAAAGTGCATTCTAGTTACCTACACGAAAGCTGGAAGATAAAATGTTCATAAAAAGTATCCTTGTAAGTAACAGTAAGCAACAGTATAACTACAATGTAATTAAAGAAAATTTTATTTTATGGTTATTTTTCACATTTGTGCAATATACATCATTCTAAGCATTTCAACAAATTTTATCCCAAGAATTATATTAAATATAAACTCTGTCAACGATAAAATTTAATAATTTCTGTTATTTAATCATATAGTACTATATTCTTTCCAAAGAAGCATGCTCATCCAAATTATTTATTTAAACCAAATTACTTATTTATATTATTAAACAAATTCAACATAGACGAATTACTTAAAAAACACGTTATAAGTGTTGATAAATTTAAAATTCTCGAAGTATGCAAACAATGCTGCCTTTATTTAGAAATATTATTTCACGGAAAAATGAGCGCCTACGAAAATTTTCTAAACTTTTCAAGCAGCTATTAAATTATGCAGCAAGGCCTTTTGTTGCAACTCATCATTAGCGATTTAATGCTCCAATAAATGCAACAACACCATAGTAAGTCACCTTGGAACGAGCTTCCAGTGCGAAGTAACGTTCTTTGTTAGAATAGAAAGGAGGGATTTGAATAATAATTAAGAACGAAGCGCTCTCTGTAGATATTCCTCGGGTATCATTTTGAGGTACTACCGTTTCTTTCAGAAAACCTTGGGCAACTAAATTTTGATGAGATTCGAGCGAACAAAGAGATTACATACCGATTGAATGCGGAGAAGAAAAAAAAATGTAAATGAGAGTTTAGTTTAAGCGAACTGTTTAAGTTTTCTAAACTATGAAAATTATTTCCAGCATGTAATAAGCATTCATTTTAAAAATTAGGTGTTTAATGGATGTCGCGGTCTGATTAACAATGTTGGTACAGTTTAACAAACTGTTTAAATATTCCTTATCCGCTCTAGGAAACGCTTGAAGCAAAACATAGTAAATCACAGAAATTTTCTTCTGGTAGCTTAAGAAAATGGAGCATTAGTGCAGTAAAAATATTAGTTAGCGCTAAAGGAGCTTCTTTGTATTTGAATCATTTAAATGAATGAATGTAAAACTTAAAACGTCAAAATAACGAATTGGAAATCAAACATTTAGTGTCGTTAAATTGTTTAACAAATTTTAGTTCAAAATAAATTAAATATTTACGTAAATATGTATTAAATGTTTATTTAAAATGAACAAATTAAACTGGTTGCATCACACTAAAACTTGTGTGAATATCTATATAAATAAAACTAGACTTTTGTCTGTACATTTCTTGGAATTCAAAAATTTTGCGATTTCTATCCGTTTCAAGCACCCGGGAATCCGAAGCGACCCTCAAAAAAAAGTTTGTCTGTCTGTCATTCTGTCATTCTGTCATTCTGTCCGTGACGCTTTTTTTGTTTAAGCATCACGTAAAAACGACTGAAGCGAATGATATGAAATTGGGTGTCAGGATAGGTGGTCACTCAACTTAAAACATAGGCGTCGAATTAAAAAAAAAATCTTGATTAGATTTTCAGATTTTGCGAAAATCGTTTCAAACTGCGTAAATTTGTGTTCAAGCATCACGCAAAAACGACTGAAGCGAATGATATGAAATTGGGTGTCATGATAGGTGGATCAACTACAAGCGTCAATTTAAAAAACGATGAGGCGAATCGTTAATCACGCAAAACGACTGAAGCGAATGATATGAAATTGGGTGTCATGATAGGTGGTCACTCAACTTAAAACATAGGCGTCGAATTTTTAAAAAATCTTGATTGGATTTTGAGATTTTGCGAAAATCCTTTCGAACTGCGTAAATTTGTGTTCAAGCATCACGTAAAAACGACTGAATCGAATGATATGAAATTGGGTGTCATGATAGGTGGTCACTCAACTTAAAACATAGGCGTCCAATTTTTAAAAAATCTTGATTTGATTTTGATATTTTGCGAAAATCCTTTCAAACTGCGTAAATTTGTGTTCGCTCATCACGTAATAACTGCAAAGGTGAAAAAATGATATTTGGTGAAATGATAGGTGGTCATTCACCTTAAACTATAAGCATCTAATTAAAAAAAATCGATCAGATTTCGAGATTTTGTGAAAATCGTTTAAAACTAAGTGAATCTTTGTTCCCGCATTACGTAATAGCGACTAAAGCGAATGATATGAAATTTGGTCACACGATAGATGGTTGCTCAACATAAACTGTAGGAGTACAATTTTTAAAACATTTTTATTAGATTTTGAGATTTTGTGAAAATTCTCTCAAAATACGTTCAATGATGATTTCTTCAAACTTCACGTAATAACGACTAATACGAATGATACGAAATTTAGTGATAGGATAAGTAGTTGCTAATCTTAATTTATAGGCGTTGAATTTTAAAAATATTTTGATTACATTTTGAGATTTTGCGAAAATCGTTTTAAAATGTTGAAAATTGTTCCAGCATCACGAAATAAAGACTGCAGGGAATGAAACGAATTTGGGTGAAAGGATAGGTTGTCACTCAACTTAAATTCTAGACTTCCAATTTTTCAAAATGTTGATTAAATTTTGAGATTTTGCGAAAATTATTTCAGTATGTGTAAATATTCATTCGCGCATCACATAATTACGACTAAAGCGAATCAAATGGTATTACTTAGTTACTCTCTAACCTGTAATATTTTAACAATACATAAAAATTATAACTTCGCTTTCTTTACTTTGGCAACATACTACATTCATTCTGTGTACTCCTACAATACTGACGAAAGTTCTTGCTTTATGGAAATTTGCATTCACTAACCCGTCGAGGACGGGTACTTCAGCTAGTAATCATATAAATTCAAAATGATTATTTTTTGGTAATTGCACTGTTAAAAATGATTTACTTAAAAATGAGTACTTTAATGTACTCATATTTTTTTTAAATACATTTGCATCATAAACGAGTACACGGTGTGCTTAAAAACAATTTGAATAGAAAAATTAGCATTTGGATAAATATAAATATAATCCCTTAGTAAGTCTCTTGCACACTGGTAAATTATTTAATAAACGTTAATGTGGTGTTTTGAAATATTTCGTTGGAGCAGTTATAAGAATGAAATAGTAGCGTACTTATGAATTATATCTTTCTGCGTACTAATACAGCGCGCGCAAGAATAATTCAAGAAAACGAGCAAAAATTCGAGTACTTGAAGTTCTTATTTTTCTCAAACACTCCGCGCTGGATTTAAGTGCATGCCCAGAGCCTATCTTTGGAAGCTTTGTGTTCAACGTGGTTGACGCCATGTTGCTATTAAAAGCTTGTGGTGTGGCGTTCGCTGCTTTTAAAATGGGCAAAAATCTATATAATGAAATGAAGAATAATTTAAAATTCACGATCAAATATCATCTTCTACGTAAGTAAAGATTCATAGTATAATTTAGTATTTCGGCTAGAATTTCTTTTGGTCAGTAGTACTGGTTTTTTGTTGTGATATTATAAGAATACTTTCGCAGGAGAAATGTTTTACTTTTTAATGATTAGTATGTCAATTTTCATTGCTTATTTATTCTGTGCACCCACCTAACAGTAAGTTACCTTTGTAAGCATAGACTCTATGCTTAGGAATGAACCTGTCACTTTATTAGAGTAATCGTTTTTTTCCCCTTGAGATTAAGCTGTTATAGAAAGATAATCAAAGCAAGAAAAAAATTTATTCGATGTGATAAACTAGTGTAACTCGAGATTCAGCTTACATGAAGAGTTTGCAGAATTTAAAGTTGATTTATATATAGGCAAAGTAAATTTTTGTATTTCAACATTCAACATTTATTTAGATTTCTGTATGAAGCAGTTATGAGAGAAAGTAGACGAACCTAAAATTATCAAGTTTCTTAAAAGCTTTATTAATACAATTCAGTAATATAACGTGGCTAATTTATTTTGTAATCAGTATATAATGCTTTTATTATTGATGAAGATGTATTTTTATACTTGTATGAGGTATGTTTGCTAATCAGCACCGGGAAAGACTTTTCAAAATGTTATATGCGCATAAAACATAAAACGTTTTAAATATTCTTTAGTATTCACCAGATTTACTTAATACTTCTATGACTGAAAACCATCAGAGATAAATAAGAGAAATAATTTGAAAGTGGGAGATAAATTTAAGATTTTACGAATTTGTCTCTGAAAATATATTGTAAACGTCTTTTGATGGTGATATTGATTATAATATGTTTTATCTATGGCCAACTTAGTTTTATAAATTTAAAGTATCGTCGCTATTAAAGGAAAGAAAGAATCATATTCGTTTCATTGAGGTCTCAAATTTCATTTTATGTATGCCGCTTTTTATGTGCGATTGTTCAGGTAATTTTTTGAGATTTTAATGGTTGGGGATACTGAAAGGTTATGTTTTATTAACACCAGATTTAAGGAAAGCAAGAATCATCAAAATTCGGACGTTTCACGCCTTTTTCTTACCCAAATTGAAATTCGATTAATATTTATTTTAGGCAACTCAAACAATGTATATGTTAATGAAGGTAAAATTTGATGTTCTACAATTTCCCTTAAGCTAGATCACGCATTGTTTTATTTAATTGTATTTCATTTTTAATTGTCTAAAACAGGAGTTTTGATGCTGAAAAATGTGGCTGAAATATACATAAACTTTACAAAATCTTTTCCTCACGGTAAAGAAAAATTTATCTAAAAATGTATCACATTGTATCCATTAAGATATTAGCTAATACTAGAATAGAAAATACTTCGTTAAAGCAAAAATAGTTCGAAAATATGGAACTGTGACCTTAAGCACTTTTACTATCATTTTTATTTCCTTTATGATACATAAAATGCAACAGTAGCTATCCAACGACCTTCGAGTACAGAAATAAAGCTACTCATACTTACGATAAGTTAGTACTATTCTCCCGATAAGTATAACATAAAGCGAAATAATGAGAAAGTAAATTTAAAAATGAAAAAAAAAATTGCACGCATATAATAAGCGGAGTATAGGAAATTCCCGTGTAATAACTCTAGCGCGACGAAATGTAATTATAATTCGAACTACGCCTTTAACTTTTCACGTTACTTCAGAAGCTCTTCTGATAATTAGATTCTGTAAAAACAGTGACCTCTTGGATGACATTTTGTTTCTGATACTATTGATCGCCATTCGCTGCAGTATCCACAATTTATATGTGGTATAAAATACGTAAAGAGCAGGAAGTTTGTACGCAGATGAAACAAAACATACTATAAATTATTAATTTTGTAATTTTTCGATTATTAAACGACAAATGTAACGTAACTAACTAAAAAGAGATGTAATTTTTAACAGTTGGTTCGATAATGCTCTTTCTAACACAAAAAGCTTTGAAATTAGACAAATATGCTTTAAATAAATGTAATATGCAATAATTATTTCTAGACTAATATTAATTCCGCTGATTGCATAGAAATGCATGAAACAGCGATATTTGTGATATTTTCCTAACAAATAATGTAGTTTTTAGTAAAAATTAATATTTTTTTGAAAAAATTGTACTTTTAAGAACATAAAATGAATTAGAATACTCTTCGTAATGACAAACAAACAGTAGCCCAAAGAGAAATGTTGAAGCATTCCTGACAAATCCATCTCATACTTTAAACCTTACCTTGCTTGTCATAGCAGACCTATATTTGGAGAATATTCTAAATATACCAACCACTTAAGAACAATTCAGGATACCTAATCAAAGTTGGATCCACCATGGCCCAGTGGATAAGATACTCAAAATGGTAGACGACTGAAGTGCGAAGGTCCAGCGTTGTGGCCTATCTCGCAACTGTCGATCTAACAGAATTTTGGTCGGTTTTCTTCAGTAACTAAGCATTAGAAACCCTTAAAAAGTCGGCCGACATAAGTACTGGTACCTGTTAAGGACAAAAAGCTATCTTCCCCATCCTTGTAAGACATCCCCTGAGTAGCTTTGCTATGACACAATACAACATATTCTAGCACAACTCCAATCGAAATTCATCGTAAAAATGTACACAGAAAGCGCAGGAAGGAAGTTTTAAGTAATTTTTATTGAACATTGGCAGTTTCTGAGTTACTATCTTATGGAATGTAAAACGTTTTAAAATTAATGGATCTTCCTAATTTAATTTTTTTTTAAAAGTGTATCCTCTGTGCATTGTTTCTTCGAACTAGACAAAAAGTATGAATGGTTTGTAATGCAGATCAGCAAATATTAAGTACTCCATGTTTTTTTTTTTTTTTTTTTTTAAATACGCATCGATGCAAATTCTAAAACTCGAGATTAAATCTCTTCACAACCGACATATGTCTCGCATCTCAAATTAAAGATAAATCCCACAATTGTGCTTAAAAACCTATTACACTTAGAAACGAGCAATAGAAAGCATATTTTTTTAAACAAAAGTCTGATTCCCAATGTCTGTCTCAGTAAAAAAAAGTTGTTATCATCTATAACCGAAGATTACCAAGAAACTTTTAAAGATAGACGAAAGATAAATGATGCACAAGTTCTTTTCAGCTATATGAATTTTGAAAAAAAAAATATATATATATACATAAATTCAACTTAAGAAATTTCAGTAACATTCAAACATTCTTTTGTGTATACGCAAACAAAAGTAAAATAACGCCAACTAAAAATAAAATGTATGCAACAGTGTGCAGAATTTACAAATAAATTCTAATGAGTTACAATCATTTATTCAAATCAAAGCCTCCAAGAATGTGCCAGAACGATAAAAATTCTAAGACGATGATAACAGTGGAAACAAGAAGGTCCGCCCAAGTGGACCGTTGGAGCTAGGAGGTTATAAATAGTTGAATCCTATAGTTATGTAAATACAACTGTTTAAAACGATAGAGTTATATTTTAAGAATTTGCTATAATTCAGTATTTTTATTTTAAAAAATAAATATAATTCTATGACCCAAAAAACAGGGATGAATCTTCTTTTAAAAAAAATCATAAAAATACAGTTAGTTTGTTAGTTACAGTTAGTTGACATAGATTACCAAACGGAACATCTGTATTACCCACCAGTGAATGCTGAAGCTTTCCGTGTAGGCGGTAGCACATCCAGTGAGGAATAGAGGACACTGAGGCAGTAGAGAGGGTCGGTCGAATCGTACCTAACTATTTATGAGTATAACATAATAAAGTACATTGAAAATGCCTGTTTAGCCCGCTTTGTGAGTTATCTTATTACCGGCACTATCAGCTCGCTGTGTTGATTAATACAATGGGCGCTAGCAGTGGGGGATGCAAAAATTTTATTTTGGAAAGAACTACTTTTCAAAAACCGCTTATTACACCTACACAAAATGTTACCTTAAAGCAATCAAATTTTTGTAGAAGGAAAGATAATTTATGAAAATCTCTTTTTTACCTAATCAAAGTGTACTAAAGTCAAAATTTTACCCAGAGCAAAGTCTTGGGGGGAGCTGTAGCCCCTAGCCCCTCTCCTGGATTCACCACTGTCATAACTAAACCACTATCCATAACTAAACTATTTGCATCTACTCCTAATTTATTACTGCTGATTGACTATTTTAGAAAGCTCAGATGATTTTATTTAATTTTAATTTTATGTTTATCTCGCAACTTTTTTATTTGTCATTTATTTTTTTGTCTATTTTCAAAACTTTAATAAACAATTTTAGTGTACATTTGGGTGTTGTTTTATTAATTTCTACTTTATGATTTTGAAAGACAAATTAGACAAATAGAATATGCTAATTTTTAGTATAAAAATGACTATTACATACTTTTTTGTTCTAGATTGCAAAGGATCCTGAAAAGGTTGGAAACTCTGAACTCTAGTTTAAGGCAAAACTAAACGAAGTCTGAAATAAGATGACTTTAGCGAAAGGCTTCTAAAGTATATTCACGTTATGAAGAAAACCTCCCAAAACTCCAGACCGTTAGATCGGCAGCTGTGCAAGCGGCCAGAACCGTTGAGCTACATACTTCAGCCATATCCCAATAATCTTATTCACTTGGCCATTGGGCGACTCATAAAAGTACAAAATATGTTTATATTCTAATGGTTACACATTATGGTCAGATCCATAAGCAAACTAGCTCTTACTTGTACTATTAAGGACGACTACGAAGAATCCCCCAAAAAGACACAATTTAGCTAATCAAACCATTCCATAGTCTTTCTACTGTTTCACAGATGAAAAAATATTACACTATGATACTATATACACATATATATATATATATATATATGAAGTGAAGGTGCTCTCCATATTTATACTGTGTGTTTTTCGGGTTGGGGCGGGGTATGTATACCACTGCGGTAGACAATTAATCGGAATATATATACATATGTTCTTCTTTCCACGGTTACACTTTTATTTTGTGGGAACACCGGTTTTCACATGCTACAATTTTTAATTTTCGCAACACTTTATGCTTGCCTTCCATGTGCTTGCTACCACTCCAGAATGGTACGGTATTTTTTCAGTGCTTTTTCTGTTCTTTTGATTTCTTTTTGCTTTCCTCATTTTTTTAATAGTAGGATCGAGCCTAAAAAGTGTGGAGTAAATATCCCTTTCGATATGCCACATAACCGAAATCCTACTATCTTGTTTGTCTTTAATTATAATTTTCTGGGTATGGCTCCTGAGGATGGTCCCAGAGGTTATAATTTCCATTCCATTCATTCTTTAAACATTCGTTTGGCTCTGTTTCTTTACTCAAGGTTTGTTCATCTAGAATTGTTTTCTACGCTGTGTTATGATACAGAATTGTATAAGATTCCACAATGAATAATGGAAAAAGTGGTTACTTACGCTTAACTCCGGCAAAGTGAAACAAGTTTTCCTCGTATAATATACGTGACTTGCCAATTTTTCATGTAAAATAACAATTTGCAATGACAAGTTAATATATTCCTAGTCAATATTAAGAAGCCCTTTCACACAATCGCGTACTTGAAGAATCTGACTGCAGTAAGTAATCTTCAGATTTTGGTTGCGTTCTATGTTTTTCCACATACTATACGAATAATTATTTGTTTTTACTTTGATAATTCTCGAGATCTTATTATCCACGAAAATATTTTCTAGAGGATGAATATGTGGAGCATTTCTTGTCATGTTTAAGTGACTTCTACAGTTATTTGCATCTTGTTATCACATGACTGTAACCACGCAAACATGCTTTACCATGCAATAAAAACAAGTTCAATACTCAGTTGGCGCGTTCTGAAGTTATTGTGTTAAAAGCAAACACAAATGATGGGGATACTGACATTTGACTCAACATGGTCAGCTGGAGTAACTCATATATGTATTCTGAAATTTATTTGCCTTGCCATGGCAGTGGGCTCTGTGCTATAAGATATACCTGTAATTTCACCTCGTATATTGCTGTAAAATAATACAGCGCAAGTGCTGCAGCTTTGGAGAAGAGCACTGTCTGTTGTAAATCCATTCACGAAATGACGTAATCACGTTGATAAGGCAATCACGAAGAACCTTGTACAACAAATTCACACTGTCTTTACATCACAATGTGTTGCTGTTACGTTTGCCCACAAGCTGAGTGTAATCTAGGTAAATATTTTTTTAGTGTGGATAAGGTGCTGAACATGGTAGACAGCTGAAGTATGAAGGTCCCGCGTTTGAGCCTACCGCTTGCCTGACGATTTAACGGCCTGGAGTTTCGGTCGTTTTCTACTGATTTAACGTGGATACGCATTAGAATCCCTTGGAAAGTCTTCCTATCAAGGCCTCCTCTGTAGGCACGTGCCCCTTGCGTATGCTTCCCGTAACACAAAAGAAAAGAAGAAACTCTAAAATTTATTTCATTCGATACGCAAATGATAGGAGATTTTCTGAAAGATGCCTTTGAAGGTATTCAACCTCAGCGTTCTTAATGATCATTGGCAGCAATAGAAATCGTAATTACTTCTAAATTAACTTTCTACTGCTATTAAATGTCCTCCTTTTGATGTAAAATAACATATGTTGCCATCTTTATTTTCTTGAAATCTAACATAAATGTTGGTTTTGCATCATCACTGCCTGGCGTTTAGTACGATGAGAGTGATATTGTGCTTCAAACTTGAATCAGACGCGAACACCTTTAAACCCCTTGTATAGCAGCTTCAATTTAAATTAAATTACAAAATAAAGCCACAAACGCACTACTTGTGATTAGAAAAATTTCGGAAGACTGAAATAAATGGGGAAAACATTTGAACTTATTTTTTTTAAGTGATTGATCCATTGAACTGCATTGTAGATGTTTTGGATTGAAATACGCATGTTCAATGGAAAAGTTCACCAGTTTCATGCATATGCATTTTTGTAACAAACTATGGAAGTTTCACACTTTGGATGGTAAAATATATTGCTCTAACTTGTCATTTAAATAATCCAGCTACAGTGAGATCCTTAAATTTTACAAATTAAGTGTAAAATAGAAGATTCACATATAATATAGGGTGTCTCAAAATTGACTCAAGATGTTAATTAAATAGAAAACAGAGAGGGTTTTTTTTTGCAATTGTATTTTTTATTGAAACATAGAGTACATAGGATAGGGTTATCCATGGAATAGCACATCAGAAATATTACAGCAACTGCTTTGTTGATACATGCGCACTCTTTTGTCGAAATTTTCCATGACCATTTTGAAAAAATGTGGCTGAATTTCATTGATGCATCGTTGCGTCCTCCGCACATCCTCCTTCAATTCACGGGTGGATGTGGACTTGTTGACACAGACATTTGACGTCAAATAACCCCGCAGAAAGAAATCCAATGGTGTTAAATCACAGCTTTATCATCATTCATCCTGAAAATCATCAAGAATCAAGCTTTCATTTTTGAAATGTTGTTCACCAATGAAAACGCGTTGTTCTTTTGTATAGTGGTGCATTTTTGCTAACCCTAACTATCAACCGACAAACTGTTTTTATTTTTCTGTTGCCAACACTGAATTAATTAATTTTCTATTTAATTCAAATCTTACATTAATTTTGGGATACCCAAATCCTGGCTTATACAGATGCCACGCATTTAGTGAAATCAGAATTGATTCCCTTCTGCTTGTTTTTCTGGAGTGCAATTGAATTATGGTAAATTTTAGCGCGAATGGCTGATATTAATACGAGACCTTCTACAACAAACATTTTTCTTGAAAAAGAATTCCTCATTGTCTATTTCTTGTCTTCTAATGTTTCAGCGAGGAAGATTATAAAGACAGTAAAAATGGATCTCACAATAAAATAGTATTTTGACCACAGAAGAATCGCACGTTAAACGTATCTTTCGTGGTATGTTACCTATTTCTCAGCCAGTAACCATTAATAGGACTACTCAAAGATAAAATATAGAAAATAAGATTGACGAATGTGTATATGTATTTATATATATTCTCCCAATGAGCTTTAGAAATTCTATAAAATAGAAAAATTTGCTATTTTATACTTAGGAATAAGTAAAAAATAGCAAATTATTCGAAGATAAGTTAAAATTTTAGTGGTTGAATAAACTGAGATTCATATTTTTTGCATCATGAAAGTCATTTGTTTGCTAATCATCGAATTATTTTACATAAAGTAGGAAATGTTTTTACTATTAGTAGAAAGAAGTAGAAGAACGGTTATGGATGATATTCGAACCTAACATTCCGAATATTTGCCTACCAGTAGATTATCGAAATCTAAAGAGATTTTTGTTGTTGTTATCATTTATCAGAAGTGTTATTTTTTACTTACATTTAATTTAACTTTTATGAAAAAAATGTTCCATTTTTTTCTCATTCCTAAAAGATCTGTTGAGATGTTGCTTCATTAATTAATGCAGTTTGTACTTTTAGCATGTACATATTAAAAATGATTTTACTAGATAGTTACATAAGCCGAACAGATTAAAATAAAAAATAATTGATATGCACAAATTGGTCCCTAGAAACAAAATGTCGCAAAAGGTTGGTGTTCTTTTACAGGATCATGGCCAATAATGAACACAAAATCACGCCTTTCCGTTACCAAGACAACAAAAAGATTGTTGCCAGATCCAGAGGATTATTATTAGAACTATTATTAAACGCTCGAGCTTAGTTCTCTGTGATTTCTTGAAAATTTTCTTGAAAATAAATTGCTTCTAAGTGGAACTAAATGAATGAACTTAAAAGAATCGGAGAGATAGTACAGCATGAAAAATAACTTTTTCATTAACTTCAGAGCTTGCAATTAGCCTAAGGATTTTAATGAGAGCATTTCTCATAATTAAGGGATTAGAAACTTAATGGCATTTAGATCAGGATTTTAAAGTTCTCTTTTAGGTTATAAACGAATAAAATGAAATTAGCTTCAGGGGAATTTTTGTGAAAAGAGCAATAAATTTTTCATGAAATAAAATTTATTTTTCGTAAAAGAAACAGGGTACAGAAATGTGTTCAAATAACACAGTTCTTTTGAAATTGCGGCATAGGTCTTTGTAACTTCAAAAGTTACAAAGTTGCTCCGTTTCCTGGAGACAATAAACTAACTAATTGGAAAGAAAACAATTACAGCATTCTTTATTGAAATTTTACAATCTCATTATTTTTTCAGTGTAATTACTAAGTTCAACGTATTCTTTCCAACTAGTCAAAATTAAAATTTTTCTTTTCTTAAGAGAAACGATTGTGTGTTAGTAGGTATGTCTCCATTGCAAAATGTTTTCTAATATAATGAATATTTGTTGTTATAAACAAATAACTTATAAATGCTATCTCATTTACGTATGCATGCAACTTTCCTTAATATATTTATACATGTATGTGCTATTCGTAATTTTCACGTTACTGAATGCTTAAACGACTTTCATCATCTAGTGTATTTTATTTGTTGACGTATGAAGCTACTAAGACATTTTCTAGTTTTATGTAACGTTAATTTAACATCCTATTTGAGAACAATGTTTTATATTACTTTAATTGCAATGGAATTTCCCTTTCTTTGTCTGTACACATACACTAATACAAAAGTATAACACGTAATGGTTCAAATGTTTGATATGCCTTGTTAGTAAGTAAGACATTTTAACATTTCATGATATTAGTGAATTTAATTCGTGCTGATTATATTTTTCAAATTAATTAATCAAACGCAAAAATGTAAAGGCAGTTTTTAAAAGAGAAAAGACACTCAGTTATGAATTGTTTTAAAAACAATCAAAGCAAGTAATGACTTATTACACATTACCCATTAATAAGATGTTCTATGTATTCAATTTAAATGTAAACCTGATTTAATTGCTCTTAAATTAAAAAAAATCATTCAGTACTACATATATCACGCTCTAGCCAAATTTGGTATGGGATCTACTTAAAGAACTTTTCCATCAATTTTAAAAGCTGCACAGCTTTATTTTCTTTTACATACAGTATACATGCTTAACAAAGCGTATTGATAAACTTTTTTTGGTCTTTTGAGCTTTTCACATCATTTAGCTCGTTTTAATATGTGTTAAAAAATACATGCAGTATACCTTATAATGAGTAGTCGAAATCCAACTGAGATACTTTGTTTATGATAACCCTAGCTTGAACCTTTCTGCTCTGCGAAGAAGTTTTTACGATTCCACACAAATATACTCTTTAGCGAGAATAATTAGATATTGTTAATACCTAAAGGCATTTAACTTGAACAGTTGTAAGGCACCATAACTAATAACTGTCGTATGAAAAACAGACTAAAACTATCTCAAAATATTTCTATTTGAATAAAATTTTTATAGATAATAATACACCGTAACAGTGTGCCAACAACAAAGTTATTAAATTTTAATTAAATATTATTAAACTTTTTTACTTTGTTCAATAATATTTTAAACTACCATCCCATATAAAAATTATATTTAAATAAGATTGACCAAAGATAAAAATTTTGATTGAAACTTTAAACAAAATAAAACGTTCCATCTGAATAAATATAAAAGCTTTATTGCTAAAAAGTTTTAAATTTAAAGAAACACACTTGAAAACTGTTTTTGAGAGAATTATAAATAATTCATGTCCTGAAAATTTTTAAACGTATTAGTAAATTTAAACTGAAAGGTACAGTTATTCCAATGTTCTAAAGATGTATGGTAGGATTCGGTGGATTACCAACATTTTTGGAATTTTCTAATAATAATAATCTCAATGCACTTTAAAAAATTATGAACATGTGTTCGCACGGAATTAATTATGTATTCGTAAGCCTTATGTAATTTAAATCTAGCATATTTAAATTCATTTTTGAATGTTTACAAAGATTTGAGATTTCAACATTACATTCTTAAGCTATTTTTAATTTTTCTTTTTTTCTGCCTTTCTCCCTTTTTTTTTTTTTTTTTTTTTTTTTGTTTTAAGGGAAGGTTGACTGAAACTTAATATAAAATCGGGTGAAGCTATCCACATTGCATCTACTTACGTTTTCTTCATACAGGTAGCGCTATCTACCGGGTAAGACATAAACTAGTTGTGACAAGTGAAGAAGAAACAATGGCGGTATTAAAGTGATAACAGTTATTAGGCGTCTAAATAGAATTCTATAAAAAATTGGATTTTATAACATTTCTCATAAGATAAGCGCTAACTTTTCTTTTTTATTTAGATGAACAGTCTTTCATGTACAGAAATATGGTTTGGTTTACTGAATGGAATATATTTTTTAGATTACTATTTAGGTTAGATCCAGTGTCACATATGCCTAGGTGAGTGAATGATGGCCCTGGGATACCTGAGAATGATGATCATGTGTATTTTTGTGATATGTGCTCAAATATACCAGGTTTTTGAAGTAGTTGAAAATGCATTATTTAATTTATTTCTCCGCTTATTGTAGGTAATATTTTTTTAATATAATTTTCATGTATTCTATTTTATTGTTTATGACACTTTTTATTTTAAAATTTTCATAGAATAAATTAAGTGTGCTATCTGATTGCAAAACTTATTTTACTTCATTAAGTATAGTCATAATTAGTTTTACATCTTTTTATTTTGCCAATAAAATCAATTTACAATTAATTTTAAAGGAAGGATGATTTTGTAATTTGGTTATGTGTAAACTGATCTTTTGGACACTTTTTCAAAATTATATTTTTTTAATTACTCAATGTGGGTTTAAAATATTATTGAAATATATTTATAGTACAAAATGTAGCGTAACACATACTAGCAAAACGCAAAGTTTTATTTAAACATTTGTGTTATTTATACCAGCTTTCAACTTTGATCATTTTAGGCTACCTTTCCTAACCTTCTGTTGAGTTAATGACTTTTTGCACTCCGACATGTCAACTGTGATTGCAACTATTTTCAATTTCTTCAATTAGTTATTTTCAGGAGTTTAAGTCAAGGCTGTGAGTTCAACTTTATTAAAATTTTAAAATTTTAAAATTGAATCAGAGAAAATACACAGTCTAAATTTTTGAGTGGTTAGTTTTGATTCTCCATATTTGCGGTAAATTGAAGATGCATGTTTAAGTCAAAGGAAATAATTCTTTTCTTTGACACAATGGTCATTTTTGGTGATTCTTTAAAAGGCATATTCATCTCTTGCAATTCCACTGCATTTTGATGGATATGGGTCACATAGTAAATATTCACATTTATAGGATTATTTTTACAATTTATTTAACTCCATGACTTCTGAAAACATGTTCGGCAGCAGATCGGCTGATTAAAATCTGTTCCCATTAGAACACCGTAAGGGAAGCAGAACCAGCTTGTCCAGTGCTAGGGTGTGTGAACTCTTCTCTCGACCGAGTTTGCTATGGACTTTGTACGAAGTTGCTGCGGGTAAAATCTGTCAAGGCTCCAATTTCCTCCAAGTTCAAACGCTACCTCTAGGCTGCCGATCATCGAGAATGGGTTCAAATTTAGGTGACCACTCAAAGGGGGAAACGCTGGTCTAACTACTAGGTGCCTCTATAATGAAATGAACAAAAACTCCGGTCCTCCTAGTGGACCGTGTAGGATGTTGATGCAGGTAAAATCGGCCAAGGTTCGAATTTCCTCCATGTTCAAACCATACCTATGGGGCTGCCAATCATCGAGAATGTGTTCAAATTTAGGTGACACTTCATAGGGGGAAACGTTGGTCTGACTACTAGGTGTCCCCATAATGAAATGAATAACATATCCAGTCCTCCTGGTGGGCGGTGTACAAAGCTCGTGCAGGTAAAATCTGTCAAGGCTCCAATTTCCTCCATGTTCAAGCAATACCTCTGGGGCTGCAAATCATCGAAAATGGATTCAAATTTAGGTGCCCAATCACAGAGGGAAATGCTGGTCTGACTACTAGATGACCCCATAATGAAATGAACAACATCTCCTGTTCTCCTACTGTTCAAGCCTACAAGTAGACTGCTGAACCGGCCATTAGAAAGAAAGAAAGAAAACAAAAAACTTCTGTAAACATTTAAATCACCTTTCAGTAGCTTAAAACCTCTGAAAACTTTCATGTTTAAAAGTGACTTAATGAGCACATTGAGTAAATATATGAATTTTTTTTTTCTTTTAAACATTCTGGAAAGCTTTTTGCCCAAATGTATGCTAAACTCATTTTACTTTGGATTATAATTCTTCACAGTAACGCACCCTTCAGTAGAAGATGATAATGGCGCAATTACAGGATTCCTTTAGCTTTACCATTAGGTTTTTCTATTTACTTGATTGAAGACCAAGTATTTTGAAAGAATCTTTATTAAGACATTAAGTCCCGTTATCTGGGAAAGTTTGAGACTTAATATTGTTTATGTTAAGGGAAGGAATGTAAGTATTGTGGATAGTTGTAATGGAATATATTTTCCATTTTATAATATCTTTAGAAAAAAATGTTTCTTTAAACTGCAACTATACTACTTTTAATTAAGTTCCTGCCAAATAAATTAAATTTCATGTAAATAAATATTAATTTCCTGTTTCATATTTAAGTAGTTTAATGTTTTCAAAAAATATCAACATACATTTTGTTTTCCCAGCACATTTTTATTTTTCCTTGATATTCTAAAATATGATATATTTATTTAATACTAGCTGAAGTACCCGTTCTTCGCACGGGAATGAATGGACTTTTTGATATTACGATTTGTGGTGATTACTATTCATTGTAATAAACAGATATAGCAAAGAGATATCGCGTTATATTGTGTCCAATAATCATGCATACCGAATTGCAAGGCAATCGTTTGTACGGTGCAGAAGGCCATGCGGCGTAGCGCAATCTAGTGGCGAGTTTTAGCAAAACGGATACGGCGAAAATATTTTTCGCATTCAGATATCGATGTATACGAATTTTCATGACTATCGGCTGGACAGTCCTGAAGTTCATGTGTTGACGCGACATTTAGTGGCAAGTTATAAGAAAAGGGATAGCGCCAAACTCTTCCCCGTGTTCAAATATCTATGTATACCTATTTTCATAGCGATCATTTGCACAGTCAAGAAGTGATACACTGCAGGGCCATCCAGTGGTTCAATAAAGTAATGATTTGCTACAGCGCCGTCAAGTGGCGAGTTATAGCAAAATGGATAACGCCAAAATATTCTCATTGTTCAAATAGCTATGTATACTGATTTTCATAGCGACCGTGTTCAACTATCTATGTATACCAATTTTCATAACGATCATTTCCACAGTCAAGAAGTGATACACTGCAGGGCCATCTAGTAGTTAATTAAAGTAATGATTTGCTACAGCGCCGTCAAGTGGCGAGTTATAGCAAAATGGATAACGCCAAAATATTCTCATTGTTCAAATAGCTATGTATACTGATTTTCATAGCGACCGTTTGAATGGTCAAGAATTTGGCCTGCTGCAGCGTCATCTAGTGGCGAGTTAAAATAATAATGCATTGCAGTGTCATCTAGTGGTGAGTAACATCAAAAGGAACGCAGTTAGAATATATTCTTCGTGCTCAAATGTGTAAGTATAAAAATTTTATGCCGATCGGTCGAACGGTATAGAAGTTGATGAGTTGCAGCGCCATTTAGCAGCAAGTTACAGCAAAATGGATAGTGAAAAATATTCTCCGTGTTCTAATATTCGCGTGTACCAAATTTCATCGAAATTGGTTGGACGATATTCGCATAGCAAACGGCTAAACGGAATAGAATTCGACGTTCTGCTGCGCCACCTGGTGGCAAGTTAGAGGAAAACGGATAGCAGAAAAAGCTTCTCCATGATAAAAGACTTAGGTGAACCAAATTTCATGGTGCAACGGGGCTCAACGGTGCTGGAGTTTTTCAACCTCATACACTCATACCAACATTCATTTTTATCTATAACCAGTGTCATTATGTATCCCAGTCTCAAATAAAATCCAGTTTCAAATCTAAGCCTCGCCAAAGTGCCAACATACGCCATTTTGCAAGCGTTTTTTCAGGAAATCATTCGAAGCATTGACTTAGCAGCAATAATATATGGGAAATGGTTCGACCGCGAAAAAGTAAAGCAAGCCTTTATTTGAAAAGTTGAATCCCTTAATACAGCCGAATTTTTTAAAATTATCAACTATAACGTGTTTTATTCATCATTACTCCGATGTACTAAATGAGATTTCAATTTTCTGAAATTTGGCGGAATTCCCCCATTTTAAATCAATGTACTCATTTGGCGAGAATTCTGGAGATAGATCAATTGAAATCCCTTAATAACTGCATTATTTCTTCACGGATCATTAAAATTTAACGCTGTATTCTAATAAAACCTTTGCACTTGTTTTCAAAAATCTATTTCCTTAAGCTCTCAATAAATTGCGCCAAGCTGAAATCTGTGCAAACCGCTAGAACTCACTTTCACAAAATCGGCATTTGAGCCATTTTATTTTTTCGCCAAACTAAAATAATTTCCCTATTAGCCTCGGAAATCTTCAATTCTTATTGTTTTGTGTGTAAAGCATTACATTCCTGCTCTGATTTCCCATGCACACGATATTATAATTTTTAAAAAAATAACCTTACGAATATAAACTAACAAAAAAAAAAAATCATTATTATTCTTTTATTTTTACTTTGAGAATTTAAAACATTTTATTAGGCAAAATCGCCACACATGGCAACCACGATCATTATTTCACACTTTTTTCACTACAGGGGTTACAATTACGGAAAGCTTTTTGCGTGAATAGCATAAAAAATCTCTTAAATTCCGGGAACGGGTGGACTTTCAAAGTTTTAAAGTGGACTATGAGTTATTCTATATTATTTTACATATCTGTACTAAATTTCAGGCCGATAGATCCATTTTTGTGGATTTGTATACGAATCAAATCCACAAACAAACAAACAAACAAACAAACAAACAAACAAACAAACAGAATTTCATTTTTATTTATAAGAATAGTGTTTCTTGCACTCTACATATAACATTTGATGTGTTTTGTATACTTTAAATTTCTTATGTTAATAATTAGTACTTCAAAATTCAATTTAATGTTATATCTTATGTTTTTTACGTGGAAATATAAAGGAGCTTTAATAAAAATGGAGAGTTCTGAATTTTTGCAAAGCATAATAACATAACGAAGTATGTAATATTATATATTTACATCAATAATTTAATGCAAATTTCATTTTAAAATGAATTAATATGAATTACATTAATAATAATTACGTTAATTATGCTAATTTCTTAGAAATATGATTCTTATAAAAAGATTTATTATATTACTTTTTAAGAACGCTTGATGTTACAGTAAAGACTAAAGCGAAATGTTATCCAGAATTTTTTTTTTTCGGAAACTGAATTACCAGCGTGTCCCCTGGATCCGCCACTGAACAAATGTATTTAGAAATAATCTTGAAAGAAATCAAAATTTCAGTGCAATTTACAAGAAAACATCTATACAATTTCTTAATTGTAAGGGAAATTGCAATTGCAATTGTTTTCCATGACTACGAAATATACTTGCTGGAAGCAGAAAATCCACTAAAATATATTGGCCTCGTTTTTACAACCCTGAAAAAACTACATGCCACATCCGTTTGCTGCTGCCATGTTTGTTCAAGAGATTCAATTCAAACGGAATTAACCAATTAATTTTGAAAATACGAGTGTTTATTAGAAATGAGGTTTTGAACTTTGATGTTATGTTTGCACAGCTTAGCAATTTTACGTCATCATAATATCAGAAGAATTGAAAGTGTGGAGAGGTATAGAACCTGAATATACATGCATGCATAGACCCATGGATGTACATCAACTGCCTGAACTAAATAAACAACTGGATATACTTCCGATCCCTAGAATTTAAATGTAGACATAAAATTTGGCAAAATAATATATATTTTCTTAAATGCTATTGTTTAATTGATATTAAAACCCCCGAAAAACGTGAGAAATTCAAAAGATGAATAAATAGCGTACAAAAAGGTTAAGTAAACATACCTCCTTTAAAGCTTCCGTGTTTGTATGAAACTTCCAAGGTCTAAACATCGCAACTTAGTTCAAATTCGTTTATATAGTGTTTCACGTCATATAAATAGTGTTACAAGTTAATACATATTTACAATAATCTGAAGATAGCAAAATCTATATATAATTTTAAAATATACTAACTAAAAATGGTCTTTTTAAAAAAATGAAATTCTCTTAAATTTTTCAAGAAAAATGGGTAAGATTTTGCTGATGAAACACAGGAAGAACTGGAATTAAAATAATTTTAAATTTATTGGAAATTACTCCAGACAATCTTTGCCACATCTATTAGGTTCATCTTGTATATACAGGGGTTAGAAAGAATTAAGCTGCCCACTCTGTGGCCTCTAAATGTGTTCTGTTTGTCCAAACGAGATAAAATTTGAACTATAGATAATTAAAATGATGCTCTTGACATTTTTTAAATAAAAAATGGTACCAAAATTAATTAGTAGATAGAGCTATAACACAAATGGTATTATACCCATAAACTGAAAACCTGAAACATCATTTGCTTTACAGCGCATGTCTATTAGCACTGTAGTTTTGAATAAAAAGAGGACGCATTCTGCACGAGTATTAAATACTTCTCTGCACTGTTGCTAGGACAAGCGTAAATACACGCTAGGATCCCTTAGAAACTCCTCCACGGAGCAGTGTTGCCAGAAAGTTTTGATCATAAATCGCTAGAGGTTTCTAGAAAAGTAGCAAAAAGTCACCAAATAGCTGCCAATCATTGGTAGTAATGTTTATTTGCCAGGAGAGGACAGCTGGCGTCACTAAATGTGTCGCTTAGAGCTACATATGCGTCCTTCCCGGAAATTCCCGCCACAATTTGGAACCTCATCAGCAGGTGGGAGCCTTCTGAATATTGGCACCCTTCGGAAACTGCTAGCGACCGCCGAGAGGACTTTCGAAACCGCGGATTTAACGTGCACGTACACCGCATGTACACGGGGGTCTTGAGTGGCACGCCAGTATCGAACCCGCAACCTTCCGGTTACGAGTCCAACGCCTTAACCACTGGGCTACTACGGCCCTATGGTAGTAATGTTGTAGAAAACTCGCAAATCCTAAAATTTAGTAGCATAATGCTTTCAAAAGCAGGAAAATTTGGGAAAAGTCGCATTTCGCCTATAAGCCTGGGATCCTAGTGCATTCAATCGGCCATAATCTACAAACACAAACACAAGCAAGCACGCAAGGAAAAGCTTTATTTTGTTAAGTTTTAACCTTTTACAGACCGTATTCAGATCCAGGAATATTTTAAATAAGGCTTTTGCATATTTTGTCTTTTGATGCGTTAGTTGGATAGTAGTCATTTAAATGGTGAAGAAAAATTTAACACCCCCTCCCCCTCCCGACCAGTTGTCGCCGAGTTCTCAATTGGGAATACTACTCATTTCTGACTATACTTTTAGGGTCTATAATTTGACAATACTTTTATGGGTAGTTTAAATAATAAAGGGAATATTAAGAATAAGTCAAAGATTTGTTTTTAAATTTAAGCAAAGATGTGAATTAAGTTTCAAGAGTGGGAAGTATCAAGATATCTAAGTAACTATATATATATATAACTATGATTTATGATTTTTTATACAGTTCCTACAAATGCTAGAAATGCAAATTCTATTTCAAAAAATCAAGTCATCTCTTAACTATAACTGCTAATTTTTTCACGTCAGTATTGATAAAATTTAATTTTTCGATAAATTTTTTATTTGATGTTCTCGATTCGGAACACTGGCCTGTAAAAGGTTAAAATTGTTATAACACACGCAGAAGAATTCCGTTTCAGCTGTCAAAAAATTCCATCGTATGAAGAAGATACCTAGAGGTAAAATGTCTCCATTTGCCCTAAGCAAGATAATACGTTAGAAATTCGAAGCAACTGAGCAACTTGACATTCTTCAGTCAAAGAACGAAAGCAAATTCTGTCTTCTACCTCAAAAATGATGTCTACTGCTGTCATTGAAGCTAGCAGTCAGTTGCCTCATGGTAGTGTGAGTTTGTCAGTTGTTTATCTCGTAGCAAATTAAATGTTTGTTTGTGTATTACTACGTCACATATCGGCAGATTGTGGTACTATGTTTTTTTTTTTTTTATTTAATTATATTCAGCATTATTTTAATTATATTCAGTTCAAATTCTGTGTCATTTGGATCCGTAAAACGCAACCTTCTGAAGCGGTCAACTTATTTCTTTCTAAGCCTGTATTTACTAAGATGCAATCATTTAATTTAATCTACATAAAAATATTTAAAACAAGACAAAGATCGTTATGTTAGACTTTAAACGCAGTGCTATACATTATTTAGATGCAAGGAGTCGGACACTGCATTCATAAATACAGTTTAGAGATTATAAAATATCTTACGACAATTCTGTGCTCTTTCTCCAAATCATTACAAACTCAATCAAATTTAACGATTGATAATTAACTCTTATCACTACGAACGAAAACTTACATAGCATTAGGAGATTCTTTTCAGAAAAAAAGACGAATAGTATAGAACAAGCATTTACCAATCCAGAATATGTTCAATCTTCCGCCTTTATTCAAACCATCTTAGTGAGGTACTTTTTCAGCCTTCCGAATTTCCGACTAAAAGCTCCTATAAACGCTTTTATCTTGCTTTATTTTTGGCACTTAAGTGTTCTCCCAAAGTTGTAAAAACTTCTTTTAATGTCGTGAAATAACGCGATAAATGGAATGCCATTAAAAGAGCAGGGTGTTCATTCGCAGAGTGCTTTTTGAAAAATTGTATCGGATGCATCCAAAACTCATTTCACTTTCAATTATTCATTTCTTGCACCTGAAGTACTCTTTTACCCCGGCAAAAATACCTTTGAAGTCGATAATGATGCAATCACCGATTTCCATTATTTTGGCATTAGGATACTTGCTTGAAAATGAAGGGACGGGGGGGGGGATCGCTAAATATTTCCCAGGAATGCACGGAAAACAAAAATAAGCATTCAGGAAGATAATGAAAATATGTTTTATTATGCAATAAAAGAAGCAGTGCAAATGATCAAAGGAAACATGGAAGGGTTTTGAAGAGCAGGGGCGTCATTATTATTATTATTTTTTTTTAATCAAGCAAAGATTTGAAGTAACGTGAAAGCACTAACGTAACGATAGTTTTAAAAATGAAAATACAGACCCGCGTTTTCTCCCTTGCTCTAATGTTAAAGGCTTCACTTTTTTAATGGTTCTTTATTTTCCATCAATCGAATTGGTTGTGTTAAAAACGTGTAGTTTATTTTTAGAAATGAGTATTAGTAAACGAAAAAATTGTAATTTTCATACAGGTTAAGGTGACTACTCTTATCTCAGCGGGCAAAACAATACACTTATGTTTTCTAACATACAGATAGCTCTATCTACCGGGTAACGCATAAATTAGTTGTGACAAGTGAAGAAGAAGTCTGTATTCAAGCGATCACATTATTACGCGTCTAAATAGAATTTTTTGAAAAATTGAGTTTTATAACATTTGTTGTAAAGTAAGCACTAAATTTCCTATTTATTTAGATATAGACTCTTTCATGTACAGAAAAATGGCTTGGTTTACTGATCCAGATGAGAACAATGATGATGACCGGTCCTGTGACCGGTCAAAAGTGCACCATGACTTTACGGGCACACTGTACATACACTGTAAGAAATAAATATAATTTTACCACAGATATTGCTGTAAAATAACACAGCGCAAGTGCTGCAGCCTTGGAATACAGCACTGTATGCTGTAAATCCACTCACGAAATGATGTAATGACGTTAAAATCCAATCACGAAGTACCTTGTACAACAAATCGACACAGTTTTTACACCACAGCCTGATGGCGTTTCTTTTTTTACACACGTTGTGCTGTAATCTAAGAAAATATATTTTGCAGTGTAGAAAATTACTAAACATTTCTGTCAGGTACCTAAACTACATAGCCGGTCCACAAATTTTAAGTATTTTCGTAGTGTTTAAGAAATACTAGGCTATTGCAATGATTCCAAATACATACGGCTGCTTAAAAATCAATTTTTACTTTCATAGCTTCATTAAGAAGTAGCGCAGGCTGTTTAAGAACATTTTCTCGGTGACCTGAAATAAAGTACAACATTCATTACAGTCATTTCTATTTAAATTGGAACTGGTACTTTATATTTACTCTATAGGTCAACTCTTCATAAAATATTTGAAAACTCTTATGAAATAAACTATTCATCATCCTTGTGTTCTAATTTCCTCCATGCAACATCTAAATCTATTTCATCGCTGTGAAATCCGCCACTTCAGTACTACCCCGAAGTCGACAGAAATACTCCACCAATCAAATTCTTATTTCATTTGCGAATGTTAAATTTCTTTAATTGCATTCGGCAGAATTTGGCAAACTACCCGACTACAGTCATACGATCACGGAAGAGAGGATTTTAATTTCACGCCCTCTGATTAAATGTTTCATTAATCCACCTAAGAGGGCATCATATCTGCTTTAAAGACCTGAAGCTATTTTGCTCGAATTGAAATGAGATTATTCTCTTCATTGGCTCGCACTGTATGCGATTCGAACATCTTTCATGGTGAAACGAGAGGTGCTGAATTTCTCCGAGTGAATAATTGTAATTAGTGTGTTACTACTTTCTTTTTTTTCTTTTTCAGCCTAGGTCATTTTTCATGCCGATGAAATTTCGTCACAGACGACAAACCCAAGTCCTTTTTCTGTAAAAGAAATCCTAAAACTGCAACTAAATTATTCATATTAAATTATTTCGTAAGAAGCTTTTTGAAATTTTAAAGGGAAAACAATAACAACTTTAAAAAATTAAAATTTTTAGTACTTAAATAGTGCTAAAAACGGAGAAAAAATTTAAAAAGTTAGTCAATGCATGCAATTTAAAATGCATGCAAGATAACTTTAAAGGAAAAATAAATCACAAGCTTGCCAGTTTGTATGTTTGTTACTCTTTCTCACTAAAAGAGCTAGATGAATTTGGATGAATTCCCCCCCCCCCCTAAAAAAAAAAACAGTTCCCGTGAATTTTATGGGTTTCTAAATTTTGTGACACATTCTAAAAGCATAGCATAAAACCGAATATCATGTTGGCAGAGACACTGATGAATAAAATGTAAATGTATTACCATACTGTGATTCATGCAATGTGATTCAGTAATTGGTGAAAAGGTAAATTAAAATTCTTAAGAAATCACGGCCTAATACAGCTAAGATATATACTGTTTGAGATGGGAAAAAAGCTTAGACATAAAAATACGTGTATTTATGAAAAAACTAAATAGATCAGGGCATCAGTGATTGACATCGGCTGATAATTTTTTAAGCAAATTATGCCCTAATACCTAATGCACCCGGATAACGAGGGTCTAAGTAGCTAGTAAATAAGTGTTTAACAGAATGAGGATTGAAAAATGGGCTATTTATAAAAAATAAAAATAAAAAAGGAAAAACTAGTTCTGTCGGGCTATATGAAGAAAGAAAAGAAAAAATAAAGTCAGGCTTCTTCTCCTGAAAAGGCTCTGACAGAATGCCTTCTCGAGGAAAATGCTATAGAAGAAAACAATTTATCTGCGAGATTTAAAAAAAAAAATTGTTAACCACCAAGGTCAGTTTTTATTTTTTACTGAAGAACTCTGTAAGTGAATCACATAATATAAAGGAGACACACAATGGAATCATTACTCTTTAAGTTTCGAGTACATGTTATAGAAATGCATGATAAATTAGCCTCACTCAAAAATAGATATCTGTCTTCCATATAGTTTCTATGACTTTCGATTTTATAATTTCTACATTGTGTCCGAAGAAAACAGATAGTGATATTGGTATTTTCTTTATCATTCTTTCTCCTGTTGGTAGGTGTTATTCCCAAATTTTCTTTGAACAATTGTTTATTATTTGCAAATGCGTTATAATTTACATTCCATTCATTCTTTAATCAGTCGTTTGGCTCTGTTTCTTTACCCAAGGTTTGTTCAGCTAAAATTGTTTTCTACACTGTGTTATGATACAGAATTGCATTAGATTCCACAATGAATAACGGAAAAAGGGGTTACTTACGCTTAACTCCGGCAAAGTGAAACAGTTTTCCTCGTATAATATACGTGACGTGCCAATTTTTCATGTAAAACAACTATTTGCAATGACAAGTTAATATGTTGCTAGTCAATATTAAGAAGCTCTTTCACACAATCGCGTACTTGAAGAATCTGACTGCAGTAAGTAATCTTCAGATTTTGGTTGCGTTCTAAGTTTTTCCATATACTATACGAATAATTATTTGTTTTCACGTTGATAATTCTCGAGATCTTATTATTCACGAAAATATTTTCTAGAGGATGAATATGTGGAGCATTTCTTGTCACGTTTAAGTGACTTCTACAGTTATTTGCATCTTGTTATCACATGACTGTAACAACATGCTTTACCATGCAATAAAAACAAGTTCAATACTCAGTTGGCACTTTCTGAAGTTATTGTGTTAAAAGCAAACAGAAATGATGGGGATACTGACATTTGACTCAATATGGTCAGCTGGAGTAACTCATATATGTATTCTGAAATTTATTTGCCTCGCCATGGCAGTGGGCTCTGTGCTATAAGATATACCTGTAATTTCACCTCGTATATTGCTGTAAAATAATACAGCGCAAGTTCTGCAGCTTTGGAGAAGAGCACTGTCTGTTGTAAATCCATTCACGAAATGACGTAATCACATTGATAAGGCAATCACGAAGAACCTTGTACAACAAATTCACACTGTCTTTACATTACACTGTGTTGCTGTTACGTTTACCCACAAGCTGAGTGTAATCTAGGTAAATATTTTTTTAGTGTGGATAAGGTGATGAACATGGTAGACAGCTGAAGTATGAAGGTCCCGCGTTTGAGCCTACCGCTTGGCTGACGATTTAACGGCCTGGAGTTTCGGTCGTTTTCTACTGATTTAACGTGGATACGCATTAGAATCCCTTGGAAAGTCTTCCTATCAAGGCCTCCTCTGTAGGCACGTGCCCCTTGCGTATGCTTCCCGTAACACAAAAGAAAAGAAGAAACTCTAAAATTTATTTCATTCGATACGCAAATGATAGGAGATTTTCTGAAAGATGCCTTTGAAGGTATTCAACCTCAGCGTTCTTAATGATAATTGGCAGCAATAGAAATCGTAATTACTTCTAAATTAACTTTCTACTGCTATTAAATGTCCTCCTTTTGATGTAAAATAACATATGTTGCCATCTTTATTTTCTCGAAATCTAACATAAATGTTGGTTTTGCATCATCACTGCCTGGTGTTCAGTACGATGAAAGTGATATTGTGCTTCAAACTTGAATCAGACGCGAACACCTTTAAACCCCTTGTATAGCAGCTTCAATTTAAATTAAATTACAAAATAAAGCCACAAACGCACTACTTGTGATTAGTAAAATTTCGGAAGACTGAAAGAAATGGGAAAACATTTGAACTTAATTTTTTAAGTGATTGTTCCATTGAACTGCATTGTAGATGTTTTAGATGGAAATACGCATGTCCAATGTAAAAGTTCACCAGTTTCATGCATTTTTGTAACAAACTATGGAAGTTTGACACTTTGGATGGTAAAATATATTGCTCTAACTTGTCATTTAAGTAATCCAGCTACAGTGAGATCCTTAAATTTCACAAATTAAATGTAAAATAGAAGATTCACATATAATATAGGGTGTCTCAAAATTGACGCAAGATTTGAATTAAATAGAAAACAGAGAGGGGTTTTTTTGCAATTGTATTTTTTTATTGAAACATAAAGTACATAGGATAGGGTTATATATGGAATAGCACATCAGAAATATTACAACAACTGCTTTGTTGATACATGCGCACTCTTTTGTCGAAATTTTCCATGACCATTTCGAAAAAATGTGGCTGAATTTCATTGATGCTGCGTTGCGTCCTCCGCACATCCTCCTTCAATTCACGGGTGGATGTGGACTTGTTGAGACAGACATTTGACTTCAAATAACCCCGCAGAAAGAAATCCAATGGTGTTAAATCACAGCTTTATCATCATTCATCCTGAAAATCATCAAGAATCAAGCTTTCATTTTTGAAATGTTGTTCACCAATGAAAACGCGTTGTTCTTTTGTATAGTGGTGCATTTTTGCTAACCCTAAACTATCAACCGACAAACAGTTTTTATTTTTCTGTTGCCAACACTGAATTAATTAATTTTCTATTTAATTCAAATCTTACATTAATTTTGGGATACCCAAATCCTGGCTTATACAGATGACACGCATTTAGTGAAATCAGAATTGATTCCCTTCTGCTTGTTTTTCTGGAGTGCAATTGAATTATTGTAAATTTTAGCGCGAATGGCTGATATTACAACAGAATGATATTGCAACAAACGTTTTTCTTGAAAAAGAATTGCTCATTGTCTATTTCTTGCCTTCTAATGTTTGAGCGAGGAAGATTATAAAGACAGTAAAAATGGATCTCACAATAAAATAGTATTTTGACCACAGAAGAATCGCACGTTAAACGTATCTTTCGTGGTATGTTACCTATTTCTCAGCCAGTAACCATTAATAGGACTACTCAAAGATAAAATATAGAAAATAAGATTGACGAATGTGTATATGTATTTATATATATTCTCCCAATGAGCTTTAGAACTTCTATAAAATAGAAAAATTTGCTATTTTATACTTATCATTGATCAGAAGTTTTATTTTTTACTTCATTTAATTTAACTTTTATGAAAAAAATGTTCCATTTTTTTCTCATTCCTAAAAGATCTGTTGAGATGTTGCTTCATTAATTAATGCAGTTTGTACTTTTAGCATGTACATATTAAAAATGATTTTACTAGATAGTTACATAAGCCGAACAGATTAAAATAAAAAATAATTGATATGCACAAATTGGTCCCTAGAAACAAAATGTCGCAAAAGGTTGGTGTTCTTTTACAGGATCATGGCCAATAATGAACACAAAATCACGCCTTTCCGTTACCAAGACAACAAAAGATTGTTGCCAGATCCAGAGGATTATTATTAGAAATATTATTAAACGCTCGAGCTTAGTTCTCTGTGATTTCTTGAAAATAAATTGCTTCTAAGTGGAACTAAATGAATGAACTTAAAAGAATCGGAGAGATAGTACAGCATGAAAAATAACTTTTTCATTAACTTCAGAGCTTGCAATTAGCCTAAGGATTTTAATGAGAGCATTTCTCATAATTAAGGGATTAGAAACTTAATGGCATTTAGACCAGGATTTTAAAGTTCTCTTTTAGGTTATAAACGAATAAAATGAAATTAGCTTCAGGGGAATTTTTGTGAAAAGAGCAATAAATTTTTCATGAAATAAAATTTATTTTTCGTAAAAGAAACAGGGTACAGAAATGTGTTCAAATAACACAGTTCTTTTGAAATTGCTGCATAGGTCTTTGTAACTTCAAAAGTTACAAAGTTGCTCCGTTTCCTGGAGACAATGAACTAACTAATTGGAAAGAAAACAATTACAGCATTCTTTATTGAAATTTTACAATCGCATTATTTTTTTCAGTGTAATTAGTAAGTTCAACGTATTCTTTCCAACTAGTCAAAATTTAAAATTTTCTTTTCTTAAGAGAAACGATTGTGTGTTAGTAGGTATGCCTCCATTCCAAAATGTTTCCTAATATAATGAATATTTGTTGTTATAAACAAACAACTTATAAATGCTATCTCATTTACGTATTCATGCAACTCTCCTTAATATATTTATACATGTATGTGTTATTCGTAAATTTCGCGTTACTGAATGCTTAAACGACTTTCATCATCTAGTGTATTTTATTTGTTGACGTATGAAGCTACTAAGACATTTTCTAGTATTATGTAACGTTAATTTAACATCATATTTGAGAACAATGTTTTATATTACTTTAATTTCAATGGAATTTTCCTTTCTTTGTCTGTACACATACACTAATACAAAAGTATAACACGTAATGGTTCAAATGTTTGATATGCCTTGTTAGTAATTAAGACATTTTAACATTTCATGATATTAGTGAATTTAATTCGTGCTGATTATATTTTTCAAATTAATTAATCAAACGCAAAAATGTAAAGGCAGTTTTTAAAAGAGAAAAGACACTCAGTTATGAATTGTTTTAAAAACAATCAAAGCAAGTAATGACTTATTACACATTACCCATTAATAAGATGTTCTATGTATTCAATTTAAATGTAAACCTGATTTAATTGCTCTTAAATTAAAAAAAATCATTCAGTACTACATATATCACGCTCTAGCCAAATTTGGTATGGGATCTACTTAAAGAACTTTTCCATCAATTTTAAAAGCTGCACAGCTTTATTTTCTTTTACATACAGTATACATGCTTAACAAAGCGTATTGATAAACTTTTTTTGGTCTTTTGAGCTTTTCACATCATTTAGCTCGTTTTAATATGTGTTAAAAAATACATGCAGTATACCTTATAATGAGTAGTCGAAATCCAACTGAGATACTTTGTTTATGATAACCCTAGCTTGAACCTTTCTGCTCTGCGAAGCAGGTTTTACGATTCCACACAAATATACTCTTTAGCGAGAATAATTAGATATTGTTAATACCTAAAGGCATTTAACTTGAACAGTTGTAAGGCACCATAATTAATAACTGTCGTATGAAAAACAGACTAAAACTATCTCAAAATATTTCTATTTGAATAAAATTTTTATAGATAATAATACACCGTAACAGTGTGCCAACAACAAAGTTATTAAATTTTAATTAAATATTATTAAACTTTTTTACTTTGTTCAATAATATTTTAAACTACCATCCCATATAAAAATTATATTTAAATAAGATTGACCAATTAATATTGGCGGATTGAATAAGAAAGATTGATTGGCGGATTTAAATAAGAAAGATAAAAATTTTGATTGAAACTTTAAACAAAATAAAACGTTCCATCTGAATAAATATAAAAGCTTTATTGCTAAAAAGATTTAAACTTAAGGAAACACACTTGAAAACTGTTTTTGAGAGAATTATAAATAATTCATGTCCTGAAAATTTTTAAACGTATTAGTAAATTTAAACTGAAAGGTACAGTTATTCCAATGTTCTAAAGATGTATGGTAGGATTCGGTGGATTACCAACATTTTTGGAATTTTCTAATAATAATAATCTCAATGCACTTTAATGAACAAATTATGAACATGTGTTCGCACGGAATTAATTATGTATTCGTAAGCCTTATGTAATTTAAATCTAGCATATTTAAATTCATTTTTGAATGTTTACAAAGATTTGAAATTTCAACATTACATTCTTAAGCTAAGATCCACATTGCATCTACTTACGTTTTCTTCATACAGGTAGCGCTATCTACCGGGTAAGACATAAACTAGTTGTGACAAGTGAAGAAGAAACAATGGCGGTATTAAAGTGATAACAGTTATTAGGCGTCTAAATAGAATTCTATAAAAAATTGGATTTTATAACATTTCTCATAAGATAAGCGCTAACTTTTCTTTTTTTTTAGATGAACAGTCTTTCATGTACAGAAATATGGTTTGGTTTACTGAATGGAATATATTTTTTAGATTACTATTTAGGTTAGATCCAGTGTCACAAATGCCTAGGTGAGTGAATGATGGCCCTGGGATACCTGAGAATGATGATCATGTGTATTTTTGTGATATGTGCTCAAATATACCAGGTTTTTGAAGTAGTTGAAAATGCATTATTTAATTTATTTCTCCGCTTATTGTAG